>JAPDVR010000016.1:37131144-37133644 GCA_026230005.1 Gila orcuttii
AGATAGATAGATAGATAGATAGATAGATAGATAGATAGAGTCCTTCCAAAAGAAGGGGGTGGTGGTGGGCATAGACAGACAGACAGACAGCTTTTTACTTATAGAGATAGATAAGAGTCCTTCCAAGTGAATGAGGTGGTGGTGGGCATAGATAGACAGACAGACAGCTTATTATTTATTTATAGATAGATAGATAGAGTCCTTCCAATTGAAGGAGGTGGTGGTGGACATAGACAGACAGACAGACAGCTTATTAGATAGATAGATAGATAGATAGATAGATAGATAGATAGATAGAGTCCTTCCAAGTGAAGGAGGTGGTGGTGGGCATAGTTAGACAGACAGACAGACAGACACACACACAGACAGCTTATTATTTATAGATAGATAGATAGATAGATAGGTAGAGTCCTTCCAAGTGAAGTAGGTGGTGGTGGGCATAGACAGGCAGAGAGACAGCTTATTATTTATAGATAGATAGATAGAGTCCTTCCAATTGAAGGAGGTGGTGGTGGGCATAGACAGACAGACAGACAGACAGACAGCTTATTAGGTAGATAGATAGACAGATAGACAGACAGGGTTTTTCCTGGCCAAAAATTAGGCGGAGGTGGTAAAATCGTAAAACTAGGGGGGTCCGGGGGCATGCTCCCCCGTGAGAAAATTTTGCACATTTTAAAGATAAATGCATTAATCTGGTGCACTCCGCACGTCATTATGGAACGTTTTCTGGCTCAAAATTAGGTGGTAAAAAAAATCCAGTTCATGTGTAGACATGAAAGTGTACCACGCCTTCAACTGGCTTCAAATTTCGCTTCAAACTTTTGTTTTTACGCGCGTCAGTTTCACTCTTGTCGCGCGAATTAACACAAAGTGGTCAAGCGTCAAACTAGACGCGGTAGACGTGAATTTGACGCGCTATTCGTGTCCGGTATGAACGCACAATAAGTCAGGCTGGCTCTATGGATATTTTAAGTAACTAAGTGTTTTAATTTCACAACAAAGCCAAAGCTTAAGAAAAACACTATCGGTACCTGGCTGTGACAAGTAAAGGCACTTCGATGCTGCGGAAGGAAGTTGCTTCTTGACTTGCGTGCGTCTGTGGTGGTTGTGATGACTGACAGGAGATGTTGAAAAGGGGAAGGGGCAGCGGCTCGTGCAGTTTCACAGAAATTTACCTTGCTCCGTTCGAGACCAGCAAGTTTAAATGCTTTTTCTGATGCCGTCGAAATGCGCAGAACGGTTTGAGAATGGACACAGGCCGTGAACCCGCAGCGGAACCGTGTCGGTGGAAAAGAGGTGAAGTCACAAAACTGACTTTTTGTTCAGTGCTGAATTCTGTAAGCTGCCAAATCCTCTAATTATAACAAACAAAGTGTAGGCTATATATTATGAAAGATTCATTGTGCAGTCAGCTTCATTGATAATAACAGAGATGTGTGAGATTGCGATGAACTGATGTCAGCTTTTTAGGAGCAACAGCAAACTGTGCTTAAAAAAAAAAGTAAAAATCGAGAATCGAATCGAACCGTGAACTTAGAATCGAAAATGTAGTCGAATCGAGGATTTGGAGAATCGTGACACCCCTAATTTATAGATAGATATATAGATAGATAGATAGATAGATAGATAGATAGGTAGATAGGTAAATAGAGTCCTTCCAAGTGAAGAAGGTGGTGGTGGGCATAGACAGACAGACAGACAGACAGCTTTTTATTTATTTATAGATAGATAGATAGATAGATAGATAGATAGATAGATAGATAGATAGAGTCCTTCCAATTGAAGGAGGTGGTGGTGGGCATAGACAGACAGACAGACAGACAGACAGACAGACAGATAGATAGATAGAGTCCTTCCAAGTGAAGGAGGTGGTGGTGGGCATAGTTAGACAGACAGACAGACAGACAGACAGCTTATTAGATAGATAGATAGATGGATAGATAGATACGTAGAGTCCTTTCAAGTGAAGGAGGTGGTGGTGGGCATAGATAGACAGAGAGACAGCTTATTATTTATAGATAGATAGATAGATAGATAGATAGATAGATAGATAGATAGATAGATAGAGTACTTCCAAAAGAAGGAGGTGGTGGTGGGCATAGATAGATAGACACACATACAGCTTATTATTTATAGATAGATAGATAGATAGATAGATAGATAGATAGATAGATAGATAGATAGATAGATAGATAGATAGTCCTTCCAAAAGAAGGGGGTGGTGGTGGGCATAGACAGACAGACAGACAGACAGCTTTTTATTTATAGAGATAGATAGAGTCCTTCCAAGTGAATGAGGTGGTGGTGGGCATAGATAGATAGACACACATACAGCTTATTATTTATAGATAGATAGATAGATAGATAGATAGATAGATAGATAGATAGATAGATAGATAGATAGATAGAGTCCTTCCAAAAGAAGGGGTGGTGGTGGGCATAGACAGACAGACAGACAGACAGCTTTTTATTTATAGAGATAGATAGAGTCCTTCCA
>JAPDVR010000016.1:37173644-37176144 GCA_026230005.1 Gila orcuttii
ATATAGATAGATAGATAGATAGATAGATAGATAGATAGATAGATAGATAGAGTACTTCCAAAAGAAGTAGGTTGTGGTGGGCATAGATAGACAGACAGACAGACAGCTTATTATTGATAGATAGATAGATAGATAGATAGATAGATAGATAGATAGATAGATAGATAGATAGATAGATAGATAGATAGATAGATAGATAGATAGATACGTAGAGTCCTTCCAAGTGAAGGAGGTGGTGGTGGGCATAGATAGACAGAGAGACAGCTTATTATTTATAGATAGATAGATAGATAGATAGATAGATAGATAGATAGATAGATAGATAGATAGATAGATAGATAGATAGATAGAGTACTTCCAAAAGAAGTAGGTTGTGGTGGGCATAGATAGACAGACAGACAGACAGCTTATTATTGATAGATAGATAGATAGATAGATAGATAGATAGATAGATAGATAGATAGATAGATAGATAGATAGATAGATAGATAGATAGATAGAGTACTTTCAAAAGAAGTAGGTTGTGGTGGGCATAGATAGACAGACAGACAGACAGACAGCTTATTATTGATAGATAGATAGATAGATAGATAGATAGATAGATAGATAGATAGATAGATAGATAGATAGATAGATACGTAGAGTCCTTCCAAGTGAAGGAGGTGGTGGTGGGCATAGTTAGACAGACAGACAGCTTATTAGACAGATAGATAGACAGATAGATAGATAGATAGCTAGATAGATAGATAGATACGTAGAGTCCTTCCAAGTGAAGGAGGTGGTGGTGGGCATAGATAGACAGAGAGACAGCTTATTATTTATAGATAGATAGATAGATAGATAGATAGATAGATAGATAGATAGATAGATAGATAGATAGATAGATAGATAGATAGATAGATACGTAGAGTCCTTCCAAGTGAAGGAGGTGGTGGTGGGCATAGATAGACAGAGAGACAGCTTATTATTTATAGATAGATAGATAGATAGATAGATAGATAGATAGATAGATAGATAGATAGATAGATAGATAGATAGATAGATAGAGTACTTCCAAAAGAAGGAGGTTGTGGTGGGCATAGATAGACAGACAGACAGACAGCTTATTATTGATAGATAGATAGATAGATAGATAGATAGATAGATAGATAGATAGATAGATAGATAGATAGATAGATAGATAGATAGATAGATAGATAGATAGATAGAGTACTTCCAAAAGAAGTAGGTTGTGGTGGCCATAGATAGACAGACAGACAGACAGCTTATTATTGATAGATAGATAGATAGATAGATAGATAGATAGATAGATAGATAGATAGATAGATAGATAGATAGATAGATAGATAGAAAGATAGATAGAGTCCTTCCAAGTGAAGGAGGTGGTGGCGGGCATAGTTAGACAGACAGACAGACACACAGACAGCTTATTATTTATAGATAGATAGATAGATAGATAGATAGATAGATAGATAGATAGATAGATAGATAGATAGATACGTAGAGTCCTTCCAAGTGAAGGAGGTGGTGGTGGGCATAGTTAGACAGACAGACAGCTTATTAGACAGATAGATAGACAGATAGATAGATAGATAGCTAGATAGATAGATAGATACGTAGAGTCCTTCCAAGTGAAGGAGGTGGTGGTGGGCATAGATAGACAGAGAGACAGCTTATTATTTATAGATAGATAGATAGATAGATAGATAGATAGATAGATAGATAGATAGATAGATAGATAGATAGATAGATAGATAGATAGATAGATACGTAGAGTCCTTCCAAGTGAAGGAGGTGGTGGTGGGCATAGATAGACAGAGAGACAGCTTATTATTTATAGATAGATAGATAGATAGATAGATAGATAGATAGATAGATAGATAGATAGATAGATAGATAGATAGATAGATAGATAGATAGATAGATAGATAGATAGATAGATAGAGTACTTCCAAAAGAAGTAGGTTGTGGTGGGCATAGATAGACAGACAGACAGACAGCTTATTATTGATAGATAGATAGATAGATAGATAGATAGATAGATAGATAGATAGATAGATAGATAGATAGAGTACTTTCAAAAGAAGTAGGTTGTGGTGGGCATAGATAGACAGACAGACAGACAGACAGCTTATTATTGATAGATAGATAGATAGATAGATAGATAGATAGATAGATAGATAGATAGATAGATAGATAGATAGATAGAAAGATAGATAGAGTCCTTCCAAGTGAAGGAGGTGGTGGCGGGCATAGTTAGACAGACAGACAGACACACAGACAGCTTATTATTTATAGATAGATAGATAGATAGATAGATAGATAGATAGATAGATAGATAGATAGATAGATAGATAGATAGATAGATACGTAGAGTCCTTCCAAGTGAAGGAGGTGGTGGTGGGCATAGTTAGACAGACAGACAGCTTATTAGACAGATAGATAGACAGATAGATAGATATATAGCTAAATAGATAGATAGATACGTAGAGTCCTTCCA
>JAPDVR010000016.1:37196144-37218644 GCA_026230005.1 Gila orcuttii
GCATAGATAGACAGACAGACAGACAGACAGCTTATTATTGATAGATAGATAGATAGATAGATAGATAGATAGATAGATAGATAGATAGATAGATAGATAGATAGATAGATAGATAGATAGATAGATAGAAAGATAGATAGAGTCCTTCCAAGTGAAGGAGGTGGTGGCGGGCATAGTTAGACAGACAGACAGACACACAGACAGCTTATTATTTATAGATATATAGATAGATAGATAGATAGATAGATAGATAGATAGATAGATAGATAGATAGATAGATAGATAGATAGATAGATAGATAGAGTACTTCCAAAAGAAGGAGGTTGTGGTGGGCATAGATAGACAGACAGACAGCTTATTATTGATAGATAGATAGATAGATAGATAGATAGATAGATAGATAGATAGATAGATAGATAGATAGATAGATAGATAGATAGATAGATAGATAGATAGATAGATAGATAGATAGATAGATAGATAGAGTACTTCCAAAAGAAGTAGGTTGTGGTGGGCATAGATAGACAGACAGACAGACAGCTTATTATTGATAGATAGATAGGTAGATAGATAGATAGATAGATAGATAGATAGATAGATAGATAGATAGATAGATAGATAGATAGATAAATAGATAGATAGATAGAGTCCTTCCAAGTGAAGGAGGTGGTGGCGGGCATAGTTAGACAGACAGACAGACACACAGACAGCTTATTATTTATAGATAGATAGATATATAGATAGATAGATAGATAGATAGATAGATAGATACGTAGAGTCCTTCCAAGTGAAGGAGGTGGTGGTGGGCATAGTTAGACAGACAGACAGCTTATTAGACAGATAGATAGACAGATAGATAGATAGATAGCTAGATAGATAGATAGATACGTAGAGTCCTTCCAAGTGAAGGAGGTGGTGGTGGGCATAGATAGACAGAGAGACAGCTTATTATTTATAGATAGATAGATAGATAGATAGATAGATAGATAGATAGATAGATAGATAGATAGATAGATAGATAGATAGATAGATAGATAGATAGATACGTAGAGTCCTTCCAAGTGAAGGAGGTGGTGGTGGGCATAGATAGACAGAGAGACAGCTTATTATTTATAGATAGATAGATAGATAGATAGATAGATAGATAGATAGATAGATAGATAGATAGATAGATAGATAGATAGATAGATAGATAGATAGATAGATAGAGTACTTCCAAAAGGAGGTTGTGGTGGGCATAGATAGACAGACAGACAGACAGCTTATTATTGATAGATAGATAGATAGATAGATAGATAGATAGATAGATAGATAGATAGAGTACTTCCAAAAGAAGTAGGTTGTGGTGGCCATAGATAGACAGACAGACAGACAGCTTATTATTGATAGATAGATAGATAGATAGATAGATAGATAGATAGATAGATAGATAGATAGATAGATAGATAGATAGATAGATAGATAGATAGATAGATAGATAGAAAGATAGATAGAGTCCTTCCAAGTGAAGGAGGTGGTGGCGGGCATAGTTAGACAGACAGACAGACACACAGACAGCTTATTATTTATAGATAGATAGATAGATAGATAGATAGATAGATAGATAGATAGATAGATAGATAGATACGTAGAGTCCTTCCAAGTGAAGGAGGTGGTGGTGGGCATAGTTAGACAGACAGACAGCTTATTAGACAGATAGATAGACAGATAGATAGATAGATAGCTAGATAGATAGATAGATACGTAGAGTCCTTCCAAGTGAAGGAGGTGGTGGTGGGCATAGATAGACAGAGAGACAGCTTATTATTTATAGATAGATAGATAGATAGATAGATAGATAGATAGATAGATAGATAGATAGATAGATAGATAGATAGATAGATACGTAGAGTCCTTCCAAGTGAAGGAGGTGGTGGTGGGCATAGATAGACAGAGAGACAGCTTATTATTTATAGATAGATAGATAGATAGATAGATAGATAGATAGATAGATAGATAGATAGATAGATAGATAGATAGATAGATAGATAGATAGATAGATAGATAGAGTACTTCCAAAAGAAGGAGGTTGTGGTGGGCATAGATAGACAGACAGACAGACAGCTTATTATTGATAGATAGATAGATAGATAGATAGATAGATAGATAGATAGATAGATAGATAGATAGATAGATAGATAGATAGATAGATAGAGTACTTCCAAAAGAAGTAGGTTGTGGTGGCCATAGATAGACAGACAGACAGACAGCTTATTATTGATAGATAGATAGATAGATAGATAGATAGATAGATAGATAGATAGATAGATAGATAGATAGATAGATAGATAGAAAGATAGATAGAGTCCTTCCAAGTGAAGGAGGTGGTGGCGGGCATAGTTAGACAGACAGACAGACACACAGACAGCTTATTATTTATAGATAGATAGATAGATAGATAGATAGATAGATAGATAGATAGATAGATAGATAGATACGTAGAGTCCTTCCAAGTGAAGGAGGTGGTGGTGGGCATAGTTAGACAGACAGACAGCTTATTAGACAGATAGATAGATATATAGCTAGATAGATAGATAGATACGTAGAGTCCTTCCAAGTGAAGGAGGTGGTGGTGGGCATAGATAGACAGAGAGACAGCTTATTATTTATAGATAGATAGATAGATAGATAGATAGATAGATAGATAGATAGATAGATAGATAGATAGATAGATAGATAGATAGATAGATAGATAGATAGAGTACTTCCAAAAGAAGGAGGTTGTGGTGGGCATAGATAGACAGACTGACAGCTTATTATTGATAGATAGATAGATAGATAGATAGATAGATAGATAGATAGATAGATAGATAGATAGATAGATAGATAGATAGATAGATAGATAGATAGATAGAGTACTTCCAAAAGAAGTAGGTTGTGGTGGGCATAGATAGACAGACAGACAGACAGCTTATTATTGATAGATAGATAGATAGATAGATAGATAGATAGATAGATAGATAGATAGATAGATAGATAGATAGATAGAGTCCTTCCAAGTGAAGGAGGTGGTGGCGGGCATAGTTAGACAGACAGACAGACACACAGACAGCTTATTATTTATAGATAGATAGATATATAGATAGATAGATAGATAGATAGATAGATAGATAGATAGATAGATAGATACGTAGAGTCCTTCCAAGTGAAGGAGGTGGTGGTGGGCATAGTTAGACAGACAGACAGCTTATTAGACAGATAGATAGACAGATAGATAGATAGATAGCTAGATAGATAGATAGATACGTAGAGTCCTTCCAAGTGAAGGAGGTGGTGGTGGGCATAGATAGACAGAGAGACAGCTTATTATTTATAGATAGATAGATAGATAGATAGATAGATAGATAGATAGATAGATAGATAGATAGATAGATAGATAGATAGATAGATAGATAGAGTCCTTCCAAGTGAAGGAGGTGGTGGTGGGCATAGATAGACAGAGAGACAGCTTATTATTTATAGATAGATAGATAGATAGATAGATAGATAGATAGATAGATAGATAGATAGATAGATAGATAGATAGATAGATAGAGTACTTCCAAAAGAAGTAGGTTGTGGTGGGCATAGATAGACAGACAGACAGACAGACAGCTTATTATTGATAGATAGATAGATAGATAGATAGATAGATAGATAGATAGATAGATAGATAGATAGATAGATAGATAGATAGATAGATAGATAGATATATAGATAGAGTACTTTCAAAAGAAGTAGGTTGTGGTGGGCATAGATAGACAGACAGACAGACAGACAGCTTATTATTGATAGATAGATAGATAGATAGATAGATAGATAGATAGATAGATAGATAGATAGATAGATAGATAGATAGATAGAAAGATAGATAGAGTCCTTCCAAGTGAAGGAGGTGGTGGCGGGCATAGTTAGACAGACAGACAGACACACAGACAGCTTATTATTTATAGATAGATAGATAGATAGATAGATAGATAGATAGATAGATAGATAGATAGATAGATAGATAGATAGATAGATAGATAGATAGATAGATACGTAGAGTCCTTCCAAGTGAAGGAGGTGGTGGTGGGCATAGTTAGACAGACAGACAGCTTATTAGACAGATAGATAGACAGATAGATAGATATATAGCTAAATAGATAGATAGATACGTAGAGTCCTTCCAAGTGAAGGAGGTGGTGGTGGGCATAGATAGACAGAGAGACAGCCTATTATTTATAGATAGATAGATAGATAGATAGATAGATAGATAGATAGATAGATAGATAGATAGATAGATAGATAGATAGATAGATAGATAGATACGTAGAGTCCTTCCAAGTGAAGGAGGTGGTGGTGGGCATAGATAGACAGAGAGACAGCTTATTATTTATAGATAGATAGATAGATAGATAGATAGATAGATAGATAGATAGATAGATAGATAGATAGATAGATAGATAGATAGATAGATAGATAGATAGATAGATAGAGTACTTCCAAAAGAAGTAGGTTGTGGTGGGCATAGATAGACAGACAGACAGACAGCTTATTATAGATAGATAGATATATAGATAGATAGATAGATAGATAGATAGATAGATAGATAGATAGATAGATAGATAGATAGATAGATAGAGTCCTTCCAAGTGAAGGAGGTGGTGGCGGGCATAGTTAGACAGACAGACAGACACACAGACAGCTTATTATTTATAGATAGATAGATAGATAGATAGATAGATAGATAGATAGATAGATAGATAGATAGATAGATAGATAGATAGATAGATAGATAGATACGTAGAGTCCTTCCAAGTGAAGGAGGTGGTGGTGGGCATAGATAGACAGAGAGACAGCTTATTATTTATAGATAGATAGATAGATAGATAGATAGATAGATAGATAGATAGATAGATAGATAGATAGATAGATAGATAGATAGAGTACTTCCAAAAGAAGGAGGTTGTGGTGGGCATAGATAGACAGACAGACAGACAGCTTATTATTGATAGATAGATAGATAGATAGATAGATAGATAGATAGATAGATAGATAGAGTACTTCCAAAAGAAGTAGGTTGTGGTGGCCATAGATAGACAGACAGACAGACAGCTTATTATTGATAGATAGATAGATAGATAGATAGATAGATAGATAGATAGATAGATAGATAGATAGATAGATAGATAGATAGATAGATAGATAGATAGATAGAAAGATAGATAGAGTCCTTCCAAGTGAAGGAGGTGGTGGCGGGCATAGTTAGACAGACAGACAGACACACAGACAGCTTATTATTTATAGATAGATAGATAGATAGATAGATAGATAGATAGATAGATAGATAGATAGATAGATAGATAGATAGATAGATACGTAGAGTCCTTCCAAGTGAAGGAGGTGGTGGTGGGCATAGTTAGACAGACAGACAGCTTATTAGACAGATAGATAGATATATAGCTAGATAGATAGATAGATACGTAGAGTCCTTCCAAGTGAAGGAGGTGGTGGTGGGCATAGATAGACAGAGAGACAGCCTATTATTTATAGATAGATAGATAGATAGATAGATAGATAGATAGATAGATAGATAGATAGATAGATAGATAGATAGATAGATACGTAGAGTCCTTCCAAGTGAAGGAGGTGGTGGTGGGCATAGATAGACAGAGAGACAGCTTATTATTTATAGATAGATAGATAGATAGATAGATAGATAGATAGATAGATAGATAGATAGATAGATAGATAGATAGATAGATAGATAGAGTACTTCCAAAAGAAGGAGGTTGTGGTGGGCATAGATAGACAGACTGACAGCTTATTATTGATAGATAGATAGATAGATAGATATATAGATAGATAGATAGATAGATAGATAGATAGATAGATAGAGTACTTCCAAAAGAAGTAGGTTGTGGTGGGCATAGATAGACAGACAGACAGACAGCTTATTATTGATAGATAGATAGATAGATAGATAGATAGATAGATAGATAGATAGATAGATAGATAGATAGATAGATAGAGTCCTTCCAAGTGAAGGAGGTGGTGGCGGGCATAGTTAGACAGACAGACAGACACACAGACAGCTTATTATTTATAGATAGATAGATATATAGATAGATAGATAGATAGATAGATAGATAGATAGATAGATACGTAGAGTCCTTCCAAGTGAAGGAGGTGGTGGTGGGCATAGTTAGACAGACAGACAGCTTATTAGACAGATAGATAGACAGATAGATAGATAGATAGCTAGATAGATAGATAGATACGTAGAGTCCTTCCAAGTGAAGGAGGTGGTGGTGGGCATAGATAGACAGAGAGACAGCTTATTATTTATAGATAGATAGATAGATAGATAGATAGATAGATAGATAGATAGATAGATAGATAGATAGATAGATAGATAGAGTCCTTCCAAGTGAAGGAGGTGGTGGTGGGCATAGATAGACAGAGAGACAGCTTATTATTTATAGATAGATAGATAGATAGATAGATAGATAGATAGATAGATAGATAGATAGATAGATAGATAGATAGATAGATAGAGTACTTCCAAAAGAAGTAGGTTGTGGTGGGCATAGATAGACAGACAGACAGACAGCTTATTATTGATAGATAGATAGATAGATAGATAGATAGATAGATAGATAGATAGATAGATAGATAGATAGATAGAGTACTTTCAAAAGAAGTAGGTTGTGGTGGGCATAGATAGACAGACAGACAGACAGACAGCTTATTATTGATAGATAGATAGATAGATAGATAGATAGATAGATAGATAGATAGATAGATAGATAGATAGATAGATAGATAGATAGATAGATAGAAAGATAGATAGAGTCCTTCCAAGTGAAGGAGGTGGTGGCGGGCATAGTTAGACAGACAGACAGACACACAGACAGCTTATTATTTATAGATAGATAGATATATAGATAGATAGATAGATAGATAGATAGATAGATAGATAGATAGATAGATAGATAGATAGATAGATAGATAGATAGATAGAGTACTTCCAAAAGAAGGAGGTTGTGGTGGGCATAGATAGACAGACAGACAGCTTATTATTGATAGATAGATAGATAGATAGATAGATAGATAGATAGATAGATAGATAGATAGATAGATAGATAGATAGATAGATAGATAGAGTACTTCCAAAAGAAGTAGGTTGTGGTGGGCATAGATAGACAGACAGACAGACAGCTTATTATTGATAGATAGATAGATAGATAGATAGATAGATAGATAGATAGATAGATAGATAGATAGATAGATAGATAGATAAATAGATAGATAGATAGAGTCCTTCCAAGTGAAGGAGGTGGTGGCGGGCATAGTTAGACAGACAGACAGACACACAGACAGCTTATTATTTATAGATAGATAGATATATAGATAGATAGATAGATAGATAGATAGATAGATAGATAGATAGATACGTAGAGTCCTTCCAAGTGAAGGAGGTGGTGGTGGGCATAGTTAGACAGACAGACAGCTTATTAGACAGATAGATAGACAGATAGATAGATAGATAGCTAGATAGATAGATAGATACGTAGAGTCCTTCCAAGTGAAGGAGGTGGTGGTGGGCATAGATAGACAGAGAGACAGCTTATTATTTATAGATAGATAGATAGATAGATAGATAGATAGATAGATAGATAGATAGATAGATAGATAGATAGATAGATAGATAGATAGATAGATAGATAGATAGATAGATACGTAGAGTCCTTCCAAGTGAAGGAGGTGGTGGTGGGCATAGATAGACAGAGAGACAGCTTATTATTTATAGATAGATAGATAGATAGATAGATAGATAGATAGATAGATAGATAGATAGATAGATAGATAGATAGATAGATAGAGTACTTCCAAAAGGAGGTTGTGGTGGGCATAGATAGACAGACAGACAGACAGCTTATTATTGATAGATAGATAGATAGATAGATAGATAGATAGATAGATAGATAGATAGAGTACTTCCAAAAGAAGTAGGTTGTGGTGGCCATAGATAGACAGACAGACAGACAGCTTATTATTGATAGATAGATAGATAGATAGATAGATAGATAGATAGATAGATAGATAGATAGATAGATAGATAGATAGATAGATAGATAGATAGATAGATAGAAAGATAGATAGAGTCCTTCCAAGTGAAGGAGGTGGTGGCGGGCATAGTTAGACAGACAGACAGACACACAGACAGCTTATTATTTATAGATAGATAGATAGATAGATAGATAGATAGATAGATAGATAGATAGATAGATAGATAGATACGTAGAGTCCTTCCAAGTGAAGGAGGTGGTGGTGGGCATAGTTAGACAGACAGACAGCTTATTAGACAGATAGATAGACAGATAGATAGATAGATAGCTAGATAGATAGATAGATACGTAGAGTCCTTCCAAGTGAAGGAGGTGGTGGTGGGCATAGATAGACAGAGAGACAGCTTATTATTTATAGATAGATAGATAGATAGATAGATAGATAGATAGATAGATAGATAGATAGATAGATAGATAGATAGATAGATAGATAGATAGATAGATAGATAGATAGATAGAGTCCTTCCAAGTGAAGGAGGTGGTGGCGGGCATAGTTAGACAGACAGACAGACACACAGACAGCTTATTATTTATAGATAGATAGATATATAGATAGATAGATAGATAGATAGATAGATAGATAGATAGATACGTAGAGTCCTTCCAAGTGAAGGAGGTGGTGGTGGGCATAGTTAGACAGACAGACAGCTTATTAGACAGATAGATAGACAGATAGATAGATAGATAGCTAGATAGATAGATAGATACATAGAGTCCTTCCAAGTGAAGGAGGTGGTGGTGGGCATAGATAGACAGAGAGACAGCTTATTATTTATAGATAGATAGATAGATAGATAGATAGATAGATAGATAGATAGATAGATAGATAGATAGATAGATAGATAGATAGATAGATAGATAGATAGAGTCCTTCCAAGTGAAGGAGGTGGTGGTGGGCATAGATAGACAGAGAGACAGCTTATTATTTATAGATAGATAGATAGATAGATAGATAGATAGATAGATAGATAGATAGATAGATAGATAGATAGATAGATAGAGTACTTCCAAAAGAAGTAGGTTGTGGTGGGCATAGATAGACAGACAGACAGACAGCTTATTATTGATAGATAGATAGATAGATAGATAGATAGATAGATAGATAGATAGATAGATAGATAGATAGATAGATAGAGTACTTTCAAAAGAAGTAGGTTGTGGTGGGCATAGATAGACAGACAGACAGACAGACAGCTTATTATTGATAGATAGATAGATAGATAGATAGATAGATAGATAGATAGATAGATAGATAGATAGATAGATAGATAGATAGAAAGATAGATAGAGTCCTTCCAAGTGAAGGAGGTGGTGGCGGGCATAGTTAGACAGACAGACAGACACACAGACAGCTTATTATTTATAGATAGATAGATATATAGATAGATAGATAGATAGATAGATAGATAGATAGATAGATAGATAGATAGATAGATAGATAGATAGATAGATAGATAGATAGATAGATAGATAGATAGATAGATAGAGTACTTTCAAAAGAAGTAGGTTGTGGTGGGCATAGATAGACAGACAGACAGACAGACAGCTTATTATTGATAGATAGATAGATAGATAGATAGATAGATAGATAGATAGATAGATAGATAGATAGATAGATAGATAGATAGATAGAAAGATAGATAGAGTCCTTCCAAGTGAAGGAGGTGGTGGCGGGCATAGTTAGACAGACAGACAGACACACAGACAGCTTATTATTTATAGATAGATAGATATATAGATAGATAGATAGATAGATAGATAGATAGATAGATAGATAGATAGATAGAGTACTTCCAAAAGAAGGAGGTTGTGGTGGGCATAGATAGACAGACAGACAGCTTATTATTGATAGATAGATAGATAGATAGATAGATAGATAGATAGATAGATAGATAGATAGATAGATAGATAGATAGATAGATAGATAGATAGATAGATAGAGTACTTCCAAAAGAAGTAGGTTGTGGTGGGCATAGATAGACAGACAGACAGACAGCTTATTATTGATAGATAGATAGATAGATAGATAGATAGATAGATAGATAGATAGATAGATAGATAGATAGATAGATAGATAGATAGATAGATAAATAGATAGATAGATAGAGTCCTTCCAAGTGAAGGAGGTGGTGGCGGGCATAGTTAGACAGACAGACAGACACACAGACAGCTTATTATTTATAGATAGATAGATATATAGATAGATAGATAGATAGATAGATACGTAGAGTCCTTCCAAGTGAAGGAGGTGGTGGTGGGCCTAGTTAGACAGACAGACAGCTTATTAGACAGATAGATAGACAGATAGATAGATAGATAGCTAGATAGATAGATAGATACGTAGAGTCCTTCCAAGTGAAGGAGGTGGTGGTGGGCATAGATAGACAGAGAGACAGCTTATTATTTATAGATAGATAGATAGATAGATAGATAGATAGATAGATAGATAGATAGATAGATAGATAGATAGATAGATAGATAGATACGTAGAGTCCTTCCAAGTGAAGGAGGTGGTGGTGGGCATAGATAGACAGAGAGACAGCTTATTATTTATAGATAGATAGATAGATAGATAGATAGATAGATAGATAGATAGATAGATAGATAGATAGATAGAGTACTTCCAAAAGAAGGAGGTTGTGGTGGGCATAGATAGACAGACAGACAGACAGCTTATTATTGATAGATAGATAGATAGATAGATAGATAGATAGATAGATAGATAGATAGATAGATAGATAGATAGATAGAGTACTTCCAAAAGAAGTAGGTTGTGGTGGCCATAGATAGACAGACAGACAGACAGCTTATTATTGATAGATAGATAGATAGATAGATAGATAGATAGATAGATAGATAGATAGATAGATAGAAAGATAGATAGAGTCCTTCCAAGTGAAGGAGGTGGTGGCGGGCATAGTTAGACAGACAGACAGACACACAGACAGCTTATTATTTATAGATAGATAGATAGATAGATAGATAGATAGATAGATAGATAGATAGATAGATAGATAGATAGATAGATAGATAGATACGTAGAGTCCTTCCAAGTGAAGGAGGTGGTGGTGGGCATAGATAGACAGAGAGACAGCTTATTATTTATAGATAGATAGATAGATAGATAGATAGATAGATAGATAGATAGATAGATAGATAGATAGATAGATAGATAGATAGATAGATAGATAGATAGATAGATAGATAGAGTACTTCCAAAAGAAGGAGGTTGTGGTGGGCATAGATAGACAGACTGACAGCTTATTATTGATAGATAGATAGATAGATAGATAGATATATAGATAGATAGATAGATAGATAGATAGATAGATAGATAGATAGATAGATAGATAGATAGATAGATAGATAGAGTACTTCCAAAAGAAGTAGGTTGTGGTGGGCATAGATAGACAGACAGACAGACAGCTTATTATTGATAGATAGATAGATAGATAGATAGATAGATAGATAGATAGATAGATAGATAGATAGATAGATAGATAGATAGATAGATAGATAGATAGAGTCCTTCCAAGTGAAGGAGGTGGTGGTGGGCATAGATAGACAGAGAGACAGCTTATTATTTATAGATAGATAGATAGATAGATAGATAGATAGATAGATAGATAGATAGATAGATAGATAGATAGATAGATAGATAGATAGATAGATAGAGTACTTCCAAAAGAAGTAGGTTGTGGTGGGCATAGATAGACAGACAGACAGACAGCTTATTATTGATAGATAGATAGATAGATAGATAGATAGATAGATAGATAGATAGATAGATAGATAGATAGATAGATAGAGTACTTTCAAAAGAAGTAGGTTGTGGTGGGCATAGATAGACAGACAGACAGACAGACAGCTTATTATTGATAGATAGATAGATAGATAGATAGATAGATAGATAGATAGATAGATAGATAGATAGATAGATAGATAGAAAGATAGATAGAGTCCTTCCAAGTGAAGGAGGTGGTGGCGGGCATAGTTAGACAGACAGACAGACACACAGACAGCTTATTATTTATAGATAGATAGATAGATAGATAGATAGATAGATAGATAGATAGATAGATAGATAGATAGATAGATAGATAGATAGATAGATAGATAGATAGATACGTAGAGTCCTTCCAAGTGAAGGAGGTGGTGGTGGGCATAGTTAGACAGACAGACAGCTTATTAGACAGATAGATAGACAGATAGATAGATATATAGCTAAATAGATAGATAGATACGTAGAGTCCTTCCAAGTGAAGGAGGTGGTGGTGGGCATAGATAGACAGAGAGACAGCCTATTATTTATAGATAGATAGATAGATAGATAGATAGATAGATAGATAGATAGATAGATAGATAGATAGATAGATAGATAGATAGATAGATAGATACGTAGAGTCCTTCCAAGTGAAGGAGGTGGTGGTGGGCATAGATAGACAGAGAGACAGCTTATTATTTATAGATAGATAGATAGATAGATAGATAGATAGATAGATAGATAGATAGATAGATAGATAGATAGATAGATAGATAGATAGAGTACTTCCAAAAGAAGTAGGTTGTGGTGGGCATAGATAGACAGACAGACAGACAGCTTATTATAGATAGATAGATATATAGATAGATAGATAGATAGATAGATAGATAGATAGATAGATAGATAGATAGATAGATAGATAGATAGATAGATAGATAGATAGATAGATAGATAGATAGATAGATAGATAGAGTCCTTCCAAGTGAAGGAGGTGGTGGCGGGCATAGTTAGACAGACAGACAGACACACAGACAGCTTATTATTTATAGATAGATAGATATATAGATAGATAGATAGATAGATAGATAGATAGATAGATAGATAGATACGTAGAGTCCTTCCAAGTGAAGGAGGTGGTGGTGGGCATAGTTAGACAGACAGACAGCTTATTAGACAGATAGATAGACAGATAGATAGATAGATAGCTAGATAGATAGATAGATACGTAGAGTCCTTCCAAGTGAAGGAGGTGGTGGTGGGCATAGATAGACAGAGAGACAGCTTATTATTTATAGATAGATAGATAGATAGATAGATAGATAGATAGATAGATAGATAGATAGATAGATAGATAGATAGATAGAGTCCTTCCAAGTGAAGGAGGTGGTGGTGGGCATAGATAGACAGAGAGACAGCTTATTATTTATAGATAGATAGATAGATAGATAGATAGATAGATAGATAGATAGATAGATAGATAGATAGATAGATAGATAGATAGATAGATAGATAGATAGATAGAGTACTTCCAAAAGAAGTAGGTTGTGGTGGGCATAGATAGACAGACAGACAGACAGCTTATTATTGATAGATAGATAGATAGATAGATAGATAGATAGATAGATAGATAGATAGATAGATAGATAGATAGATAGATAGATAGATAGATAGAGTACTTCCAAAAGAAGTAGGTTGTGGTGGGCATAGATAGACAGACAGACAGACAGCTTATTATTGATAGATAGATAGATAGATAGATAGATAGATAGATAGATAGATAGATAGATAGATAGATAGATAGATAGATAGATAGATAGATAGAGTACTTTCAAAAGAAGTAGGTTGTGGTGGGCATAGATAGACAGACAGACAGACAGACAGCTTATTATTGATAGATAGATAGATAGATAGATAGATAGATAGATAGATAGATAGATAGATAGATAGATAGATAGAAAGATAGATAGAGTCCTTCCAAGTGAAGGAGGTGGTGGCGGGCATAGTTAGACAGACAGACAGACACACAGACAGCTTATTATTTATAGATAGATAGATAGATAGATAGATAGATAGATAGATAGATAGATAGATAGATAGATAGATAGATAGATAGATAGATAGATAGATAGATAGATAGATACGTAGAGTCCTTCCAAGTGAAGGAGGTGGTGGTGGGCATAGTTAGACAGACAGACAGCTTATTAGACAGATAGATAGACAGATAGATAGATATATAGCTAAATAGATAGATAGATACGTAGAGTCCTTCCAAGTGAAGGAGGTGGTGGTGGGCATAGATAGACAGAGAGACAGCCTATTATTTATAGATAGATAGATAGATAGATAGATAGATAGATAGATAGATAGATAGATAGATAGATAGATAGATAGATAGATAGATAGATAGATACGTAGAGTCCTTCCAAGTGAAGGAGGTGGTGGTGGGCATAGATAGACAGAGAGACAGCTTATTATTTATAGATAGATAGATAGATAGATAGATAGATAGATAGATAGATAGATAGATAGATAGATAGATAGATAGATAGATAGATAGATAGATAGATAGAGTACTTCCAAAAGAAGTAGGTTGTGGTGGGCATAGATAGACAGACAGACAGACAGCTTATTATAGATAGATAGATATATAGATAGATAGATAGATAGATAGATAGATAGATAGATAGATAGATAGATAGATAGATAGAGTCCTTCCAAGTGAAGGAGGTGGTGGCGGGCATAGTTAGACAGACAGACAGACACACAGACAGCTTATTATTTATAGATAGATAGATATATAGATAGATAGATAGATAGATAGATAGATAGATAGATAGATAGATAGATAGATAGATACGTAGAGTCCTTCCAAGTGAAGGAGGTGGTGGTGGGCATAGTTAGACAGACAGACAGCTTATTAGACAGATAGATAGACAGATAGATAGATAGATAGCTAGATAGATAGATAGATACGTAGAGTCCTTCCAAGTGAAGGAGGTGGTGGTGGGCATAGATAGACAGAGAGACAGCTTATTATTTATAGATAGATAGATAGATAGATAGATAGATAGCTAGATAGATAGATAGATACGTAGAGTCCTTCCAAGTGAAGGAGGTGGTGGTGGGCATAGATAGACAGAGAGACAGCTTATTATTTATAGATAGATAGATAGATAGATAGATAGATAGATAGATAGATAGATAGATAGATAGATAGATAGATAGATAGATAGATAGATAGATAGATAGATAGATAGATAGATAGATAGATAGAGTCCTTCCAAGTGAAGGAGGTGGTGGTGGGCATAGATAGACAGAGAGACAGCTTATTATTTATAGATAGATAGATAGATAGATAGATAGATAGATAGATAGATAGATAGATAGATAGATAGATAGATAGATAGATAGATAGATAGATAGATAGATAGAGTACTTCCAAAAGAAGTAGGTTGTGGTGGGCATAGATAGACAGACAGACAGACAGCTTATTATTGATAGATAGATAGATAGATAGATAGATAGATAGATAGATAGATAGATAGATAGATAGATAGATAGATAGATAGATAGATAGATAGATAGATAGATAGATAGATAGATAGAGTACTTTCAAAAGAAGTAGGTTGTGGTGGGCATAGATAGACAGACAGACAGACAGACAGCTTATTATTGATAGATAGATAGATAGATAGATAGATAGATAGATAGATAGATAGATAGATAGATAGATAGATAGATAGATAGATAGATAGATAGATAGATAGATAGATAGATAGATAGAAAGATAGATAGAGTCCTTCCAAGTGAAGGAGGTGGTGGCGGGCATAGTTAGACAGACAGACAGACACACAGACAGCTTATTATTTATAGATAGATAGATAGATAGATAGATAGATAGATAGATAGATAGATAGATAGATAGATAGATAGATAGATAGATAGATAGATAGATAGATAGATAGATAGATAGATAGATAGATTACTTCCAAAAGAAGGAGGTTGTGGTGGGCATAGATAGACAGACAGACAGCTTATTATTGATAGATAGATAGATAGATAGATAGATAGATAGATAGATAGATAGATAGATAGATAGATAGATAGATAGATAGATAGATAGATAGAGTACTTCCAAAAGAAGTAGGTTGTGGTGGGCATAGATAGACAGACAGACAGACAGCTTATTATTGATAGATAGATAGATAGATAGATAGATAGATAGATAGATAGATAGATAGATAGATAGATAGATAGATAGATAGATAGATAGATACGTAGAGTCCTTCCAAGTGAAGGAGGTGGTGGTGGGCATAGATAGACAGAGAGACAGCTTATTATTGATAGATAGATAGATAGATAGATAGATAGATAGATAGATAGATAGATAGATAGATAGATAGATAGATAGATAGATAGATAGATAGATAGATAGATAGATAGATAGATAGAAAGATAGATAGAGTCCTTCCAAGTGAAGGAGGTGGTGGCGGGCATAGTTAGACAGACAGACAGACACACAGACAGCTTATTATTTATAGATAGATAGATATATAGATAGATAGATAGATAGATAGATAGATAGATAGATAGATAGATAGATAGATAGATAGATAGATAGATAGATACGTAGAGTCCTTCCAAGTGAAGGAGGTGGTGGTGGGCATAGTTAGACAGACAGACAGCTTATTAGACAGATAGATAGATAGATAGATAGATAGATAGATAGATAGATAGATAGATAGATAGATAGATAGATAGATAGATAGATAGATAGATAGATAGATACGTAGAGTCCTTCCAAGTGAAGGAGGTGGTGGTGGGCATAGATAGATAGACACACATACAGCTTATTATTTATAGATAGATAGATAGATAGATAGATAGATAGATAGATAGATAGATAGATAGATAGATAGATAGATAGATAGATAGATAGATAGATAGTTAGATAGAGTCCTTCCAAGTAAAGGAGGTGGTGATGGGCATAGATAGACAGAGAGACAGCTTATTATTTATATATAGATAGATAGATAGATAGATAGATAGATAGATAGATAGATAGATAGATAGATAGATAGATAGATAGATAGATAGATAGATAGAGTACTTCCAAAAGAAGGAGGTGGTGGTGGGCATAGATAGACAGACAGACAGCTTATTATTGATAGATAGATAGATAGATAGATAGATAGATAGATAGATAGATAGATAGATAGATAGATAGATAGATAGATAGATAGATAGATAGATAGATAGATAGATAGATAGATAGATAGATAGAGTACTTCCAAAAGAAGGAGGTGGTGGTGGGCATAGATAGACAGACAGACAGCTTATTATTGATAGATAGATAGATAGATAGATAGATAGATAGATAGATAGATAGATAGATAGATAGATAGATAGATAGATAGATAGATAGATAGAGTCCTTCCAAGTGAAGGAGGTGGTGGCGGGCATAGTTAGACAGACAGACAGACACACAGACAGCTTATTATTTATAGATAGATAGATATATAGATAGATAGATAGATAGATAGATAGATAGATAGATAGATAGATAGATAGATAGATAGATAGATAGATAGAAAGATAGATAGAGTCCTTCCAAGTGAAGGAGGTGGTGGCGGGCATAGTTAGACAGACAGACAGACACACAGACAGCTTATTATTTATAGATAGATAGATAGATAGATAGATAGATAGATAGATAGATAGATAGATAGATAGATAGATAGATACGTAGAGTCCTTCCAAGTGAAGGAGGTGGTGGTGGGCATAGATAGACAGAGAGACAGCTTATTATTTATAGATAGATAGATAGATAGATAGATAGATAGATAGATAGATAGATAGATAGATAGATAGATAGATAGATAGATAGATAGATAGATAGAGTACTTCCAAAAGAAGGAGGTTGTGGTGGGCATAGATAGACAGACTGACAGCTTATTATTGATAGATAGATAGATAGATAGATAGATATATAGATAGATAGATAGATAGATAGATAGATAGATAGATAGATAGATAGATAGAGTACTTCCAAAAGAAGTAGGTTGTGGTGGGCATAGATAGACAGACAGACAGACAGCTTATTATTGATAGATAGATAGATAGATAGATAGATAGATAGATAGATAGATAGATAGATAGATAGATAGATAGATAGATAGATAGAGTCCTTCCAAGTGAAGGAGGTGGTGGCGGGCATAGTTAGACAGACAGACAGACACACAGACAGCTTATTATTTATAGATAGATAGATATATAGATAGATAGATAGATAGATAGATAGATAGATAGATAGATAGATAGATAGATAGATAGATAGATAGATACGTAGAGTCCTTCCAAGTGAAGGAGGTGGTGGTGGGCATAGTTAGACAGACAGACAGCTTATTAGACAGATAGATAGACAGATAGATAGATAGATAGCTAGATAGATAGATAGATACGTAGAGTCCTTCCAAGTGAAGGAGGTGGTGGTGGGCATAGATAGACAGAGAGACAGCTTATTATTTATAGATAGATAGATAGATAGATAGATAGATAGATAGATAGATAGATAGATAGATAGATAGATAGATAGATAGATAGATAGAGTACTTCCAAAAGAAGGAGGTTGTGGTGGGCATAGATAGACAGACTGACAGCTTATTATTGATAGATAGATAGATAGATAGATAGATATATAGATAGATAGATAGATAGATAGATAGATAGATAGATAGATAGATAGATAGATAGAGTACTTCCAAAAGAAGTAGGTTGTGGTGGGCATAGATAGACAGACAGACAGACAGCTTATTATTGATAGATAGATAGATAGATAGATAGATAGATAGATAGATAGATAGATAGATAGATAGATAGATAGAGTCCTTCCAAGTGAAGGAGGTGGTGGTGGGCATAGATAGACAGAGAGACAGCTTATTATTTATAGATAGATAGATAGATAGATAGATAGATAGATAGATAGATAGATAGATAGATAGATAGATAGATAGATAGATAGATAGATAGAGTACTTCCAAAAGAAGTAGGTTGTGGTGGGCATAGATAGACAGACAGACAGACAGCTTATTATTGATAGATAGATAGATAGATAGATAGATAGATAGATAGATAGATAGATAGATAGATAGAGTACTTTCAAAAGAAGTAGGTTGTGGTGGGCATAGATAGACAGACAGACAGACAGACAGCTTATTATTGATAGATAGATAGATAGATAGATAGATAGATAGATAGATAGATAGATAGATAGATAGATAGATAGATAGATAGATAGATAGATAGAAAGATAGATAGAGTCCTTCCAAGTGAAGGAGGTGGTGGCGGGCATAGTTAGACAGACAGACAGACACACAGACAGCTTATTATTTATAGATAGATAGATAGATAGATAGATAGATAGATAGATAGATAGATAGATAGATAGATAGATAGATAGATAGATAGATAGATAGATAGATACGTAGAGTCCTTCCAAGTGAAGGAGGTGGTGGTGGGCATAGTTAGACAGACAGACAGCTTATTAGACAGATAGATAGACAGATAGATAGATATATAGCTAAATAGATAGATAGATACGTAGAGTCCTTCCAAGTGAAGGAGGTGGTGGTGGGCATAGTTAGACAGACAGACAGCTTATTAGACAGATAGATAGACAGATAGATAGATAGATAGCTAGATAGATAGATAGATACGTAGAGTCCTTCCAAGTGAAGGAGGTGGTGGTGGGCATAGATAGACAGAGAGACAGCTTATTATTTATAGATAGATAGATAGATAGATAGATAGATAGCTAGATAGATAGATAGATACGTAGAGTCCTTCCAAGTGAAGGAGGTGGTGGTGGGCATAGATAGACAGAGAGACAGCTTATTATTTATAGATAGATAGATAGATAGATAGATAGATAGATAGATAGATAGATAGATAGATAGATAGATAGATAGATAGATAGATAGATAGATAGATAGATAGATAGATAGATAGATAGAGTCCTTCCAAGTGAAGGAGGTGGTGGTGGGCATAGATAGACAGAGAGACAGCTTATTATTTATAGATAGATAGATAGATAGATAGATAGATAGATAGATAGATAGATAGATAGATAGATAGATAGATAGATAGATAGATAGATAGATAGATAGATAGATAGAGTACTTCCAAAAGAAGTAGGTTGTGGTGGGCATAGATAGACAGACAGACAGACAGCTTATTATTGATAGATAGATAGATAGATAGATAGATAGATAGATAGATAGATAGATAGATAGATAGATAGATAGATAGATAGATAGATAGATAGATAGATAGATAGATAGATAGATAGAGTACTTTCAAAAGAAGTAGGTTGTGGTGGGCATAGATAGACAGACAGACAGACAGACAGCTTATTATTGATAGATAGATAGATAGATAGATAGATAGATAGATAGATAGATAGATAGATAGATAGATAGATAGATAGATAGATAGATAGATAGATAGATAGATAGATAGATAGATAGATAGATAGATAGATAGAAAGATAGATAGAGTCCTTCCAAGTGAAGGAGGTGGTGGCGGGCATAGTTAGACAGACAGACAGACACACAGACAGCTTATTATTTATAGATAGATAGATAGATAGATAGATAGATAGATAGATAGATAGATAGATAGATAGATAGATAGATAGATAGATAGATAGATAGATAGATAGATAGATAGATAGATAGATAGATTACTTCCAAAAGAAGGAGGTTGTGGTGGGCATAGATAGACAGACAGACAGCTTATTATTGATAGATAGATAGATAGATAGATAGATAGATAGATAGATAGATAGATAGATAGATAGATAGATAGATAGATAGATAGATAGAGTACTTCCAAAAGAAGTAGGTTGTGGTGGGCATAGATAGACAGACAGACAGACAGCTTATTATTGATAGATAGATAGATAGATAGATAGATAGATAGATAGATAGATAGATAGATAGATAGATAGATAGATAGATAGATAGATAGATACGTAGAGTCCTTCCAAGTGAAGGAGGTGGTGGTGGGCATAGATAGACAGAGAGACAGCTTATTATTGATAGATAGATAGATAGATAGATAGATAGATAGATAGATAGATAGATAGATAGATAGATAGATAGATAGATAGATAGATAGATAGATAGATAGATAGATAGATAGATAGAAAGATAGATAGAGTCCTTCCAAGTGAAGGAGGTGGTGGCGGGCATAGTTAGACAGACAGACAGACACACAGACAGCTTATTATTTATAGATAGATAGATATATAGATAGATAGATAGATAGATAGATAGATAGATAGATAGATAGATAGATAGATAGATAGATAGATAGATAGATACGTAGAGTCCTTCCAAGTGAAGGAGGTGGTGGTGGGCATAGTTAGACAGACAGACAGCTTATTAGACAGATAGATAGATAGATAGATAGATAGATAGATAGATAGATAGATAGATAGATAGATAGATAGATAGATAGATAGATAGATAGATAGATAGATAGATACGTAGAGTCCTTCCAAGTGAAGGAGGTGGTGGTGGGCATAGATAGATAGACACACATACAGCTTATTATTTATAGATAGATAGATAGATAGATAGATAGATAGATAGATAGATAGATAGATAGATAGATAGATAGATAGATAGATAGATAGATAGATAGATAGTTAGATAGAGTCCTTCCAAGTAAAGGAGGTGGTGATGGGCATAGATAGACAGAGAGACAGCTTATTATTTATATATAGATAGATAGATAGATAGATAGATAGATAGATAGATAGATAGATAGATAGATAGATAGATAGATAGATAGATAGATAGATAGAGTACTTCCAAAAGAAGGAGGTGGTGGTGGGCATAGATAGACAGACAGACAGCTTATTATTGATAGATAGATAGATAGATAGATAGATAGATAGATAGATAGATAGATAGATAGATAGATAGATAGATAGATAGATAGATAGATAGATAGATAGATAGATAGATAGATAGATAGAGTACTTCCAAAAGAAGGAGGTGGTGGTGGGCATAGATAGACAGACAGACAGCTTATTATTGATAGATAGATAGATAGATAGATAGATAGATAGATAGATAGATAGATAGATAGATAGATAGATAGATAGATAGATAGATAGATAGAGTCCTTCCAAGTGAAGGAGGTGGTGGCGGGCATAGTTAGACAGACAGACAGACACACAGACAGCTTATTATTTATAGATAGATAGATATATAGATAGATAGATAGATAGATAGATAGATAGATAGATAGATAGATAGATAGATAGATAGATAGATAGATAGAAAGATAGATAGAGTCCTTCCAAGTGAAGGAGGTGGTGGCGGGCATAGTTAGACAGACAGACAGACACACAGACAGCTTATTATTTATAGATAGATAGATAGATAGATAGATAGATAGATAGATAGATAGATAGATAGATAGATAGATAGATAGATACGTAGAGTCCTTCCAAGTGAAGGAGGTGGTGGTGGGCATAGATAGACAGAGAGACAGCTTATTATTTATAGATAGATAGATAGATAGATAGATAGATAG
>JAPDVR010000016.1:37223644-37228644 GCA_026230005.1 Gila orcuttii
ATAGATAGACAGAGAGACAGCCTATTATTTATAGATAGATAGATAGATAGATAGATAGATAGATAGATAGATAGATAGATAGATAGATAGATAGATAGATAGATAGATAGATAGATAGATAGATACGTAGAGTCCTTCCAAGTGAAGGAGGTGGTGGTGGGCATAGATAGACAGAGAGACAGCTTATTATTTATAGATAGATAGATAGATAGATAGATAGATAGATAGATAGATAGATAGATAGATAGATAGATAGAGTACTTCCAAAAGAAGTAGGTTGTGGTGGGCATAGATAGACAGACAGACAGACAGCTTATTATAGATAGATAGATATATAGATAGATAGATAGATAGATAGATAGATAGATAGATAGATAGATAGATAGATAGATAGATAGATAGATAGATAGATAGATAGATAGATAGATAGATAGATAGATAGATAGAGTCCTTCCAAGTGAAGGAGGTGGTGGCGGGCATAGTTAGACAGACAGACAGACACACAGACAGCTTATTATTTATAGATAGATAGATATATAGATAGATAGATAGATAGATAGATAGATAGATAGATAGATACGTAGAGTCCTTCCAAGTGAAGGAGGTGGTGGTGGGCATAGTTAGACAGACAGACAGCTTATTAGACAGATAGATAGACAGATAGATAGATAGATAGCTAGATAGATAGATAGATACGTAGAGTCCTTCCAAGTGAAGGAGGTGGTGGTGGGCATAGATAGACAGAGAGACAGCTTATTATTTATAGATAGATAGATAGATAGATAGATAGATAGATAGATAGATAGATAGATAGATAGATAGATAGATAGATAGATAGAGTCCTTCCAAGTGAAGGAGGTGGTGGTGGGCATAGATAGACAGAGAGACAGCTTATTATTTATAGATAGATAGATAGATAGATAGATAGATAGATAGATAGATAGATAGATAGATAGATAGATAGATAGATAGATAGATAGATAGATAGATAGATAGATAGATAGAGTACTTCCAAAAGAAGTAGGTTGTGGTGGGCATAGATAGACAGACAGACAGACAGCTTATTATTGATAGATAGATAGATAGATAGATAGATAGATAGATAGATAGATAGATAGATAGATAGATAGATAGATAGATAGATAGATAGAGTACTTCCAAAAGAAGTAGGTTGTGGTGGGCATAGATAGACAGACAGACAGACAGCTTATTATTGATAGATAGATAGATAGATAGATAGATAGATAGATAGATAGATAGATAGATAGATAGATAGATAGATAGATAGAGTACTTTCAAAAGAAGTAGGTTGTGGTGGGCATAGATAGACAGACAGACAGACAGACAGCTTATTATTGATAGATAGATAGATAGATAGATAGATAGATAGATAGATAGATAGATAGATAGATAGATAGATAGAAAGATAGATAGAGTCCTTCCAAGTGAAGGAGGTGGTGGCGGGCATAGTTAGACAGACAGACAGACACACAGACAGCTTATTATTTATAGATAGATAGATAGATAGATAGATAGATAGATAGATAGATAGATAGATAGATAGATAGATAGATAGATAGATAGATAGATAGATAGATACGTAGAGTCCTTCCAAGTGAAGGAGGTGGTGGTGGGCATAGTTAGACAGACAGACAGCTTATTAGACAGATAGATAGACAGATAGATAGATATATAGCTAAATAGATAGATAGATACGTAGAGTCCTTCCAAGTGAAGGAGGTGGTGGTGGGCATAGATAGACAGAGAGACAGCCTATTATTTATAGATAGATAGATAGATAGATAGATAGATAGATAGATAGATAGATAGATAGATAGATAGATAGATAGATAGATAGATAGATAGATAGATAGATACGTAGAGTCCTTCCAAGTGAAGGAGGTGGTGGTGGGCATAGATAGACAGAGAGACAGCTTATTATTTATAGATAGATAGATAGATAGATAGATAGATAGATAGATAGATAGATAGATAGATAGATAGATAGATAGATAGATAGATAGATAGATAGATAGATAGATAGATAGAGTACTTCCAAAAGAAGTAGGTTGTGGTGGGCATAGATAGACAGACAGACAGACAGCTTATTATAGATAGATAGATATATAGATAGATAGATAGATAGATAGATAGATAGATAGATAGATAGATAGATAGATAGATAGATAGATAGATAGAGTCCTTCCAAGTGAAGGAGGTGGTGGCGGGCATAGTTAGACAGACAGACAGACACACAGACAGCTTATTATTTATAGATAGATAGATATATAGATAGATAGATAGATAGATAGATAGATAGATAGATAGATAGATAGATAGATACGTAGAGTCCTTCCAAGTGAAGGAGGTGGTGGTGGGCATAGTTAGACAGACAGACAGCTTATTAGACAGATAGATAGACAGATAGATAGATAGATAGCTAGATAGATAGATAGATACGTAGAGTCCTTCCAAGTGAAGGAGGTGGTGGTGGGCATAGATAGACAGAGAGACAGCTTATTATTTATAGATAGATAGATAGATAGATAGATAGATAGCTAGATAGATAGATAGATACGTAGAGTCCTTCCAAGTGAAGGAGGTGGTGGTGGGCATAGATAGACAGAGAGACAGCTTATTATTTATAGATAGATAGATAGATAGATAGATAGATAGATAGATAGATAGATAGATAGATAGATAGATAGATAGATAGATAGATAGATAGATAGATAGATAGATAGATAGAGTCCTTCCAAGTGAAGGAGGTGGTGGTGGGCATAGATAGACAGAGAGACAGCTTATTATTTATAGATAGATAGATAGATAGATAGATAGATAGATAGATAGATAGATAGATAGATAGATAGATAGATAGATAGATAGATAGATAGATAGAGTACTTCCAAAAGAAGTAGGTTGTGGTGGGCATAGATAGACAGACAGACAGACAGCTTATTATTGATAGATAGATAGATAGATAGATAGATAGATAGATAGATAGATAGATAGATAGATAGATAGATAGATAGATAGATAGATAGAGTACTTTCAAAAGAAGTAGGTTGTGGTGGGCATAGATAGACAGACAGACAGACAGACAGCTTATTATTGATAGATAGATAGATAGATAGATAGATAGATAGATAGATAGATAGATAGATAGATAGATAGATAGATAGATAGATAGATAGATAGAAAGATAGATAGAGTCCTTCCAAGTGAAGGAGGTGGTGGCGGGCATAGTTAGACAGACAGACAGACACACAGACAGCTTATTATTTATAGATAGATAGATAGATAGATAGATAGATAGATAGATAGATAGATAGATAGATAGATAGATAGATAGATAGATAGATAGATAGATAGATAGATAGATAGATAGATTACTTCCAAAAGAAGGAGGTTGTGGTGGGCATAGATAGACAGACAGACAGCTTATTATTGATAGATAGATAGATAGATAGATAGATAGATAGATAGATAGATAGATAGATAGATAGATAGATAGATAGAGTACTTCCAAAAGAAGTAGGTTGTGGTGGGCATAGATAGACAGACAGACAGACAGCTTATTATTGATAGATAGATAGATAGATAGATAGATAGATAGATAGATAGATAGATAGATAGATAGATAGATAGATAGATAGATAGATAGATAGATAGATAGATAGATACGTAGAGTCCTTCCAAGTGAAGGAGGTGGTGGTGGGCATAGATAGACAGAGAGACAGCTTATTATTGATAGATAGATAGATAGATAGATAGATAGATAGATAGATAGATAGATAGATAGATAGATAGATAGATAGATAGATAGATAGATAGATAGATAGATAGATAGATAGATAGATAGATAGATAGAAAGATAGATAGAGTCCTTCCAAGTGAAGGAGGTGGTGGCGGGCATAGTTAGACAGACAGACAGACACACAGACAGCTTATTATTTATAGATAGATAGATATATAGATAGATAGATAGATAGATAGATAGATAGATAGATAGATAGATAGATAGATAGATAGATAGATAGATAGATAGATAGATAGATAGATAGATAGATACGTAGAGTCCTTCCAAGTGAAGGAGGTGGTGGTGGGCATAGTTAGACAGACAGACAGCTTATTAGACAGATAGATAGATAGATAGATAGATAGATAGATAGATAGATAGATAGATAGATAGATAGATAGATAGATAGATAGATAGATAGATACGTAGAGTCCTTCCAAGTGAAGGAGGTGGTGGTGGGCATAGATAGATAGACACACATACAGCTTATTATTTATAGATAGATAGATAGATAGATAGATAGATAGATAGATAGATAGATAGATAGATAGATAGATAGATAGTTAGATAGAGTCCTTCCAAGTAAAGGAGGTGGTGATGGGCATAGATAGACAGAGAGACAGCTTATTATTTATATATAGATAGATAGATAGATAGATAGATAGATAGATAGATAGATAGATAGATAGATAGATAGATAGATAGATAGATAGATAGATAGAGTACTTCCAAAAGAAGGAGGTGGTGGTGGGCATAGATAGACAGACAGACAGCTTATTATTGATAGATAGATAGATAGATAGATAGATAGATAGATAGATAGATAGATAGATAGATAGATAGATAGATAGATAGATAGATAGAGTACTTCCAAAAGAAGGAGGTGGTGGTGGGCATAGATAGACAGACAGACAGCTTATTATTGATAGATAGATAGATAGATAGATAGATAGATAGATAGATAGATAGATAGATAGATAGATAGATAGATAGATAGATAGATAGATAGATAGATAGAGTCCTTCCAAGTGAAGGAGGTGGTGGCGGGCATAGTTAGACAGACAGACAGACACACAGACAGCTTATTATTTATAGATAGATAGATATATAGATAGATAGATAGATAGATAGATAGATAGATAGATAGATAGATAGATAGATAGATAGATAGATAGAAAGATAGATAGAGTCCTTCCAAGTG
>JAPDVR010000016.1:37238644-37241144 GCA_026230005.1 Gila orcuttii
CTTCCAAGTGAAGGAGGTGGTGGTGGGCATAGATAGAGAGACAGCTTATTATTTATAGATAGATAGATAGATAGATAGATAGATAGATAGATAGATAGATAGATAGATAGATAGATAGATAGAGTACTTCCAAAAGAAGTAGGTTGTGGTGGGCATAGATAGACAGACAGACAGACAGCTTATTATTGATAGATAGATAGATAGATAGATAGATAGATAGATAGATAGATAGATAGATAGATAGATAGATAGATAGATAGATAGATAGATAGATAGATAGATAGATAGATAGATAGAGTACTTCCAAAAGAAGTAGGTTGTGGTGGGCATAGATAGACAGACAGACAGACAGCTTATTATTGATAGATAGATAGATAGATAGATAGATAGATAGATAGATAGATAGATAGATAGATAGATAGATAGATAGATAGATAGATAGATAGAGTACTTTCAAAAGAAGTAGGTTGTGGTGGGCATAGATAGACAGACAGACAGACAGACAGCTTATTATTGATAGATAGATAGATAGATAGATAGATAGATAGATAGATAGATAGATAGATAGATAGATAGATAGATAGATAGATAGATAGATAGAAAGATAGATAGAGTCCTTCCAAGTGAAGGAGGTGGTGGCGGGCATAGTTAGACAGACAGACAGACACACAGACAGCTTATTATTTATAGATAGATAGATAGATAGATAGATAGATAGATAGATAGATAGATAGATAGATAGATAGATAGATAGATAGATAGATAGATACGTAGAGTCCTTCCAAGTGAAGGAGGTGGTGGTGGGCATAGTTAGACAGACAGACAGCTTATTAGACAGATAGATAGACAGATAGATAGATATATAGCTAAATAGATAGATAGATACGTAGAGTCCTTCCAAGTGAAGGAGGTGGTGGTGGGCATAGATAGACAGAGAGACAGCCTATTATTTATAGATAGATAGATAGATAGATAGATAGATAGATAGATAGATAGATAGATAGATAGATAGATAGATAGATAGATAGATAGATAGATAGATACGTAGAGTCCTTCCAAGTGAAGGAGGTGGTGGTGGGCATAGATAGACAGAGAGACAGCTTATTATTTATAGATAGATAGATAGATAGATAGATAGATAGATAGATAGATAGATAGATAGATAGATAGATAGATAGATAGATAGATAGATAGATAGATAGATAGATAGATAGATAGATAGAGTACTTCCAAAAGAAGTAGGTTGTGGTGGGCATAGATAGACAGACAGACAGACAGCTTATTATAGATAGATAGATATATAGATAGATAGATAGATAGATAGATAGATAGATAGATAGATAGATAGATAGATAGATAGATAGAGTCCTTCCAAGTGAAGGAGGTGGTGGCGGGCATAGTTAGACAGACAGACAGACACACAGACAGCTTATTATTTATAGATAGATAGATATATAGATAGATAGATAGATAGATAGATAGATAGATAGATAGATAGATAGATAGATACGTAGAGTCCTTCCAAGTGAAGGAGGTGGTGGTGGGCATAGTTAGACAGACAGACAGCTTATTAGACAGATAGATAGACAGATAGATAGATAGATAGCTAGATAGATAGATAGATACGTAGAGTCCTTCCAAGTGAAGGAGGTGGTGGTGGGCATAGATAGACAGAGAGACAGCTTATTATTTATAGATAGATAGATAGATAGATAGATAGATAGATAGATAGATAGATAGATAGATAGATAGATAGATAGATAGATAGATAGATAGATAGATAGATAGAGTCCTTCCAAGTGAAGGAGGTGGTGGTGGGCATAGATAGACAGAGAGACAGCTTATTATTTATAGATAGATAGATAGATAGATAGATAGATAGATAGATAGATAGATAGATAGATAGATAGATAGATAGATAGATAGATAGATAGATAGAGTACTTCCAAAAGAAGTAGGTTGTGGTGGGCATAGATAGACAGACAGACAGACAGCTTATTATTGATAGATAGATAGATAGATAGATAGATAGATAGATAGATAGATAGATAGATAGATAGATAGATAGATAGATAGAGTACTTTCAAAAGAAGTAGGTTGTGGTGGGCATAGATAGACAGACAGACAGACAGACAGCTTATTATTGATAGATAGATAGATAGATAGATAGATAGATAGATAGATAGATAGATAGATAGATAGATAGATAGATAGATAGATAGATAGATAGATAGATAGATAGATAGATAAATAGATAGATAGATAGATAGATAGATAGATAGATAGATAGATAGAAAGATAGATAGAGTCCTTCCAAGTGAAGGAGGTGGTGGCGGGCATAGTTAGACAGACAGACAGACACACAGACAGCTTATTATTTATAGATAGATAGATAGATAGATAGATAGATAGATAGATAGATAGATAGATAGATAGATAGATAGATAGATAGATAGATAGATAGATAGATAGATAGATAGATTACTTCCAAAAGAAGGAG
>JAPDVR010000016.1:37298644-37301144 GCA_026230005.1 Gila orcuttii
ATAGATAGATAGATAGATAGATAGATAGATAGATAGATAGATAGATAGATAGATAGATAGAGTACTTCCAAAAGAAGTAGGTTGTGGTGGCCATAGATAGACAGACAGACAGACAGCTTATTATTGATAGATAGATAGATAGATAGATAGATAGATAGATAGATAGATAGATAGATAGATAGATAGATAGATAGATAGATAGATAGATAGATAGATAGATAGAAAGATAGATAGAGTCCTTCCAAGTGAAGGAGGTGGTGGCGGGCATAGTTAGACAGACAGACAGACACACAGACAGCTTATTATTTATAGATAGATAGATAGATAGATAGATAGATAGATAGATAGATAGATACGTAGAGTCCTTCCAAGTGAAGGAGGTGGTGGTGGGCATAGTTAGACAGACAGACAGCTTATTAGACAGATAGATAGATATATAGCTAGATAGATAGATAGATACGTAGAGTCCTTCCAAGTGAAGGAGGTGGTGGTGGGCATAGATAGACAGAGAGACAGCCTATTATTTATAGATAGATAGATAGATAGATAGATAGATAGATAGATAGATAGATAGATAGATAGATAGATAGATAGATAGATAGATAGATAGATAGATAGATAGATACGTAGAGTCCTTCCAAGTGAAGGAGGTGGTGGTGGGCATAGATAGACAGAGAGACAGCTTATTATTTATAGATAGATAGATAGATAGATAGATAGATAGATAGATAGATAGATAGATAGATAGATAGATAGATAGATAGATAGATAGATAGATAGATAGATAGATAGAGTACTTCCAAAAGAAGGAGGTTGTGGTGGGCATAGATAGACAGACTGACAGCTTATTATTGATAGATAGATAGATAGATAGATAGATATATAGATAGATAGATAGATAGATAGATAGATAGATAGATAGATAGATAGATAGATAGATAGATAGATAGATAGATAGATAGATAGATAGATAGAGTCCTTCCAAGTGAAGGAGGTGGTGGCGGGCATAGTTAGACAGACAGACAGACACACAGACAGCTTATTATTTATAGATAGATAGATATATAGATAGATAGATAGATAGATAGATAGATAGATAGATAGATAGATAGATAGATACGTAGAGTCCTTCCAAGTGAAGGAGGTGGTGGTGGGCATAGTTAGACAGACAGACAGCTTATTAGACAGATAGATAGACAGATAGATAGATAGATAGCTAGATAGATAGATAGATACGTAGAGTCCTTCCAAGTGAAGGAGGTGGTGGTGGGCATAGATAGACAGAGAGACAGCTTATTATTTATAGATAGATAGATAGATAGATAGATAGATAGATAGATAGATAGATAGATAGATAGATAGATAGATAGATAGATAGATAGATAGATAGATAGATAGATAGATAGATAGATAGATAGATAGAGTCCTTCCAAGTGAAGGAGGTGGTGGTGGGCATAGATAGACAGAGAGACAGCTTATTATTTATAGATAGATAGATAGATAGATAGATAGATAGATAGATAGATAGATAGATAGATAGATAGATAGATAGATAGATAGATAGATAGATAGATAGATAGATAGATAGATAGATAGATAGATAGAGTACTTCCAAAAGAAGTAGGTTGTGGTGGGCATAGATAGACAGACAGACAGACAGACAGCTTATTATTGATAGATAGATAGATAGATAGATAGATAGATAGATAGATAGATAGATAGATAGATAGATAGATAGATAGATAGATAGATAGAGTACTTTCAAAAGAAGTAGGTTGTGGTGGGCATAGATAGACAGACAGACAGACAGACAGCTTATTATTGATAGATAGATAGATAGATAGATAGATAGATAGATAGATAGATAGATAGATAGATAGATAGATAGATAGAGTCCTTCCAAGTGAAGGAGGTGGTGGCGGGCATAGTTAGACAGACAGACAGACACACAGACAGCTTATTATTTATAGATAGATAGATAGATAGATAGATAGATAGATAGATAGATAGATAGATAGATAGATAGATAGATAGATAGATACGTAGAGTCCTTCCAAGTGAAGGAGGTGGTGGTGGGCATAGTTAGACAGACAGACAGCTTATTAGACAGATAGATAGACAGATAGATAGATATATAGCTAAATAGATAGATAGATACGTAGAGTCCTTCCAAGTGAAGGAGGTGGTGGTGGGCATAGATAGACAGAGAGACAGCCTATTATTTATAGATAGATAGATAGATAGATAGATAGATAGATAGATAGATAGATAGATAGATAGATAGATAGATAGATAGATAGATAGATAGATACGTAGAGTCCTTCCAAGTGAAGGAGGTGGTGGTGGGCATAGATAGACAGAGAGACAGCTTATTATTTATAGATAGATAGATAGATAGATAGATAGATAGATAGATAGATAGATAGATAGATAGATAGATAGATAGATAGATAGATAGATAGATAGATAGAGTACTTCCAAAAGAAGGAGGTTGTGGTGG
>JAPDVR010000016.1:37363644-37408644 GCA_026230005.1 Gila orcuttii
GATAGATAGATAGATAGATAGATAGATAGATAGATAGATAGATAGATAGATAGATAGATAGATAGAGTCCTTCCAAGTGAAGGAGGTGGTGGTGGGCATAGATAGATAGATAGACAGCTTATTATTTATAGGTAGATAGATAGATAGATAGATAGATAGATAGATAGATAGATAGATAGATAGATAGATAGATAGATAGATAGATAGATAGATAGATAGAGTTATTCCAAGTGAAGGAGGTGTTGGTGGGCATATATAGATAGACAGATAGACAGACAGCTTATTATTTATAGGTATAGTGCATATGTCCGTCACCATGATAGATATTCTTTTTTTTAAAAGCAGCTAAGGAAATTAGCGCACCAATCTTAAGCCTTGACTGGACTTCATTCCAGGACGAAGGGCCATAGTAAGACAGACTCCTCTTTCCTGCTTCGGTCCTCATTCTTGGTACCTTACAAAGTAGTCCGTCACTAGATCTTAAATAATATGTACTTTGCATGAACAAATTTTAAACAGATATATGAAGGCAAAAGACCTAAAATAGCATTATAAATAAAAATGTGCCAATTTAGCAACCTGCGCACTTTGAGTGACGGCCAATTTACCATACTGTATAAGATGCAGTGATGTGTCTGATAACCAGCATTTGTGATAAACCTGAGAGCCGCATGATAAAGAGGATCAAGCATTGACAGAGTAGATGGACATGCAAATTGATAGATGATATCACCATAATCTATCTGAGACAGGAATAATCATGTAACCAGTTTTTCTGTGTAGTCCTAAAAAAGCAAGATTTCAATCTATATAAAAATGCAAGAGTGAATTTAAGTTTCGTAGCAAGAGCTTCAATATGTTTTTTAAATGTAAAACCTTTGTCCAGCCAGATACCCAAGTATTTATAAGTATCAACAAGTTCAATGGCTTCATCTTGCAATGTGTTAATAGCAAGAGCTGGGACTTTAGTATTTAAAGGTGCAAATATCATTGCCTTTGTCTTTTTTGCATTTAAAAGTAGTTTCAAATCAAAGAGGACAGATTGTAATGAGGCAAAGTCTAACTACAAATTTCATGCAGTCTCAGGTGTAAGGGCACAAGAATACATAATTGTATCATCGGCATACAAATGATACTGTGAGTGTTTAAACTCACTGCAAACATTGTTTAGGCTATATAGATGAGAAAAAGTAAAGGAGCTAGAACTGATCCTTGTGGGACACCCTTTTTTAGGAAACCATTTTAAAGCTCTATGCCCAACACAAATATTCAACAGGGTTTTGATTAACATGAAGTGGTCTACTCTATCAAATGCCTTTGTAAGATCAATGAACACAGCCATACAGAATAACTTTTTATCAATCGCCGCTTTTATATCATTAATAACTTTTAAAGAGGCAGAAACTGTACTGTGGCCAGATCTAGAACCAGATTGCATGTCATTAAGGATATTTTGTGAAACCAAAATATTTTTTAATTGATCAGACACTAAAATCTCCAAAACCTTTTTGGATAATAATTTCTGCTGCCATTTTTAACAAAACAGGATCAAGTCCATCTGGCCTCGCAGCCTTCTTGGAGTCGATGCTCTGCAAAACGTGCAAAACATCTGACTCAAAGAATGGTGCAAGCTCAAAGGTCAAAGCAGAAACAGCAGAAACAGAATAAGAAACCACTTCCCCTTGTAGTGACTGGGATCTAGCTTCAGCCAGGAATAAATTATTCCAAGCTTCTTGCGAATTGGGTTCGCAATGGGGAATTTCACCTATTGCTACCTGGGCACGATGTTGAACAAGAGAGGTTTCACCCAATGTATCCTCAAAGATATGTCCTGCCTTTTCAAAATGTTCATTAAAAGCATTTAGCATCCCTCTGCTGTGTTATAACAGCATTTCCTATTTTCAACTGGTGAGGGAAGCTATTAACTTTCCTATTCTGTAGTGCTGTAATAGTTTTCCAGAATTTCGAATGGTCATGCAAACTAATAGCCTGGATTTTCCCATGCTGCCTTGCGCGCATCGCGATTTTATTCATGCTGCTAGGCAGCCAAATAAATTCAGTATTTTAATGTACAAAATTCGAGAATTTATTCTGATTCAAGGGGAATCAGAATACCATACTGACTGACAAGAGGAGGAGCTGGGGATGGAGGAGGGTAATTGGGTCTTGAAAAACGCGATATCTGCTGATAATACTGAAGAGCTTATATATACAGTGATAGGAGTCACATTCCTATAGGTAGACGTGGATCAGCTGAGAGTCACTGAGGCGAGCTTGACTAACGTGACCTGCCAGAACTGACGCTACGCTTGATGTCATTGTTATTGGAACCAACATATTTACATACAACTCATATTGTTAATGTGATAAAGTAGCTAATTAAAACATTGAATCGTTTAATTGTTCTTGGAACAAATGTTTAAATTGTTAAACATTTAGATTAATTAGATTGTTAGATGCTATATATTCATCAAAGTCATCCAGGATAATCTTGAGGACCCTGAATTTAGAGGTTCTGGCTCACTAACAGTGATCAGGGCGAGCTTGATTGCCAGCAGTTCCCGGTTGCCGATGTCATAGTTTTGCTCCGCCGGGGACAGTTTTTTAGAGAAGAAGGCACATGGATGGAGTCGGAGTGGTGTCCCCTGCCGCTGGGAAAGAACCGCTCCTACCCCGGTGGTGGAGGCGTCCACCTCGACGAGAAACGGGAGATCAGGATTAGGATGGACTAGGGTAGGAGCAGAACTGAAGGCGTCCTTGAGCTTCGCGAAAGCATTGGTGGCTTCGGTGGTCCAGGACAGAGACTTGGCCCCTTTCTTCAAGAGTGATGTGATGGGTGCACTGATTTGACTGAAACCTTTGATGAAACGGTGGTAGAAGTTTGCGAAACCCAGGAAACGTTGAAGCTCTTTGATATTGGTGGGTTGTGGCCAGTTGGAGACAGCTTCCACCTTCCTCTGGTCCATGGTAATTCCGTGTGAAGAGATTACATACCCCAGGAAATGGCTCTGAATATCTCGTTCATAAACCCTTGGAAGACAGCGGACAGTTGGACAGTCCGAAGGGCATGACCCGGTATTCATAGTGGCCTGCTGGAGTTATGAACGCCGTCTTCCATTCATCTCCCTTTCTGATCCGAGGAAGGGGATAACGGAATTTAACAGTGGAGTTGTTGAGGGTCCGGTAGTCTATACAGGGGCGCAAGCCTCTGTCCTTTTTGCCCAGGAAGAAGAAGCTGGAAGCGGCAGGAGACGTGGAAGGGCGGATGTAATCTTGAAAGTGCCTCCTGGATGTACTCCTCCATGGCCTTCTGCTCCGGGATGGACAGTGGGTAGATCTTACCACGCGGTAGTACGGCCCCAGGCAGCAGGTCGATCGCACAGTCCCAATGCCGATGAGGTGGAAGCTTGGTTGCCAGCTTTTTGTCAAAAACATCCTGGAACGCCCGGTAAGGGACTGGTACCTCAGGGAGTTCGTCCGTAGGTGGACTTTCGACGGAAGTGGAGCAAATGGACACCTCAGGAACCGAAGGGGATGAAGAATGTGGAACCTTCTTGACGGAGTACAGGCAGTGATTGAAGCAATCATCTCCCCATTGAAGGATCTCACCTGAGGACCAGTGGATGTTGGGTGAGTGGATTTCCAGCCACGGGCGTCCCAGGATGAGGTCCGCAGTTAAACCGTCCAGCACCAGAAACGGAAGTTCCTCTTCGTGCAAGCAGCCGATCTTCAAGGAGATAATGGGGCTGCTGTAACCGATCCGCCCACGACCGAGTGGTTTCCCCAGGATGGATTGCACACGGAGAGACTGAGAAATGGGTTTTTGACGAGTCTGAAGTTTTTGCAGCGTTGATAGAGAAATGAAGTTGCCCGCGGAGCCTGAGTCGATTAAGGCTTGCGCTGGAAGAGATCGTTGCTGGTAAGTAAGTAGAACAGTCTGAGTATATTTAATTTGTGAAATGGGAAATTGGAGGTGGACTGTACTCGCCACCGGTCGTGGGGGACGAACAGGGCAGGAGATGAGTTGATGACCGGAGGATCCACAGTACAGACACAGGCTGTTAGAGATGCAACGTTGACGTTCAGTGGCTGACAGATGGGTGGAACCGACGTCCATGGGTTCTGGTGCTGAAGGGTTGCGTGTAGGCGCAGGACGAGGAGGAGGCAGTGCAGGGCTGTCGAGCTGGCAGGCAGTGCGGCGTTGATCCACGTGGATGGAGCATTGTATGAGACTCTCTAGCCCGATAACATCGACATAAATGGCCAGCTGTAAACGGATCTCCGGGTTTAATCCATGACGGTAGGCTGTTATGAGTGCGGACTCATTCCATCCGCAGGAGGGCACCAGGGTGCGAAACTGTAAGGCATAAGATGAAACCACAGATTTACCTTGTTTCAACCCGAAAAGTTGATCCTGCACTGAGAGAGCGTTGGTGGCTTGGGAGAACACTTCCCGGAAATGTCCGGTGAACGTGGAGAAAGATCGCGTAACTGGACCGTGATCTTCCCACAGAGCATGTGCCCAGAGAAGGGCTCGACCAGTGAGGAGGGAAATGACAAAAGCCACTTTAGCTCGTTCGGTGGGAAACTGAGACGGATTAATTTCCATAAACAGCTCGCACTGCAACAGAAATCCGCTGCACTCCCCCTCCTCACCTGAGAAGGGCGCTGGTCGGGCCATGGGACATACAGAGGCAGATGAAGAAGAACTGATGATGGATGGTGAGGAATTGTGACGAACGTCCCGCGAAGTGTCCGAAACTGTGACCGGGGGTGAAACTTCCTCTCCACCGTGATCTGCTGGTTCGTGCATGATGGTCTGGTCTTCTGTCACAAATCAGAATGACACAAACAGGTAATGTAATAAGAGGTTTTATTTTCTAGCACTCAGGAACAGATACGGGAGGTGAGTAGCAGGTTTGCAGTTTGAATTTGAATGGAATGATATGCGTTGATGATAACTGAGTCTCTTATCTGATGCAGGATGGAGGTGACGAAGTAGAAGGCTGACGGAAGACAGGCTGAAGGCGGGCTGGACTGGAGAAGGAGACTGGATCTTGGCCACAGACGGGTGAGTATCAAAGCAGGTAAGTATTCGGCAGGTCTTTGAGAGAATCCCGAAGGAGAGTCAGGCTGTCGCATGAGTCGACGAGACCAGACAACTGAGTGGGTGAAGTGGTGTGGTATTTAAGGTGTGAGTGGAGTGAGTGCAGATAGGTGGCAGGTGAGGGTGATAGGTGCAGGTGATTAATATTCTGGTGATGCGGAACGAGTGGGCGTAGTGTAGAGGTCTGGCGCTGATACTGGTGTGTCCGTGACAGTTATTTGACATAGGCCTATTTGAACATTTTTTTTTAAAGTAACACAATAGTTACTTTCTCTGGTAATTAGTTACTTTTATAAAGATGTAACTCAGTTACTATTTGTGAGAAGTAACTAGTAACTATTACTAATTACTTTAAGTAACATGCCCAACACTGCTCACTAATGGTTGTATGCACGTCTTCTTTAGAGTAGAAGATTTTGTCTGGCGCTGATGCCAAATGTGGTTCCTGTGGCACATCATCCACTGGGATGTCAGGTGTCACATTTAAAGACTCCGGGTTCAGGTTCAGTATATTGTTTATGGTCCTAAACTTCTCTCTCTGCCTCAGTTTTGCCCTCATCCATATAAGACTACTTTTTTCTTGATCCTTTTGGCCAAGTTCATCAATTGACACTTGTTCTTTTTTGCCACTGAGTTTTCTTCTTTGGTAACTAAAAACAAAAAGAAAACTATACCACTACTACTACTACTACTACTACTACTACTACTACTAATAATAATAATAATCAAATAGCCTAATATTGGCAGGTGTTCCTGTTAATCACTCAGTTTTCTTTACTAAATGCAAAATAGAGCCGATTGTATGCATTGTAACAGTGTTATGATGCAATTACTACTATATATAGTATTATAATAATAGTAATAATAATAATGAAATAATATAAATAATAAAAACAAATTATACTTTTCTCTTCTTTTGGCAAGTATCTCTTCTTTTTTAACAGGATCAGCTTTGATCCTTTCCCAGTGGCGAGCTGCTATAACCTTATTTGATAAAGGCATCTGCAAAAGTAAAATTCAGTCAAAATAATGTAATAATATACCCTGCACATTTCCTATTAAAAATGTTTTGTATTTTTTTATTCCAGAAATATGACCTACATACATTGTTGTCATTCGGTACAACCAGTAGGTCATTCGGTATAACCAAATTTTAGGTATTACCGAATGACATTTTTCAAACAATGCTACAGGCTGATATCTAGCTAGCTAGCTAGTTAGCTGACTAGCTAGCTAGCAAAAAGACAACCAAACATTTTATATGTAGTACAAGTTTTTAAAATATTACAAAATTTTCCATGTTTTATAGCCGATGTTCCGAATTACCTGATATTTTGGGACATGCGTATAAGCAAGTGAAAACATTAATTTTTAAAATAGTTAAGAGTGAGTTACTTACTTTGCTTCATGACCATGGGGTCCTTTGCAGGTGTCTGAATGATATCACATCCTGTCACATGATATTGACCGCATGACTTTATCCAAAATGGTGCCTTAATATTGGTTACTCCGAATGACATCAATGAAAATCATTTTTCCGGACATTCTTTCTTATAACAAAGCAATGACTTCTAATAAAATAATTAAAATAATTTTAAAGGGATAGTTCACCCACAAATGAAAATTCAGTCAGTAATTACTCACCCTGATGTTGTTCCAACCTCACAAGACCTTCGTTCATCTTCGGAACACTAATTAAGATATTTTTGATTAAATCTGAGAGCTGGATCACTCCTCCATAGGCTTCTTAAGGTATTGAAACTTGTTCCCCGAAAAGTTAAAGACATTGTTAAAATAGTCCAAGTGACTACAGTGGCTCAATCTTAAGTTTATCAAACTACGAAAATACTTTTTGTGCGCAAAAACCCCCCAAAATAACGACTTTATTTCAACTATTCATTTCCTTCGCTGTGGGCCTCGAGTCAGTTCACATAGTGTAATAGCGTAAGCTTCTGTTTTTATACGTCACACGCATCACACACATGACCAGCATCGCCCAATAGTGAGCCTACGTGTGACGTAACACTACGCTATTACACTAAGTGAACTGACCACAGGCCCACAGCTTATTATTTATAGATAGATAGATAGATAGATAGATAGATAGATAGATAGATAGATAGATAGATAGATAGATAGAGTCCTTTCAAGTGAAGGAGGTGGTGGTGGGCATAGACAGACAGACAGACAGCTTTTTATTTATAGATAGATAGATAGATAGATAGCTTGTTTTTGTTATACTTTATTTTTTTGTCATCATGTTTAGTATTCACAGTTGCAGGTTGTCATTTTTAACCCCCTGGGGTTGGCTATCGCGCCTGTGCGATTGTCTCGCTTTTTTTCTTATCAGTGCAAAAGAGACTCAAATAACTCCGTCGATTTTTGTCATACAGGCAAGTGTTACGCCTATACATCATTCAAAACTGTTAAATGTCTTCTTTTATTTGTGTACACTAATAATAAAAACAAAATGTTGTGTTTTTCGTAAAATAAAGAAAATAAACGATGCGCGTTCTGTCGTCTCTTAATGTGAAGTTCATTCTGAAACGCGACAAAAAATGATCTGTAACTCAGCGAATGCTTGTCAATGTGACATGAAACATATGTCTTTACAAAGCTTAAGTCTCCATTTTTAAATGATGTAAATCATATCAAAAACAAATATTCTCTGTTTAAGTAATCCGTATGAAAGCAACGACATGTATTTTTTCTTAAAAAGTTGTTTTCCAAAAAAAGTACTTTTTCTTGGCCATTTGTCAACTACCCACACAGTTTCTCCAGTCTGAGCACATTAGTTCTAATGTGACCACACCCACACGCGCAAGAGCTGTTCACATGCAAATGATCCACATGAAAGAACGCAGAGCTGTAAACGCCCATTACCTCAAAAACAAAGAATCTGAGACTTCAGTATTCCTCTGTTTTTCCTTGAGTTTGGAAGACTGTGTTTGTGCTGTTTACCTTGGATTTACCTCAGAAGAATTAGAAGAACACGATTTGATTATGAGAACGATTTTTAAGGTAAGACACTCATAATAGTAAGCGTGTTATTGTTGCATAAACTACATTGTAGCTACTAGTTAAACTGGTGCCAGACTAAAATGTTATGAAATGAGATTGGAGTAAAAACATGAAGCCTAATGCTAAATGTATAAGACAAAAGAATGTTTTTATGTTCAATAATTAAAAAAGCACATTATAAAAGTAGGCTAGTATGAGTGTTTATTCTAATATGGTGAATATTATAATGTTTAGACCTGTGTTTACTGTATACTGTGTTTGTGGATATCTGCTCAAACGTAGATCTGTATAATGTAACAATAATGTTTCATAGCTTGGAGCGGCTCGATCGCTTCAGTAAATGTTCTCTGCACGTGCTGTGAGTTTGAGTCAGTCGCGCTGTGCATTTGAAAAGCATAACACGCCAAACATTAGGCTTCATGATTTTACTCAAATCTCATTTCATAACGAATGGAAACGTTTGAAGTAACATATGATGATCCATATATTTTTCTCTTGTGTGTTGCTGAAGTGTTCCTTTTTAACGATTTATAGGCTGCATGCTATCTAGGCTATTGTTATTATTTTATGCAGTCCTACACATATATGCCTACTGTCACGGTTCACCGTCACCTCATGCACTACAGTCCCCAGAATCCTCTTTGGCACACCTGCAATCACTCTCCCCTGAATAATCACCTGCACCTGTTCGCAATCAGCAAGCCTCAGCATAAAAACACTCACCACAGCCTCACTCACGGTCAAGCCTCCAACAGGAACAGACCATTTCCAGTTGTCCTGCTAAACCACTAAAGAAGTCCAGTTCCAGCCAAGTAAAGTATACTCACCTGTGAATTACTAACCTCTGCATTCCTGTTCCACTGCCTCCAGACATCCTATTCGAGTCCTTGCTTCCTGAAACCCCGTCTGGATTCCTGTCCCTTTGAATCCTGGATCTTCCTGAGTCCTGGTGTTCACGCTGAGTTATCTCTCCCACGACGACATCTATAATAGAAAAGACACGGATAAAGATCTGCCATCGCTTGACATAAAGTAACCTGAAGAGGATCTGCTCACCTGTACTCTGCCCCGCACGTAGTGATCCACCTCGTATCTGCACCAGCACTCTGAGAATACTCACCCTTGCACTTGTGTCACAATTAATAAAGTTGCGTTTGGATTCACTTACCTCTGTGTCCTTGCCTGTATCCTGACAGAAGGCTTGACCCTACCGACAGAAATTCACCACACAAGATCCAGCAGTATGTTCGCCAGTGTCTCTTCCCCAACCACCGAGCGGGAGAGAGGACATCCATTTGCGGGGACCCGGTTGGCCATATTTCGCGGGACCCGTGGAGGCCGCAGTAGAGGAGGTGGTCGAGAAGAAGCCCGACACCACTCTACACTCTGGCCTCTTTTCAACCCTGGGTTGGTGATGTCCAGTCCAGGGCTCCATCCACCGCTGGTCTCGTTAGACCTAGAGCTTCCACCGCTAATCCCGTTCAGCCCAGATCTTCATGTCACGCCTGCAAAGCCAGTCTTCGAGCAAGAGCCAGAACCAGTCTTCGAGCAAGAGCCAGAGCCAGTCTTCGAGCAAGAGCCAGAACCAGTCTTCGAGCAAGAGCCAGAACCAGTCTTCGAGCAAGAGCCAGAGCCAGTCTTCGAGCAAGAGCCAGAGCCAGTCTTCGAGCAAGAGCCAGAGCCAGTCTTCGAGCAAGAGCCAGTCGCCTGCCCAGCTGATCCAGAGCCAGTCGCATGCACAGCCAGCCCCGAGACTCCTTTGCCACTGGTCCCGTACAGTCCTGAGCTTCCTTTGCCGCTGGCCCCGTCCAGTTCCAGGTCCCATGATGTGCTGGTTCCGTCCAGTTCCGAGTCCCATGATGTGCTGGTCCCGTCCAGTTCCGAGTCCCATGATGTGCTGGTCCCGTCCAGTTCCGAGTCCCATGATGTGCTGGTCCCGTCCAGTTCCGAGTCCCGTGATGTGCTGGTTCCGTCCAGTTCCGAGTCCCATGATGTGCGGGTCCCGTCCAGTCCTGCGCCAGAGCCCGTTGATCCTGCGCCAGAGCCCGAATTCCCACCCAGCCTCCCTCTCCCACCTCCTCCTAGCCTTCTCTCTTCAACCTTCCCTCCACCACTGCCTGGGAGCCCCGCTGCTCCTCCTATAAGCTTCGAGGAGGTGGAGTCGCCGTGGGTCTGCCTGTCACCAACGCCTTCAGGGTCAGGGGATCCCCGGTTTCCGCCTCGGACCTCCTCGACCTGGAGGGCACACCTACAAGGCACAACAAACTTGGTGTTCATATATATATATGTGTGTGTGTGCGTGTGTGTGTTTGTGTATTTTGTAAATTTTATAATTTTAACCAGAAAAATCTAAAATGTATTCCCAAAATTGTGTGTGTATTTTGTAAATTTTATCATTTTAACCAGAAAAATCTAAAATGTATTCCCAAAATCGTGCAGCCCTATAGTTCCTCTTGATATCAGCATGTTCACAGGTGTTTATTTGTTTGTTATTACTTTTTTTTTACAGGGACCAGATGCCCCACTGATGAGTCCTGCTGACTTCAACATTCACATGAGTCTCTGTACATGAACATGGTAAAATGAAAAATCAAACACCTTGGAAATGACAGGTATACTATATTTCAGGAATGGCACTGTAACGAATCACTGGAGGCAAGCTGGTTGAGAACCCAAATGACACTTTAATTCAAGACATAATCAAACATAAAACAAAGGCATGGAACTCGGAACAAGAACCTGGACAAACATTCAATACTAGACCAAGACACATGGCAAACATGAGGGCTTAAATACACAGACTAATTACTAGATAAGGGACACCTGTGAAGAATTAAACAATGAACCAATAACAACATGACACATCAGACAAGGGAACACATGGCAGGATCACATGACTTGAACAATGGATCACATGACATACATGAAACAGGAACAAGGAACAAAACCCAAACCGTGACAGGCACAAAGGTGTGTGACTGTTCAAGTCTCTGTCTTTAGATCAGCGTGTTTACTAATGTGTTTTTTTCACATTAGCTTTTTAGCATTTTTGCTTTTCTGTTAATTGTTTAAATTCACAATTGCAGATTGTTATGTGCTATAATATTATTATAGATAGAGAGATAGATAGAGTCCTTCCAAGTGAAGGAGGTGGTGGTGGGCATAGATAGACAGACAGACAGCTTATTATTTATAGATAGATAGATGGATGGATGGATGGATGGATGGATGGATGGATGGATGGATGGATGGATGGAGTCCTTCCAAGTGAAGGGGGTGGTGGTGGGCATAGACAGACAGCTTATGATAGACAGACAGACAGACAGACAGACAGACAGACATAGATAGATAGATAGATAGATAGATAGATAGATAGATAGATAGATAGATAGATAGATAGATAGATAGATTATTTTTGTTATAGGCCTACTTTATTTTTTTGTCATCATGTTTAGTATTCACAGTTGCAGTATGTAATTTCTAAAACTAGCAGATTGATTGATTGCAGATTGTTGTTATGCTTTTCTGTTAATTGTTTAGCATTCACAATTGCAGATTGTTATGTGCTATAATTAACAGAAGATAGATAGATAGATTATTATTGTTAACTTTATTTTTTTGTCATCATGTATTTGTATCAATGTATTTAGTGTAATGTAAATACATCATAGTATTTGGGTCAATGACGTGACGGGTGATTTTTTTTTTCCGGTCCAAAGGCCTTAATAATAATAAAAAAACAAACATATGACATCCAAAGTATGTAAGGTAGTACAACTTACATTTACATTTAGTCATTTAGCAGACGCTTTTATCCAAAGCGACTTACAACTGAGGACTAAAGCAAGCGAGTCGTCATGAAGAGGCAAGAACAACGCAAGAAGTGCTCAAAATACAAAGTTCAGGCATTGCTCAGAGTAGCAAAAGCCAGACAAGGGAAGATTCAAATTTTTTTTATTATTTTTAAGTACTCACGGAAGAGATGAGTTTTCAGTTGTCTTTTGAATGCTGTCAGGGATTCTGTATTCCGGATGAGAGTGGGGAGATCATTCCACCAGCATGGAACCGTGAATGAGAATGTTCTGGAGAGTGATTTAGTGCCTCGCTGTGATGGTACCTCCAGCCGTCGCTCCTTGACTGATCGTAGGCTTCTGGAAGGGATGAAGACTTGTAGTAGGGAGTGAAAGTTGGACGGAGCTGAGTCTGTGGTCAATCTGTAAGCAAGCGTCAAAGCCTTGAATTTGATGCGAGCAGCGAGTGGTAGCCAGTGCAGTGAGATGAACAGAGGAGTGATGTGGGCCCTTTGAGGCTCATTGAAGACAAGGCGGGCTGCAGCATTCTGGATCATTTGTAGAGGTTTAGTTACACATGATGGAAGTCCAGCCAGAAGAGCATTGCAGTAATCAAGCCTAGAAATAACCAGGGCCTGGACGAGAAGTTGTGTTGCATGCTCAGTTAGGAAAGGCCTGATCTTCCTGATGTTATGCATTGCAAACCTGCATGATCGAGCTGTCTTTGTAATGTGGTCTGTGAAGGTCAGCTGGTCATCAAATATTACTCCAAGATTTCTGACCGACCTTGATGGGGTGATTGAGGATGACTCTAGCTGGATAGTGAAGTCATGCTGTAGAGACGGATTGGCAGGGAGGACGAGAAGCTCGGTCTTTGCCAGGTTGAGCTGCAGGTGATGTTAATTAATAATAATAATTAGTTACATTTATATAGCGCTTTTTCTGGGACCTCAAAGCGCTTTACATAGAAGGGGGAATCTCCTTAACCACCACCAATGTGCAGCATCCACCTGGATGATGCGACGGCAGCCATATTGCGCCAGAACGCCCACCACACACCAGCTTACTGGTGGAGAGGAGACAGTGATGAAGCCAATCAGTATATGGGGATGATTAGGAGGCCATGATGAACAGAGGCCAAGGGGCAAATTTGGCCAGGATGCCGGGGTTACACCCCTACTCTTTATCGAAGGACATCCATTGTTGGCATATACAAATGTACTGATATCCATAATTGGAGCTCAACAAACAATTAGTGCTCGGAAAATTACATTTTAATAATAATTAATATCATCAATTTGGGATTTTATATAGACATGGGCTCATTTTTGGCTGCTGATAACTCAAAATTCAGAAACAAATTAAAAAAAAAGATGGGAAATGTTTGAAAATGTTTTCCAGTAAAGTAAATAAGACTTGTTTTATCCTTAACTCAACAAAAAAAAACTGAATTGTGTAATCTAACACACAAATACGGGTTAAATTAATTTCCTGTGTCATTGTTAGCCAGAATGACATACTGTTAGACGAAAGGACATTCTGCAATATTTTTTAAGGATTACCATGAAAATCAGCCTCGGTATCATTTTTCTTTCCAACACTCAAACTTGAAACAAAGTAAGAAATACTAAAACTTTTTTTAAATCGTTAAAAACGTGTCAATCAACATTTTTTTATGTAAATTGATTAATTCAGCCAACACTTAAATGCAACAGCATTTCATACATTTTGTGATAAAACATTAATATATTTATTAATATATTTTATACATAAGTGGGTCAATGACGTATAAGGATTTTCAACAGGCCGATTTTAAAATACAAAAAAAAAATAATACCTGTTGCAATTGTTCAAACATTAAGGATGTTGTGTACACATAAATTCATATAAAATTTTTAATTTAAGTGATTTTAGTGTTTCTTCATCTAGATAAATTGGCCATAGCCTTAAAAAATGTCATGTGGTGTGACCGTTATTTATCTTAAAATTAATTAATTTCCTTAATATGCTTAACATTTTTTTTTACAAGTTCTTAGTAGTTAAAGTGTTTAGAAAAAGTATTTGCATTTCTTTTAAGTTTTTGTAAATAATGATCACATTTTTTTGTTCTATAATTTTAGAGTTGCCGCCTTAAATCTAGTTAACAGAATTATTTTTCCTGTAAATCACATAAAACTAATAAAAATGTTTTAAAAATATCATTCACTTAAGCATACTTTATTAGTGATTCATAGTTCAGCTACAGAAATAAGATATTTTATTTAAAATTTAATACAGAGATTGCTTTTATTGGTCGCACCACATGATGAGTGGTCGCTCCAAATGACAACGAAGACCTTAAGTTAAAAATCTATTTAAAGAGATCAATGAACAATGCATTTTATACAAAAAATAGATTTAAACCAAATGTTATACAAAATTCACAGAATTTTCCTGAACACAAACATTTTATAAACATTTTTTTTTATAAAAATCACATCGCAAACATAAGTGCACCATTTCATTTAACTTGACTTAGAATTTCGTTCAAACAAATAATAATGTTATATATATATAAATACAAATATTGTATATAGGTAACATTTGGGGTCAATAGTTTTTTTTTATTAATTAATACTTTTATTAATCAAGGACAAATTAAATTGATAAAAAAGTGACAGTAAAGATATTTAGGCTAGAATGTTACAAAAGATTCTATTTAAAATAAATGCTGTTCTTTTGAACTTTCTATTCATCAAATAATCCTGACATATAAAATGTATCACAGTTTCCACAATTTCCAGTAGTAACAAAAATAGTATAACTAAAATCCTCAATCCGGAAATTGAGCGTTAGATCTAGAGCATAGATCATCGTCGATAATAATCAAGTTTCATGAGCAGCAAATCATCATATTATACTGATTTCTGAAGGATCATGTGACACTGAAGACTGGAGTAATGATGCTGAAAATTTAGCTTTGATCACAGGAATAAATTACAGTTTACTATATATATTCTCATAGAAACCAGCTATTTTAAACTGTAATAATATTTCACTCTTATCCTAGCAAGGTACTCCACTCTTCCTGCAGGGTCAGAACTTTTACTTCACTTGGCATTGGCATCTGGTAAAATATATTAAAATAGTTTTAAATAAATAAATAGGCAATAATAAATACATTACTAATAAATGCATAATTACTAAACTAAAATTACTTGCTATAACTTTTTTGTTGCATTTTTCTCATATTGTACAAAGAGTAAACATAAACCAAATTGGAAAAAAATTCCCAAATTGCATAAAAATCTATTCCAAATTATACTAAATTAAAGTACTTTTTGTATATAAACCATCAATTGAATATAAAAGCACAAAACCTGCCAATCTAGGACATATATCTATCATGAAAAACAGTCTGCAGTGGTCACACCACATGATATTTGGTCACACCACATGATATTTTCAAATTCAGTCAAAATTTACAGGCACAGAATTGGTCACCTAAACAAAACAAGCTAGCTTTCCACAAAAGGTCAATATAAAATTTAGAATAAAAATATATATATTTGTAGAAATAACTTTAATATTATATTTTTTTAAGGTCATACCACATGACATCCAACTTTGGTAACTGCATACCAACCATTACAAAGGTTTTATTTTTTTTCCTATTTGAGAGAATTACAAACCTGCTTGTGGGTCGTGGGTCGTTGGTAAATTGGTATATGATGTAACTCCTTGTGTTTGAATAGTTTTCAACATAAAAGTCCCAAAATGGTAGTTCCTTGATGGTCGCACCACATGAAATTTCATAAAATGGACATCATTGGACAAAGTTTGTTTGTATATTATGATGGAAATATAACTACAAATGCTTTGATTTTTTTTACAGAGTAATTTTAGAGTAATTTCAAAGACGTTTTCAAAATAGAAGTTAGGGCCGGACGGTCGCACCACATTATATTTTGACACTTAAAATATCAAAAAAAGTTACAAATAACTACGTTTTTTTAAAAGTTAAAGTGAGTACATACATGGGAGAGGTACTACAAATATACAGTATCTTTTTATGCATTTAAACCCGTTTTTACCTGAACAAATGCAATCGGACAGAAAATTTAGGCGTCACGTCATTGACCCAAATGCTTTATTCTTGATTTAAAAGCATATCTATAATGTTTAATAATTGTATTTTCATACTTTATTATTTATCAATTTATCATTTCTAAATTAAGTATTGCATTATTTACAAACCAGTTATGTAGGAACTGTCAGTGGTTCATAAGATCACTTAGAAAGTGTATGTAAATGATTAATAAACTATTAAAATGTACATTCATACATATGATTTAGACATAGTAATAGTAACTTAGTGTGTTAGTAAAAGCTTTAGTTACATGTATTTCTACTGTAATTCAGGGTTAATTCAAGTTGTTATAAAACCTTTAGTAGTAGTCAGTTAACTATTTTGTGAGCTCATCTAAAGTGAGGACTAGTTATGGCTTGTAAAGCATTTATAAAGGAGATTTAAAGACTCAGTTATCTTCTAAACAGAAAAAGGAAACAAACACAACACTGTGATACAGAACATAGAAAGATTTAACTGAGTCTTTAAATCTCCTTTATAAATGCTTTACGAGGCATAACTAGTCTTACTTTAGATGAGCTCATAAAATAGTTAACTGACCACTACTAAATGCTTTATAACTACTTGAATTAACCCTGAATTACAGTAAAAATACATGTTAATAAAGCATTTACTAACACACTAAGTAACTATTACTATATGTCTAAATAATGTTTTTTATAAGATGTCTTTATAACTACCTGAATTTACTACATTTACTCACACTTTCTAAGTGATTTTATGAATCACTTATCAACTCCCAAATAACTGGTTTGTAAATAATGCTATACTTCATTTAGAATGTATAAATTGATCATTAACAAAGTATGAAAATACAATTATTAAACACATTATAGATATGCTTATAAATCAAGAATAAAGCATTTATAGCTGTATTTGTAAACTGCTTATTAATGTCTATTAATGCTTTATAAATTATGAATTAACTTTTTACTAATGCTTAACTAATGATTAATAGCATGCAGTTATTATAAAGTGTTACCAAAATGGGGTATAATTAATAAATATGACTACACCTTTCGTGATTACATTATTATTAACAATACAAAATTAAATTCAAAGATAATTGAATGTGACTCATTGAATCATATGAAATCAAGATGAATGACAGCAAAAATATGGCAAAAAAACATACAATTATGTAAATAATGTTAATGTTAATAATATAACTAAAATAACTATGCCTAAAAGTTTACAAATGTTAATTAAAAACTACATTGTTACGTTTATGTCATTCTGGATAACGGATGACATGTCCTGGCTAACAGAGGTTTTTTGTTATCCAAGAATGACATGTTGTTATCCAGGAATGACAAAACAAATATTTTTTCTTTATAATCAGGCACTAACTTAACCACCATGGAAAACTACAACTTAGCTATTATCGCTATAAGGTTGGTTAATCTTTTAGATCAAATAGATAGTTTTTTAATATAAAAACATTATAAATGTTTTATTAGTGTTATCCAAAAGGACACATGATATTGCTGCAAAGTGCACCAGTGACCGAAAAGGTCAAAATATCAACATTTTAAGAGAAGCTTACTCACATTTGCACATGTTCTGGTGCTTCTTCAGGGTCTTCTTTTTGATACAATATTATGTCACTTGACATAACAAAATGCATTATGGTCCAAAATGGTAATTTATGTCTGTTATCCAGGAATGACATTAGAGAAATCACAATTTGGAGACAAAAGTCTTTATGTCATAAAAATGTAAATAAACTGTTTATTATCACTATATTTGTAGGTATCATTGAAAACATCAATACATTTATGCCCAAGTAGATTATAAATACTTTTATTTATATTTTTTACATTTTTGTCGTATTTTTGTATTCAGATTTTAAGCCGGGACAGTTACCCGGAATGACATTTTGGGACTTTTGAGCTCAATAGTTCCTTCAAGATTAATTATTTATATTGAATTCTCACATGAGTAATTAAAGAGGGGGAAGTTGAGTCATTTAATGAAGTGCATTTAAAAATGTATACATTTTTAATGTAATTAATATGCTTTGGACACCGGAATTGACACGCCACGTCATTGACCCTGACACACTCAGGTCAGACATGTGTATTTTGATTTGCGCCAATTCCTTTCCATTGCCCTTAGTTTGGTCCGGTGTTCACGAAGAACCTCGGATAACCAGGGGTTAGAGGGGGTAGCTGTTTCGGCCCAGCAATTAAGACAGCAAACGCAAATTACCAGAATAATGAGAGAAATCGAAACTAGCTGTTGGCCAGCGCTCAATTAAGTGCTATAAAATTTAAACTGAAAATACTATTCAGACTGTTATACTGTTATATATTCCCACTGTTATAAAGTGGGAACGCGTCTAATTAAAATTAAGATTTGTGAGAAGGTAAAAAAATAAAAATAACCAGAGAATCGAAAACAACCTTACGCTGTGTATACTAAACTGAAAAAAACAGGAGAACTGGATATTCAGAAAAAAATGGATCTCTTTTATTGAATCCAAAAGGTTTTAATTATATTTTACTACATATACTATGTATTTTAAAGGTATTTTGAAGTGTCAAAAGGTCATTCGGTTTAACTGTCCGAAGGCCAATACAGCCATTTAATTTGTGAATATCTTAAAATATCTTAAAATGTAATAAATTTATATCGTTTTTATTTTGGCATGATTTTATAACATTATGGGCCCTATCTTGCACCCAGCGCAATTGACTTTGTACACCGACGCATGTATCATTCGTATTTTGCACCCGCGCAAAGCGGACTTTTCCCTCCACAGACGCACGCCGGCAAACTAGGGAATGAACTTGCGCTCCCTGGGCGGTTCAGCGCAAAAAAGGAGGCGTGTTCCGGCCCAAACAATCCCTGGTGCTATTTTGCAGTTCCAGAAAACAATTGCGCCACTGACCAGAAAAAACCTAGTCTAAAGTCAGTGGCGCGTTGCGCGTACATTCAGATGCTATTTTAAGCGCGCATGCTTGGCCATAATACAGAGTGTGAACAATGCGCATACACTGTAGATGATTCTCTCATCTACACAGATGCATTTTCCTTTTTGCAAATGATACATTATTATAAGGAAAAATATTAAAACACGAGGGAAATCATTGTTGTGTCCATGACGATGGGAAAAATAGGCATAAAGCTTACACATTTACCCAAATTATTATATGCATGTTTAACCGAAGCTAATTTGGGTGGGTTTGTCCCATCCCCAATGTCACTTCTCTTTCTTTTACGGCCCTGACGAGAACATTGATCTCCTCGGCTGAGAACCGATTCTGAAGCGCGCCCGGTTAATGCGCCGTTATAATAGTATTGCGCCATGGAACAAGCGCACCTCGTTCATCATTCTCTTAAAGGGAATGTGATATAAAGCTCTTATTGGTTTGTTTTTCCCGTTACGCCCAAACCACACCTATGAATAATGAAGCTACTTCAGACCAACCCCTTTTAGATTTGCGTCGAGCGCAAGAGTCATTTATCCCGCCGGTTAAATAGCAACAGCGCCGAGATCCGCCCACAAAGTTACTTGCGCTTTGCGCTTGACACTTGCGTTTTAGATAGTTAAAATAGGGCCCTACATATCAAAATAGTGCAAAACGGTATTACAATTACTGTATGTGTAGAAGTCATTGCTTTGTTATGAGAAAGAATGTCCGGAAAAATGAATTTCATTGATGTCATTCGGAGTAACCAATATAAAGGCACCATTTTGGATAAAGTCATGCGGTCAATATCATGTGACAGGATGTGATATCATTCAGACACCTGCAAAGGACCCCATGGTTAGTGATGGCTAAATGAAGCGTTTCAAAGCATTATTGCTTTCTGATACAATTGTGTTGAAAATGGTTCATTACTCGAAGCTTCATTCAGATAGAAATTGCAGCACCAACTCCTGGTGAAGTAAATGTAAGGCAACAAAGCTGACAACCATAAAATGCAAGTAGGCTTATATGTTAACGCCCCGTTTATTACGTGTTTACCGAGGCGATCAAAGCTGAAACAGGGTTAGTGCTGTGAAACTCATTTATGTAGGTGAATTTTACAGATACTGATGAATTTCATGTGTTCACCTTGATAATCAAACATTAAGCATGATGTGTGTGTGTAATTATTTCTTTAGACAAGGACAGAAGATCAGACCAGCTTAAAAAAAGTTGGAAACCATCACAGAAATTCTATTAAAATACCAAAAGGAACCATTGGCTTTTACCATTTAAACCATTACAGAATTATTTTTTGTTGTGTGTTTGGGACATATTCCATTAGGATTTAATGCCCCCACCAATAGAACCCAACACATAGCAGTAGAGACCCACAGAGACCACTATAATTCCCATTACAACCAATAAAATTCCCATGAAAACCATTAAATCCAATAGAATTTCTGCAATGGTTTTGTTGTAAACCTTCTTCTTCTTAAGTGTAGAAAAACTCAGAAGCGAAAACCAGGAGACTTAGGGGTATCTTTTAAGCAGGATTCTTTATTTGCTGTAGTCTGCTTCGTCCAAAATCTTACCCAAGTCAAGTCTAACTAAGGGAACTTTACATTGTAGTTTATATACATTTCAAGGGGGAGGGATTACATTGTGATGAACAAAGCATGTAAATGAGCTGAGACATGAGAACAGAACGGTGCAGGACTTCTCGCACTGAGACAAGAACTCCAAGACAAACGGTCTCAGTAATAAAATAGCAGGTGTTCAAACTTGCTCAGCATGAGTTTCACCCGGTGAGACACGAGAACAGGAAAGGCCTAGCCTTCTCGTACTGAGATGGGACAGTCAGGAATATCCCGCTGGGAACCCCTACCGTTTGCAGAGATTTCCTGGTCTCATCATTTATAAACTTTCTCAATATAAAATACTATTGTATTGGAAATCTAAATTAAACATTTAAATAAAATTTGTAATCCTACAGTTTCTATAGTTTTTTTAGCAGGGCAGTTTCATGTGTGAAAGCTTTATCTTGTTTAGCTGTGGGAAGCAGAACTCTATAACTTGTTAACTGGTGGGACTGATATTTTTGTATGTTGAAAAGGATGTGCTTGTGTAACTGGTTGTACTTGTATAGCAGAGGGTTTTTGAAGTTTCTGTCTTTGATGCATGTTTTTATGTAACAATGTTCATATGTTCTCTAATTAATAATAAAAAATAAAAAAAACATTTTGCAGAGGGTGTGCTTTGGGTACATCATGCAGAAAGCTTAGACAAAGTGTTCATTAAATGGTATGATTTTTATTCAGAAATATTATTTTCTCCAGTCTTTGGTGAAAGGCGATTTCTTTTTCTTTTTTTTTTATAATAACGCCAATCCAAACAGCGACTACTACAACCCACGGTGTTGCCATGGTTTGGCTTCACTTTTATAAGAAATACAGCCGCCAGGTTTCAAACCTGTCAACACTGGATTGGGCTGTCAAAGCAGTCAGGTGGTTCACTACAGGAGTGAACCAGTGTGTTTGCTTCAGACGTCATTTTCATGTGACTAGTGACGTAATGATACAAGCTCCGAAGCAGTGGTTCATTGCAAGGACCGTTCGAGTTTGAGGCAAGCTTCGGAGTGTCGGTGTCAGACGTAACATCACTACCCATGGTCATGATGCAAAGTAAGTAACTCACTCTTAACTATTTGAAAAATTAATGTTTTCACTTGCTTATACGCATGTCCCGAAATATCAGGTAATTCGGTACAACGGCTATAAAACATGGAAAATTTTGTAATATTTAAAAAACTTATACTAAATATAAAATGTTTGGTTGTCTTTTTGCTAGCTAGCTAGTTAGCTAACTAGCTAGCTAGCTAGATATCAGCCTGTAGCATTGTTTGAAAATATTGTCATTCGGTTTTACCAAAAGTGTCATTTGGTAATACCGAAAGTTTGGTTATACCGAATGACCTACTGGTTGTACAGAATGACAGCAATGTGTAGGTCATATTTGTACATATCTGGAATAAATAAATACAAAAAAATAATAATAATAGGAAATGTGCAGAGTATATTATAACATAATTTTGACCGAATTTTACTTTTGTAGATGCCTTTATCAAATAAGGAAAAATAAAAAATCGTTAGATTAATTAGCTTTGCAGTACTTGGTAGCCTTGTCCGCCTAAATAAATTATAAATAAACATAAAAAACTAGTAGGCTATTTGCAGTATATTAAATCGTTTTTGACCTAATTATTTTGCACTGAAATGACACACTCTGTCGGCTCTGACAGCGTTGCATCACTTGCACCTGCGCAATATTATAGCCTATGATTTCCGAAAATAGTACTATGTCAACTAGTGATATCAGCACAAGAACTGTTGAGGAATATGCAACATAATTTAGACAATTGTTTTTGTCATACGTTATAATAACTGACAGACACTATCATTTCAGCCGCTCTGTGCGAGGACATGATGCGCACAGAGCGAGGCTGAAGCTCAGCTTCGTGGATGAGATATGAATAGACTATTAACTTAAAGCTTTTACTCTTAAACACACAAGGCACGTCGACTTTAATAAAAAAAAAGTCAACAATACCTTCCACGATATTATTTTTGCGTTTGGATGATAGAGGAGGCTTAACATCGAGCATGGGATGCTACCGTCGTTGTGGGCGGGTGCGCCTGCAGTTATAAAACGATTATTAGACTAAAACATTGAAATATGCCAATTTTGATATGTTCATATAGCTTACTCAAAACAGGCGGGGCAACTTAACGCAGACAAGTTATCTTACCTTTTTAGGTGATATGCCATATTTGCAGGGCCGGCGCTATGGTGGGGCATTAGAGGGCCATGCCCCCCCAGCGGTCATTGATGCCCCTCCTAACACAGTTGCTAATACAATGCTAGGCTAAATCATAAATCAGATGTACCTATGTACAATAACATACCAATGTCCAGCAATCGATTTAAATAGTACATTGTGTTTAATTTGTCGTTTAATGAGATCTAATAGGCTATGTGTTGGTGCTGAGAATTTTCACTTGAAGAAATACATAGATCCGATCCGACTAAGTATTTTAATTTTCCAGTGGCAGAACTTTTGCCAAGCGTGTCAGAGGTTCTGGGTTCTAATCCGCACTCGTATAGTTTTTTTTCCTCATTAAAACCGATTTTGTTTATCAGTGGTTGTATATCAAGCAAAGAGGTTCGAGTCCAAGACAAGACCGAGTCCGAGTCAAGACCGATTCCAGGACAGGAAAAAAAATTCTTATGGATTATCAAGACAATCATTTTGGATCATTATTTGTTGATATAAAAGCAAAAACAGTGTCACAACACCCAGGATTTTTAAGTATAGACATTCCCCTTGATATCATATAATCGTCTTATCTAAAGAAAACAGAATGATGACATATGGTGATACCTCATAATAGCAATATTTCACTGTGGATCTGAAAGACGCACACTTTCACATCCAGATAGCCCCCCATCACAGGCCATTCTTAAGATTCGCCATTCGCCTTCGAGGGGCAGGCTTATCAATACACAGTTCTGCTATTCGGTCTGTCCCTACCACCCCGTACATTTACGAAGTGCATTGACGCGGCGCTTTCTCCCCTGAGACTCCAGGGAGTGTGCGTGCTGAATTATCTCGACAACTGGCTGGTTCTGGCGCAATCGCGGCTCACACCAGAGCAAATAAACGGCGCGCATGTTGCTTTACAGCTTCGTCCTGTGTCCCAAGGTTAAGATCTTTTGGTTTAATATCTTCAGTTTAATTTCTAGGATACTTAAAATACAATTGGAGCCTAATCCTCACATTATTATTTTAGGAATTTCAGATGATATTAAAAGGTTAAACAACTACCAACAATGCTTCCTGTCCTATAGTCTCATCACCGCAAGGAAGCTACTTCTCATGCATTGGAAAAATAAAGACACACCCACCACAAAGTTATGGCTCAGTGATCTTACTAACACTCTCTACTTAGAGAGAATAAAATATATTCTTATGGATAAACTCTCACACTTTGAAAAAGTGTGGTCACCTCTCATTCAATACCTCTCTCCTGGCAGTGGAAATTAATGTTTCCCTCTAACTATAATAAAGGAATATTTAGACGGACGGTTAAGGCTGGGTAGGGTGGGAAAGAGGGATTATGTACTTTTTTTTTTCTGTACTCTGTATGTTTATCTGTTGATTGGTTTTTTTTTTTTTTTGGACATTATTGTATGTTCTAAAACAAAAAGAGGACAGTATGTCCTAACTGCACACATTTCTATGTGGTTATACATTATACTCCTGTGTGTATGATGTAGATAATATAACGATGTGAATATGTGCTCTAATAAAAATATTTGAAACAAATAACGTCAAAATAAATAAATAAATACATAAAAATAAACGGCGCACAAATAAACGGCTTTTATGTGTGCTTACTGGGAACATAATGAAGACACCTGGACTCGGTTGAGACCAAAAGGCATATTTGGCAAGACCAGTGGCCGAGACCGAGACAAGTCCGAGTCCGAATACCAGCGTGTCCGAGACAAGTCCGAGACCATAGAAAAACGTTCTCGAGTCCGGACTCGAGTCCAAGACCGGACTCGAGTACTACAGCCCTAGCTGGAGGTAATTCAAAAACAATCTGGAATAAATTGAGCTACTTAAAAGGTGACAAAAGAAAGGATAGGTCTTCACTTGAATTGATGGTTAACGGGAAGCTGACTAACAATCCAGCTGATGTACTGTAGCCGAAGCACTAAATTATTATTTTGTTGACTCGGTAGTCACAATTACACAATGTTTTTCCCCTAAGTATACAGAAATTTATACAGTTAATACAGGTGAACAAGCCCTTACTCTAAGTGCAGTCTCCGAATTAGACGTCATAAGAACAATTACATCTCTTAAACCATCCAGAGCAAAGGATATATTTGGTATGGATGTGGTAATGCTTAAAGAGCTTAGTGAGTCATTAGTTATTCCTATCACTAAAATTATCAATCTTTCAATTTCTCAGGGGATATTCCCATGTGCTTGGAAGTCATCTGTTATTGTGCCTATATTCAAAAGCGGTGTTCCTCACTCTGCTAGTAATTACAGGCCTATTAGTATTCTACCTATAATCTCAAAGGTGGCAGAGAAATTGATGGCTCCACAAATCACTAATTATTTGAATAACAGTTCTTTTGTTTTACATCCAATTCAATTTGGCTTCAGAGCAAACTATTCAACTGAGATGGCAAATTGCTATTTCACTGAGAAAGTTAAGTCTCTATTAGATAAAGGAGGGGTTGTCAGGGCTGTGTTTCTTGATTTCAGGAAGGCCTTTGACACCGTAAACCACAGAATTCTGTTGTCTAAATTATTAAGTTTTAATTTCTCTCCACAAACGTTGAGATGGATTGAATCATACTTGTCAGGTCACACACAGTTTGTTAGTATACAGAATTATAAGTCAGCTCCACTGCTCATATCCACTGGTGTTCCACAAGGATCTATTTTAGGTCCTTTACTTTTTACGTTGTACATTAATGATCTTCCATCTGTCTGTCCTAATACTAACATTCAAATGTATGCAGATGACACTGTTATTTATATACACGGAAGTAGTGTGTCACAAGTTGCAAATGAACTTACAGAATCCCTGGTTCATGTTGCGGCTTGGCTAGAACAATGCTGCTTACAGTTAAACATCTCTAAAACAGTGTGTATGTTTATCACCAAAACTAAGAATTTAAGTGTAGTGCCAGATGTATTTGTATCAGGGGAAAGATTACAAGTTGTATATGAATATAAGTACCTTGGTATTCTGATTGATTCCAAACTTTCATTTAAGGCGCAGGTTAAATAGGTCTGTAACCGGGTCAGATTTAGTTTATCAAATTTAGATTTATTCGTGATTATATGTCGTCTGAAGCCGTTTTGATGCATTCCATGATTATTTCTCATATTACCTGCTGTTTAACTACTTGGTCGCAAGCTAGTATTACTACTCTGAAACCACTAGAGTCTTTGTATAAACAATCACTAAAAACTCTTGATAAGAAATCAGTTCGGTTTCATCACTGCTCAATATTAAAAAAATACAACTTGCTAAGCTGGGATAACTTGATCAAATATGTCTGTTTGCTGTTTAAGACTATGCATAGCCTGTCTTCACCACTAAAACAATTTGTGAACATTAGAACAACTGCTCACCGATCTACAAGGGGTGGGGAAAGAGGGTTTGAGCCAGTCTGTGTTTTCGGTCAAAACTGCAACGGAATGGAAATCCGTCCCATCAACAATTAGACGATTACATGCTTTTGGTTCTTTTCAGTCTCATCTTAAAAAATGGTTACTGACAATTCAGCACTGTCAACATTAGTTTTGTATTCTTGACAATAGACTACTTTGTACTAATTGTTCTTGGCTATGTTGCTCTCTTCTGTTGCCATCTTTCTCTTTCTCTCTCTCTTTCCTTTCTCTCATGTTTACTTTGTTTTAGATAATTCACGTTTATTTTTTTTTTTTTTTTTATAATGTGTTATACACTCACCTAAAGGATTATTAGGAACACCTGTTCAATTTCTCATTAATGCAATTATCTAATCAACCAATCACATGACAGTTGCTTCAATGCATTTAGGGGTGTGGTGCTGGTCAAGACAATCTCCTGAACTCCAAACTGAATGTCAGAATGGGAAAGAAAGGTGATTTAAGCAATTTTGAGCGTGGCATGGTTGTTGGTGCCAGACGGGCCGGTCTGAGTATTTCACAATCTGCTCAGTTACTGGGATTTTCACGCACAACCATTTATAGGGTTTACAAAGAATGGTGTGAAAAGGGAAAAACATCCAGTATGCGGCAGTCCTGTGGGCGAAAATGCCTTGTTGATGCTAGAGGTCAGAGGAGAATGGGCCGCCTGATTCAAGCTGATAGAAGAGCAACTTTGACTTAAATAACCACTCGTTACAATCGAGGTAGCAAAGCATTTGTGAAGCCACAACACGCACAACCTTGAGGCGGATGGGCTACAACAGCAGAAGACCCCACCGGGTACCACTCATCTCCACTACAAATAGGAAAAAGAGGCTACAATTTGCAAGAGCTCACCAAAATTGGACAGTTGAAGACTGGAAAAATGTTGCCTGGTCTGATGAGTCTCGATTTCTGTTGAGACATTCAGATGGTAGAGTCAGAATTTGGCGTAAACAGAATGAGAACATGGATCCATCATGCCTTGTTACCACTGTGCAGGCTGGTGGTGGTGGTGTAATGGTGTGGGGATGTTTTCTTGGCACACTTTAGGCCCCTTAGTGCCCATTGGGCATCGTTTAAATGCCACGGCCTACCTGAGCATTGTTTCTGACCATATCCATCCCTTTATGGCCACCATGTACCCATCCTCTGATGGCTACTTCCAGCAGGATAATGCACCATGTCACAAAGCTCAAATCATTTCAAATTGGTTTCTTGAACATGACAATGAGTTCAATGTACTAAAATGGCCCCCACAGTCACCAGATCTCAACCCAATAGAGCATCTTTGGTATCCATTGATGCTATCCTATCAATATGGGCCAACATTTCTAAAGAATGCTTTCAGCACCTTGTTGAATCAATTCCACGTAGAATTAAGGCAGTTCTGAAGGCGAAAGGGGGTCAAACACAGTATTAGAATGGTGTTCCTAATAATCCTTTAGGTGAGTGTATGTGTGATGCTCTGTCTCTGTTTTTAGGGTGACCGTTTAACATTCTGTCAAGGGTCTACAGATGAAAAATAGCCTTTTGGGCTAATTCTGGCACGTTTACATTTATGTTTGTTAATGTGCATTGCCCCTGTAAATAAATAAACTAAACTAAGCAAACCACCAGACCAAGGCCTTCTAGTACTTTCTTCAATCTGTCTCCAGTGGGTTGGGCTAATCAACAAAAAGTGAAAACAAGGGGGGTGTTCTGAAGACAAGACTGTTACCTGTGAAACAGGGGTGCTCTGAAAACACCCCCATTAGCAATTAGTGCTTTCCACCTGATGAAATTAACACGGCAAAAAAATCGACCAATCAGAATTTTGGTCTAGCCAGAATGTATCGACCAATAAATCGACTAGTCGACTGGGAGATTACAGCCCTAAATACTATATATAGTAGTAATTGCATCATAACACTGTTACAATGCATACAATCGGCTCTCTCGATCAGCATCGTTACTCCAGTCTTCAGTGTCACATGATCCTTCAGAAATCATTCTAATATGATGTTTTGATGCTCAAGAAACATTTCTCATTATTATCAATGTTGAAAACAGTTATTTACATTTTTATTTCAGGATTCTTTGATGAATAGAAAGTTCAAAAGAACAGCATTTATCTGAAATAGAATCTTTTGTAACATTAAAAACTACCGTTCAAAACTTTGGGGTCTGTAGAATTTTTTTTTTTTTTTTGGGGGAAATAAATCAAGGGCGATTCCATGCAAATGTCAACCTTGCCATGAAAAAATAAAGTTATTATCAAAATATCAAAACCCTTTCTAAGGTGTCCATTTGGGTCTGTATTTTATTGTATTGATGTGCGGTCATGTAAATTTTAAGGAAATTTCTGTGTTTATTCACCTCAGATAAGGTGTGCACAGATACTAAAATTGCTTTTTCAAACAAACATATTTCATGCTTTAAAAAGAGGGGTCAAAGACTCATTTTTTAATACTTTATGTTGACAGTAAGCATTTTGCAGAAAGATGGGAGCATGACTGAGATATAAATACACCCACTTTGTTATAACTGCATTGCCCTTTAAATTTATAAAGGCTATATTTAGGAAGTAACGACGCTTCAGTGCTGTGTCACGTCCGTAACGATTTAAAGAATAAGTTTATATTGTATAATAATTATTATTACAATTAATTAGAAAATGTATGTATAAAGCCAAAATATGTCCATTCTAGTTATGATTGACAATTCATCTCACTTATTTGCTCTAAACAACCTAATTATGCGTTACGGACGTGACTGTTACGGACGCTTCATATTAAATCATGCATGATTTGACCAGCGCATATTTGTTGAATGAATTAATTTATTTATTTATTTCGAGCAATATAATGACACATAACAAAGGAAATCAAGAAGCATTCTGATTAAATCAATACGAAAAGATAAATTCATCAACTTTACAACATAAATCGACCTATATGCTTGAAATTGAGTGGGAAGAAATCAAACTTATTTAAACCCACCTCGGTCTTTCAACATGTTCAACGTGTTGTTACTGTTAAAAAACCCTGCATATATATATATTAAATTGATCTCTATTACTGTAAATCAGACCATTTTAGAAATAAAATAATACCAGTACCATCAGAGCCGGTCCGCGCCTTTTGGGGGCCCTAAGCAGAATTTGATTTGGGGGCCCCCTCCCACTACGCGAAGTCACCTGTGCTTGACGATTATTGACACAAATGTCACGCAATAATGATACATTATACGTGAATACAGTGAGGTTATGTATTAACACAAAATAAATACTTAATAAAAAATAGATGCCTACTTAAAAAAGTTTTAACTTTTACTTTACTCTTTTACTAACTCTTTGAAACTTCTTAAAACAAACTGTCTCAAAACATAAAATAAATTATTTGCTAAAATAATGACAAAACTGAGAAATCAGAAACATAATAAGAGCAAGGGTTCAACAATGACAATTATTGTTGAAAACTGTAAAAATATTATTATTTCTCAACTGTCTCAATACAGTGTAACTGTCCTCAAAATCTTTATTATTATTATTATTGTAACAGACTTAGTTGGATTGTACATGACAGAATCCAACAAAGTCTGTTAGCTACTATAATACCGGTAATGATGTACTGGCGCTCGTTGTATGTGTGTATGCAATCTATTTTTCCCCTCGGGGCTTGCCGTAGATAGGAATGGGTCTTGCGCACTTGGTACTGGAGTGTTGCGGGTTTTTGGAGTTAGTGATCTGATGTGTGGTATAATAAAGTGGAGAAGAGTTCAAACTGCTATGTTTATTATTTATTCAAACTGATACCCTTACACCTAGAAGGTTAAGTTCCCCTTCGGCTATTTTCTCCAACTTAAACCGATACCGTGACTATGCGCAGTTGCGCACGAATTGTCTATGCACTCGCGAGGTGTCTAGATTATGCGCATGACTTAAACGCTGGCAGACACAGCAGCAGTTGTTGGCAGGTATATTAATCATGAAATCAGAATTTTATTGTCTTTAATTATTTTTTCATTCATTCATATTCATTCATTCATTTATGTCACTTGTTTAAGTCATCTAAAAAAAAAGTTTTTTTAAACTCGATTGGGGGGCCCTCTGGTGGCCAGGGGGCCCCAAGCAGCCACTTAGTTCGCTTATGCCTCGGGCCGGCCCTGAGTACCATAATGTTAAGCATTATTACTGTCTCTGAGAGCGAGAGCGAGAGCGAGAGAAATATGAGACGCGCCTTTACTCACTTTCTTTCCCGCGCGCGCCCTCTGTGGTCAAGAGTTATTTCTGTGGTGATTTGTAGATCTGCGATTTCTGGACAACATCAGTAATTGGTAAGTAATTTGATATCTATGGCTAATTATATCTATATCTATTGATATAATTTGATATCTATGATAGCTATTTGATATCTAAACCGGCGATCTCGACTCCGGAGAATATCGATATGATAAAAATACAAAATAGTTGCTGATGTATCGTAGCAATTCCGTATCTTTCGGGGTCTATAGTTAACACAACATTATAAAGCAATATCATGGCCGAATTGAGTTTTGCCCACGCTGCATTTTAGCAGCATGAGAGATATGCGTGAACGGAGGTTAATCTAGCCTACAACAAAGTGATTTCCGTTTAAATTTGATTAATTGTGCAGCCTTACCTTACTGATGTCTCAGATGTTTGTTGTTTTAAATACCCAACAGAGACACACAAATAGGTCTCTGTTCAAGCATTTTCTCAGATTTTTCAGCGTCTGCCAAGTGTTGATTTCAGAACTGTCACGTCCATAACGAAAATATGTCACGTCCGTAACAACGTTTTTTCCTCATAAATGAAAAAATGAAAAGTAAAATAAAATAAATAATTTATGTTCTATAGAGAGCCAACACTCATCCCTTCGGTTGGTATTATATATTTTGGCTTGTGCATTTTAATTCGCAGAATTTCTACAAAGTATGTTGTCTCCCACAAACTCACGTCTTTTTTTGTCACGTCCGTAACGCACGTGTATTTCCCTCATATTAAATATAAAACGCATGTGTAGACTGATATTTTTCTATAGACCCTTTTACTGTTTGTACACAATGATGACGTGGCAACGTATGCGCGCGCATTTTGGCAACGGAAGTATGGCGAGAATCAGCAGCGTGTCAGCAGACGCGAGCATTTTTTATGATGTCCTCGTTCCAATCAACACGTTTAATCGCCTGCAGCCACAGGCCCGCCGGTTCTTCTGAAACGGCCGTGATCCTGTCGGAATCCTATAAAACTTAAGCCCCTCGGTGGAATATTGATTAGTGCAAACGTAAACGTAACAACCAGACATTTTGATGCTGGGAAACCGTTTTGATAAGCTTTCGGAGTTGCTAACATGTTAGAGCCAGTGGGAAACAACACCACTTCCGTTGCCAAAATGCACGCGCAACTATTTGATCACGTGGGCTGTAAAAGGGTCTATTGTCTGGGCTCCTTTATTAAGGTAGTATGGACATATGAACAGACGTTTAAATATATTGGTATTAAATGCATTTTCTGAGAATTTATATTTTACGTTTTGACTGCAAATGTCACGTCCATAACGCTGGAATTGGCCTCAATACTTTTATTCATCAAGGAGAAATTAAATTGATCAAAAGTGACAGTAAAGACATTTATAATGTTACAAAATATTCTATTTTAAATAAATGCTGTTGTTTTTAACTTTCTGTTCATCAAATAATCCTAAAAAAAATGGTACACAACTGTTTTCAACATTGATAATAATCATAAATGTTTCTTGAGCATCAAATCATCATATTAGAATGATTTCTGAAGGATCATGTGACACTGAAGACTGGAGTAATGATGCTGAAAATTCAGCTTTGATTACAGGATTAAATTATATTTTAAAATATATTAAAATCGAAAACAGTTATTTTAAATTGTAATAATATTTCACAATATTACTGTTTTTTTTTTTTTTTTGTATTTTTAATGAAATAAATACAGCATTGGTGAGCATAAGTGACTTCTTTTAAAAACATAAAAAATCGTACCGATCCCAAACTTTTGAACGACAGTGTGTACAGGTGCTGGTCATATAATTAGAATATCAACAAAAAGTTGATTTATTTCAGTAATTCCATTCAAAAAGTGAAATTTGGATATTATATTCATTCAATAGACACAGACTGATATATTTCAAGTGTTCATTCCTTTTAATTTTGATGATTATAACTGACAACTAATGAAAACCCCAAAATCAGTATCTCAGAAAATTAGAATATTGTGAAAAGGATGAATATTGATGACACCTGGTGCCACACTCTAATCAGCTAATTAACTCAAAACACCTGCAAAGGCCTTTAAATAGTCTCTCAGTCTAGTTCTGTAGGCTACACAATCATGGGGAAGACAGCTGACTTGACAGCTGTCCAAAAGACGACCATTGACATCTTGCACAAGGAGGGCAAGACACAAAAGGTCATTGCTAAAGAGGCTGGCTGTTCACAGAGCTCTGTTTCCAAGCACATTAATAGAGAGGCGAAGGGAAGGAAAATATGTGGTAGAAAAAAAGTGTACAAGCAATCGGGATAACCGCACCCTGGAGAGGATTGTGAAACAAAACCCATTCAAAAATGTGGGAGAGATTCACAAAGAGTGGACTGCAGCTGGAGTCAGTGCTTCAAGAACCACCACGCACAGACGTATGCAAGACATGGGTTTCAGCTCTCAGCTTTCAGCACTCTTGAACAAGACACAGCGTCAGAAGTGTCTCGCCTCGGCTAAAGACAAAAAGGACTGGACTGCTGCTGAGTGGACCAAAGTTATGTTCTCTGATGAAAGTAAATTTTGCATTTCCTTTGGAAATCAAGGTCCCAGAGTCTGGAGGAAGAGAGGAGAGGCACAGAATCCACGTTGCTTGAAGTCCAGTGTAAAGTTTCCACAGTCAGTGATGGTTTGGGGTGCCATGTTATCTGCTGGTGTTGGTCCACTGTGTTTTCTGAGGTCCAAGGTCAACGCAGCCGTCTACCAGGAAGTTTTAGAGCACTTCATGCCTCCTGCTGCTGACCAACTTTATGGAGATTCAGATTTCATTTTCCAACAGGACTTGGCACCTGCACACAGTGCCAAAGCTACCAGTACCTGGTTTAAGGACCATGGTATCCCTGTTCTTAATTGGCCAGCAAACTCGCCTGACCTTAACCCTATAGAAAATCTATGGGATATTGTGAAGAGGAAGATGCGATACGCCAGACCCAACAATGCAGAAGGGCTGAAGGCCACTATCAGAGCAACCTGGGCTCTCATAACACCTGAGCAGTGCCACAGACTGATCGACTCCATGCCACGCCGCATTGCTGCAGTAATTCAGGCAAAAGGAGCCCCGACTTATTATAGCCCCTGAAGTATTGAGTGCTGTACATGCTCATACTTTTCAGTTGGCCAACATTTCTAAAAATCCTTTTTTTTTTGTATTGGTCTTAAGTAATATTCTGATTTTCGGAGATACTGAATTTGGGATTTTCATTAGTTGTCAGTTTTAATCATCACAATTAAATAAAATAAACATTTGAAATATATCAGTCTGTGTGTAATGAATGAATATAATATCAAAATTTCTCTTTTTGAATGGAATTACTGAAATAAATCAACTTTTTGATGATATTCTAATTATATGACCAGCACCTGTATATATATATATTTTTTCTTTCTTTTTCTTCAAGGCTTGCACCTTGTAACCTTTTTCAAGGTTCGCGTTCTCGAGACACCAGGCATTGTTTTGTGCAAATGAGCGGCCTTTAAGGGTCACTTTAAGAAAACGCATTAAGGCTTTTCTCTTAGAACGGTGTCTTGTAAGCAGCCCCTAAGTTAATAAATAATGATCTTTGCAACGGAAGTGAATCATTTAAAACTAAAAAGTCATGCTGAAAAAAAGTCATGTAATTATCTGCCATTAAAAATGTGAAATCCTCCACCTCTCTGTTGTGTTCCTGCTGACCTTTGCATTCTGTTCAACATTTCAAACACATTCAACATCCAGCCAGCCATCAGTGATAATTGTAGACCTCGGGAAATTACACAGTACCTGGTAGCTAGCCAAGTAACAAGTGCTGAATGGTACAGAAATGGTCCTCCAAAATAGCACAATAATGGACAGTTCACACCTGTCATTTATACACACAATATTTCTGAGGATTCAATTTTAAATGGTCCATCTCTCAGCTCTTTACTTCCAAAAAAATATTAATTCACTTTATAATTCGTTACATGTATATAGTGCTTTTCTGGGTACTCGAAGCGCTTTACATAAAGAAGGGGGAAATCTCCTCAAACACCACCAATGTGCAGCATCCACCTGGATGATCCAGAACATCCACCACACACTGGCTTACTGGTGGAGAGGAGATCGAGTGATGAAGCCAATCAGTGTATATATATATATATAAACAGTATATATATATATATATATATATATATATGGGGCAGATTAGGAGGCCATGATGGACGGGGGCCACTGGGCAAATTTGTCCAGTATGCTGGGGTTACACCCCTACTCTTTTACCAAGGACATCCTGGGATTTTTAATCACCACAGAGAGTCGGGTCCTCGGTTTAACGTCTAATCTAAAGGACGGTGCTCTTTGACAGTATAGTGTCCCCATCATTACAATGGTACGTTGGGACCCACACAGAGCACAGGGTGAGCAGCGCCCCCTAGTGGCCTCACTAACACCTCATCCAGCAGAAACCTAGGGTGCTTCTCAATATCCCTCCTCGTTTCCTTGCTCCTCCATCCTAAGACCCGGAAAACGATCGAGCTCAGCCATATTGAAGGACGTCTCAATTCACTAATTGCACCGCGAGGATCGAGGAGTGAGGAGCTTCCTGAGGAGTGATGAACGAGGATACACGGGTGTATGCTTTGTGGAAGATTTTTATTGACTAAACGTGACGCAAGTATAAATTGTCCTCCCCCTTTACATCGGTCACAATTATTTTCATTTATACTTTACCTTTGCAGTTTATATAAACCAAATATCTAACATATTTCAACAGGGTATCTTGCTTTATTATGATGTATTATGAAGTTCTTAAATAACCAAACTAAAATAAGGGCAGATCCTTTGAGCGCTGCTGATGACGCTGTGAAGTGACGCTCGAGTGATCAAGTATTCCAGTGTATAAATAAGCTTTCCTTCGATTCCTCCGTCCTCCTTTTCTTTCCTTGCATCCCTCCATCCCTTCATCCTACAGGGGGTGGAGCTGAGACGCGAGGAAAGGAAACGAGGATGCAAAAATAAGAATTGAGAAGCACCCTTAGTTTTCCCAGGAGTCTCCCATCCAGGTCCTGACCAGACTCAACCCTGCTCAGCTTCAGTGGGCAACCAGTCTTGGCTGTAGCCAAGGTCATATGACTACGGTTCAGACAGTTTCCATGTGCACAATACATGCAAGAAATGTAACTTAATCACATTAATTGTGGAAATTGCATTAATCTGAGTTTGTAGTTGGAGATTGTACTGATGTTGTTTCCTCAGGGCTGGGAAACTCAGTGTCCTGCAGATTCAGCCCCAACCCCACAAAACAACATCTGTCTGTAATATTCAAGTAATCCTGAGAACTTTGGTTAGATTTTTCAGATGTTTTATTAGTGTCAGAAAGGTAAACTAGTGCTGTTATTGTTATATTGAGTTGGTCATTATGGAAATGATGCTGCATCTGTGTTATTTAATGTGTGTGTCATCAGTAGATGGTGCTTTTTTTGGAGATGCGCTCTCATGCTAATTTGCCCTGTTTAGTAAATCTAAAGTCTTTATAGCTATTTCTATTTTAACGCTTTACGTATTTTCTTGTTAAATTGCCCTTTTAAAACGAATTATTTTGTCTTTTTGACAAATATTAAATGGGACATGTACAGCAGAGGTTGAGTTCATTTTGATTACTCATACATGGGCTTGATAATATTTCAGTTCTGATAGGAGACACAAAAATCTGAACAGTTTTTCATTAAAAACTGAACAGTTCAAGGTTCATTAGTTAACTACCTTGGTTAACAAGAACTAAGAATGAACAATACTTCTACAGCATTTATTAGTCTTAGTTAACATTAATTTCAACATTTACTAATACATTATTAAAATCAAATGTTGTATTTGTTAGTTAATGCACTGTGAACTAACATGAACAAACAATGAACAGCTGGAGTTTTATTAACTAACATTAACAAAGATGAATAAATACTGTAACAAATGTATTGCTCATTGTTAGTTCATGTTAGTTAATACATTAACTAATGTTAAATAATTAACTGTATTGTAAAGTGTTTTTAAATTTGTCCTGGCAGAAAGAACGAGTATTGCATATTGTGTGATAATCTTTGCTAGTTAAGACTGTTATCAGCCATTTTTGCTTTGACCTTTAAACCTGAAACATTTTGAAAGACAAATATATTGAAATAACAAGTATTGCAATTTTCCAATTATAATGTGTGACTTAACATTATCCCCATATCTTTCAGTACCATACAGTGTCAGAGCCATTGTTTTGTCTCAAGATCACTGCATTACGGAAATAATTATTACTTTTTTTTTTCTAAGGCATGTTTATAAAAGCTTTCTAATGTCTTAATTTATCTGAGTCTTACTACTGGCTTAGTCTAAACCCTGTCTGTGAAACTAGGTGAAGTGAAGTGAAGATCACCAAATAAGTAAAGAATCTAAAGATTGTTGATATTTAATGAGCGAACAGAACTTTCAAACAATACATATTTTGTACCATTGGAAAGACATTGGCATGTAATGACTTGAACATGTAGTAGATATGGAGTCCAGTAAAAGTGTTTGAGCACATACAGTCAAAGGAAGCAATAATCACCCCAAAATTAGGGTCAGTGCAAAAAAACAATAAGTATTGGCTAATAAGGATCCTCATAAGAGAGAACCATATCATGGGTATATCAATTATTTATGTATACAATTACAGTATCTGAAAAGGGGCAGACAAACGGGACACAAACATACAAGAACTTTCAAAGAGGACAAAATTCAAAAGGATTACTCGCCCACTTACAATACCATACTGCTATCCCATATCTTTTTGTACTAGATGAAAACAAGGCAATTATTTCACCATCACCTCACAAGACAACCCCATAGTCTGAAAACAGCCTGGTAATAAACATATCCCGTATTAGGTTTTACATGCTAGAAGTCCTAATAAATACTGACCTCAGCATACTGACCTTCCTAAATATATACAGAGAGAAGTATCAAAATGTGTTTAGATTGCATCACAATGTAAAAGGAATGAGGCGAATCCAGACTGCTCTCTATTGACCACAGGAAAACAGTCGGAATTAGTCATTAAGGATTAAAAAAGCTTCATAAAAATGCCAGCCAAAGTATACCGTGGATAAATGCATAGGATTGATTTCTTACCAACTGAATATGGAAACTCATATTGATGGTGGCCACACACACACACACATACGCAAACAGAGACTCTCTCTCTCTCTCTCTCTCTCTCTCTCTCTCTCTCTCTCTCACACACACACACACACACACACACACACACACACACACACACACACAAAAGGCAGAGCTCTCTACTTCTGTTTGCACCATTGGGTGAATGTCATAAAACTATTCTAGGTCACAATTCACCCCAAAATGAAAAGAAAAAGCAAATTTGAGGAAAGATATTGTGCATAATAAATAACAAGAAACCTATTTTACTTTGTGACATCCCAATTTTCATTATTGTAATGCATCCAGACATTTTCATTTTAAGATTTGCTGTAAGCTTCATTATTCTCAATGGTTATTCTTATTATTGCTATACAGACTTTGTTTATTGTAATACAATGCTTTTAATTAAAATCAGCATAATATTAAAGCCATGATAAGAAATACTACCAAAATGTTTAAATACTTCAGTTTAAACAACTTAAGTTTTGCTTTTTTGCACATTTTTGATATATTTTTGGGTGGAATATGATCTGGACAGGTCCTCTAGGTTTCATTCAACTAGGCTATCTGAGAGAAGAAAACAACAACTCGGCAACCAGAAACATTCTAGAAATACCTCCAAATGTGCTGATAAATTTGATTAGAGATGTGTCCGTATGTTGTCATCAAAGCACGATAATAAACAGTCCAATAGGTCTATGACCTCTGAAAATGCCAGTGATTGTCCTGTGGCTCTCCTTTTCATAAAATATACTTGATAACATTCAGCATGATAAGTTCTAGGTAATCAGCATAACAAGAAAAGTCCTCACTGTTCCCGATATATTTGGCTCTCTAAAAACATGCTTTTCATGGTCCAGGATTTGGAATGCAGTCGTCTCATTCAACGATTGGTGCTTTCTTAAACCACTCTCGATGCTAAAGTCAGTCAAGGGTCCCACTAGTAAAATAAATAAGAAACCAATGTTAGTGTAAAAACAGTGAATAGATTAGGTTTTTTAATAGATTACTAGAACTAGATTTGAGAGGTGTTGCCAGGATTGCACGGTTACTATATTTAATTCACATTTTGAAGTATCATTAATGTCCATAGTACAAACTGAGCAGGAGTTACACACTTAACTTAGATACTAAGTCCAAGGGAAACTCTTTAACCACATTTTAATTGTGATAGTGATGCTAAAATCGATACTCACCAAGGGTCCGTCCACTCCAGTGATTATGATTCAGTTCTAATAATGACTGAAGGTCCATTTTCATCTGAAACAACATTTGATTGGAGAGATTTATTTGATCCAGTCTTTCTGAGTGGGAATGCGCACAGGCTAATTACAAGCTAAAGGCAAAACAAGTGAACATTATACATTTTTAGTTGAGGTTTTCACAAAAATGAGTTCATTAAGCCCTTGTTTAGCGATCCCAATGCTCCTAATAGCTATTAAACATCTAACAGTATCTTTATTTGTAAGTTTTCTGAGAGGAGTACCTTTCCCTTGTCCATGAAAAACGGCATTTTTTCTCTGTAAAATGAAACCGTATTATAATGAAATACACAATAATATTAACTATATATTTTTTCCTGAAGTCCACTTATAATGTGAATTTAATAAAGTTGAAAAAAGGTTATTTTTAAAAATTTTCAATGTAACTTGTAGGGCTTGCACAGACTAGTCGAGTAGTCGAGAGATCGACTACTTCAACCACTAGTCGGCGCTGTTGGAAACAATCGACTACTCGAGCGCCCATTAACCATAAATAAATTCTAAATGCCAAACGTCACCAACAGACACCACACATCAGATGTGTGGAAGTATTTCATCAAGGGTGACAAAAATTTCGTAATTTGCCAACTCTGTAAGAGGCCATTCACATATCGCGTCTAAAAACGCTCTCCTCCTTTCCACAAGTGCGTGCGCTCCCATGGCGTCTGTCGTTGCTATGCAACTATGAACTGCGCTCTCCATGATGACGAGGAGTATCAGCAAAGGATTAATGATTACTACTAGATATATTTATGGAGATGAGAAATAAAAACCCACAGTGAACAGCTATGATCAGCTTTCGATGCTGTTACGGAAATGCAAGCTTATCGGTTGGTTTTTGTCACATGACCTGCTTGCATTGAGATGTTTTCATGTCGCTGCATATGCGCGCCTGGAAAAACGAGCGCGCCGCACCACATGCGCGCCACGACCACGTCGCTTCCATTATGAGCGCGCTTGCATTTGAAATAACAAACTTGAGCGCGCAAAAGAAGCGATATGTGAACGGCCCCTAAAAGCAGTTCTTGTCTGTAATGAAAGGCAAGAACAGCTATTTATTTGGCTTTACTCTGTTACACGAAAATTAAAATATGTAATGTCATAATTATAACGTTTTGAGAGTTTACTTATGTAATTGTTGCATTAGGCTATGAATTAATAAACATTTATTGAAAAGAACCATTTCATGTCTTTTCATTTGCAGAAGCATGAACCAGGAGTAGTCGAGTAACTCGAGTATTGTTTTGACAAGAAATCGACTAGCAGAAATCAGTAGTCCTGAAACCCCTAGTAACTTGCCAATCAGACTGAAATTGATCAAGGGTTCACCCAAAAACAATAATTGGAATATACGGATTATATTGGAATATACGGCACGCATGCATTGATACTTTTGCATCTTTTTTTAAAAGCTTTGATCCTGGTCGATATTCACGGCTATTATATGGACGAGCATGAGCGGGACATTTTTTTTTATTTTCCTTTTGTGGCCCGAAAAAGAAAGAAGGGCATACATGAGGGTGAATAAACAAAGACAATATTTTCATTTTTGAATGAACTATCCCTTTAAGTTGTGGAACAACTGACATTTGGTGGCACCAAAGTATTTCAGATAAGACATTGAAGAACAAATTACATAGTTAGCTTTAGTGAAAGCTTTAAATACATTTAAAAGTATAACATACAATTAAAATCACTTAGATGCATTGTTGATCTCACCTGCGCTTTCTTCATCTGATCCACCGTCCTCTAACCATTTCTCCTCATTGGCCAATAGAGGATTCTCGGATTCACGCAGGGTCCTCAGCGGGAAATAGTGGCCATCACCCTGACTATAACATACAAACACACAGAACACATGGAAAATATTTACATGAAGCATACTTCATAGTGTATTTTGACATCTGTATCCGTTTATACATCTAGCCAGTGTGACGTTTGTGCTTGAGCCAAACAGTTGCTGCTACATTTGCCTTTGAGTGCAACCAGTTTTGATATGAGCTCACCTTGTGAACACAGGAATAAACCAGAGCTTTTTATCCTCCCCAAACACCTGCTGGAGGTTTCTGCTGAGCCCAAGATAAAAGCCATTCCTGTCAGGCCCATTCTGAAACACTGGTGCAGAAAACGCCTCTGGAAAACAGAAACGTTCATGGAGGTCAAACAGTCCACAAAAAAAACCATGAGCCACATATATCACATCTGCTAACCAAAGGTCATGCAAGCAGTATACAACTATGACCTTTAAACGTCTTGCAGAAACACAATGAAAGGATAAATGAAAATCAAGAAATTCAGTACAAAAAGAAGTGAAATCTTCCTCACCTAGCGTTGATCTGTTTTTAGCCACCAACCAACAGTGGTAGCCAAACAGGAACATCAGACTGACAAAAAACATGAGAGCCACAAACAACAGGAAGAGCACGTGGAATTTGGCAGAGCCATTGGGCAGGTCTCCCTAACAAACAAATGCAAAGAGATGTATGCGTTTAACAAAATTAACAAATACACATTTTTATTATTTAAAAATTTGTTATTTTTCCAAGTTATAATGATGGAGCACAGTTTTAAAGAAGAATCTCTTTGAATCTACCTGTACAAGTGCACACACCACAACTTCATTCACATGCAAAAACCGTGGCTATCGTCAAAAAGCCAATATCATTCTACTTGCTCCTTAAAGGGATTTTTTTTCATTATTTATTAATTCTGTCATCTCAAACCTGTATGCCCACAAGATAAAATCTTTTGAAGAATGTATAGACAAAAACAATGAAAGTCTATGTGATCCAAAACAACACTGTCATTGAATGGACAAAAAATAGTGTGTTCCACAGAGAAAATTACTGCTCAAATGTTTAGAATGACATGAGGGGAGAAAATGAAGTATTTTCATTTTCCTTTAATTTGTCCGTCCTACACTGTGAGCTGATTTCATGTAGGCGAGAATGAACTGTTTTTGACCGAGAAATACTGCAGGAATATTGATGTTGATAAAAACATGGCATCATGTGACTGTTGTTCAGTCCTTCACATGTCGTTCCAAACCCATAAGACTTTTGTTCATTTTTTATGAAATCTGAGAGCTTTCTGTCCCTCCATTGACAGCTACGCAACTGACACTTTAAAAAAGTTCATAAAGGGATCGTAAAACTAATCCATCTAAATTGAGTGGTGTAGTCCAAATTTTCTGAAGAGAGATGATCGATTTAAATGATGAACAGATTTCATTTAGGCTTTTATTCACATATAAACATTGAACAGCGAGCATAAACAGAAGCTCAACCGAACCTGCTTAACACACGAGAATGAACTTCATTGGTTCTTGCTGAAGCTCAAACGTGCTGCGTAACACGCTTTTACTTTAATTTTGTGTTTTGTTTATGTTGATATATTAAAGTGTTGAGCATTCGCCAGTTCCCGCCTCCTCCTTCCCTTATCAACATACATTGCTACAGTTACTAGGTTCCCACTACCACCATCATCCACTCAAACAACTTGATGGAAAATTCTTGATGGATAATTCGCATATGTTTTTTTGTTTTTGTTATTTTGAGAACTTTGAAAAGATTCGCTTCACATTTGGATGAAAACACAACTAATGAAGAGACAGAAATCACATCAGAGGTTATATGAAAAGATATTCATCTGTGTTTCAAAGATGAATGAAAGTCTTACGGGTTTGGTGCGGGTTTTCATTTTTGGTTGACAGAGTGATTACTGGTACTTTGTTCTGATTCAGGGTTTCCCAATCCTGTTCCTGGAGATGTACCTACCTGCAGAGTTCAGATCCAACCCTGATCCAACACATGTCTGTAATTATGAAGATCTTAATTAGCTGGTTAAGTTGTGTTTGATCAGAGTTGGAGCTGAACTTTGCAAGAAGGTAGATCTTCAGGAACAGGATTGGGCACTGCTGTTCTAATTTGATTGAAGGTGGTACTTGGCCTGAGAGGTTTTACCAATATCATTAATTTATTTTTTGAGGGTTCTTCAAATCAACCTTTTTGCTACTTTCTGCTCTTTTTGACTTCATTTTTTTTGTGATGCCATCAGCCAGTCAGCACTGTTATGATCTAATTTTCCTGCAGCTCTAGGGTCATTAGCCACGTGGCAAATACAGATCTGAACTATTGATGGCAGATTTCAAATTGCATTCTTTAGCACCAGCCAAGCAACTAAGATTGTAAATGCTAATGCGTTCTCAAGAGAAAAAAAATGTTGTATATCTACTTATACAGTAGTTTATTAGCTTTAAAGAGTACACTAGCATACAGTCATGTGAAAAAGAAAGGTCACCCTTTAGGGTTTTTAGAATTTTATGGTTTTACATATCAGAACATAATTTAAATCATATGGTCAGGTCTTAAAATTAGGTAATTACAAAGTTGAACCACCTAATTCAAATTGTGAACTCTTACTTTTCTACAGGGTTCGTACTCTTTTTGACCAACTAAAACCAAATTTCCATGACTAAACATTAACCTTTCATTTAGAAAACAGCATTGGTGTGGTGTTGTTATTTTGCAAATGTGCGGTTATGTGATTTAATTGATAGGAATAAATGCTTATGACAGTTTGACTGATAACATTTTATACTAAATACAATCCAAACAAACACACTGCAGAGCTCAAAGGATTATCAAAATTTGTTCTTAAATGGGAGTCAAAACTTGAAAGAGAATTAGAGACACTGATCAAAATCAGATGTGAAAAACAGCTGTATAAAGTATCACGTGTTATCGGAATTATCGTAAAAATTAACATGAACATGAACGCCCTCTCAAGTTGTGTTTACCACTGGGAAGCTCTGGAATAATTTTGAAACCAAGTTCCTGAGATAAACGTGCCATAAACTTTAAACATGGTGGAGGAGAGAACGATTGCTGGCTCTGAATGCTTTTCTTTTTAGTTTTCCCACAACAGCTAGCCTACATCACCTTGTCTTGTCATTAAAGTAGTGCATATTTACATAAATTAATTATGATTTGAAGTGTATTGTATGTTTTATACACAATGAAAATAGCCTATATTTAACAGACAATCCAGAATCGTCAACAAGCTGATTCTAGATAGTGTGGTGAACGTTTATATGTTTGTCAATGAACGGGACGCTACATAGCATTTTGGCTTTTACAAGATTTACCCAATAAATGGGCAAGAATAAACCTGGTGTCCTCCATGATTCCTGTTCTTTCTGACAACAAAGCACTTGAATGCGACGAGCTGGTAATCGCGACTTCAGAAGAGCGAACTGGGAAATTTCCGATAACACGTGAAGGCAGCATAATTATTTATATTACATTCAACATTATTCGGGAACCTTTCACATCCATTTACCTCAAATGATCACTTATAGCCTCCATCACTGAAATAAACAAATAAGGCTTATTCTCTTGTGCACATGTAGAATTAAATGGTTCAGTGACTTGGTATAATACCAAACAAATTATGATAACAATTATATATAATGATTTTAGTAAGTGACAATTAGCAAAAGAGAGACACACTTCACTGAAATAACTAATTAAATGGCAATTAGCTTAACAATGTAAAAATATGTTGTTGTCTCTAATTGGACAGGCAAGATAAAGAACATCATATTTTAACTGTGTGGGTTAATTGAGTTCAACATAACAATCTGATTAAATATTTTAGTACAACGCATAATAAATAAATACATTAACTATATACTGTATATAAAAAATGACCATCCATGATTTCTCCATGGCCTCTCTATGACTTTCCCCAAGTCCCAGGAAATATAAAATTCCCTGATATTTCCAGGTTTTCCATGACCGTATGAACCCTGTATCTATAAGTTTTATAGTTTATAACACTTGCCTGAGTTTATTTGAGCTCAATTGATTTTAAAAGTCAAAACTGCTCACCACCCAGAACTTGAGGAAGTACTGAAACACTGTTGATGCGATGAAGACGCAGTAGATCATGGAGTAAGACAGGAACAGCAGAAAGAACTTATAGTTGGAGAATCCAACACAGTTGTTTACCCTAAAGAGTACAGAAGACAAACGTCACATCCAACATTTCAGATCCTTCAAACTATAATATTGTTGCTTAT
>JAPDVR010000016.1:39831144-40151144 GCA_026230005.1 Gila orcuttii
TTCGTAGAAGGCCATGAGGGACATGACAAAATAGGTGGTGTCAACTGAAAAAACAAGATAATTTCTAATATAAAGATAAAATGTTTGTAATTATTTTTAAACTCTATTAAAGGAGACATTTCAATTGATACAAAAAGCTTTTAATAATAGATTGTGGTGATCCAATAGGTAAAATACACTTAAAAAGGTCAGAGGGACTCAAATCATACCGGTTTCGTGGAAAGACTCAAAAACATTTCAATACTGAAGTGAAAACGATTTCTATCAATTGTTGTATTTACACCAGACTGCAGTTCTGCCACAAGTAAAGTTTAATCAAAAGTTAGTGTTCCCCATTTAGCAGAGAGAGACAACCGTTTCTGTGAAGGACATGCCTGAAACTAAAGCAGGGGAAATATGTAGAAAACAGAATGAATAAAAGCCAGGTAAAAGAGGAGGATGTCTGCTGGTTTCACACACAGAAAACACTCACACAGGACTGGTTTACTCAAACACACTGGATTCATAAACTCCTCAGAATAGTGAATGTACAACAGCACGGGTTCAAGCTGAAGCTCGTTGCATTGATGCACGACAATGCTTTTCTTCAAACATATTGGATTATATAAAGGAATGACCATATAAACATTTCTTTTTTCCCCCTTCCCTGTTTCTTTCAGATTGCTGAATTATTGATGTCTGTTTCTTTGAATGAATGTTATTTTGTTATATCTAAAGATAATAAAAAGTTGATCACAAAAAAAAAAAAAAAAAGAATGACAAATTTCGCTCAAACCTTTAGTGCGAGTGAACGCAAAGTTTCTCGGGGAAACAGGTTTCTGTGAGGGAATTTCATTTTTCCTCCAATCTCTTTTTCCTCCATCCAGGGTTCGCACAGATACTGTAAAATTACATTCCAGGACTTTCGATGACTACTTTCCTGGTTTTCAAGGACAGAGATCTCACTTATCAAACAATATCTTTATTAGCTTTTTAATTATAAAAAAGGTAAACAGATACATAAAAATAAACAAATAAAACAACTTAGTACAAATAATGCATAGCCGCACATGCAACGACTGTGGAAACTTTAATCACTGAAAGGATACTATGAAAGATATCCCCCTCCTTATTAAACCGGATTTATTTCCATAAATATATGATTGACCTGAAGAATGAAAGCTGACATACAGGTCCTTCTAAAAAAATTAGCATATTGTGATAAAGTTCATTATTTTCCATAATGTAATGATAAAAATTAAACTTTCATATATTTTAGATTCATTGCACACCAACTGAAATATTTCAGGTCTTTTATTGTTTTAATACTGATGATTTTGGCATACAGCTCATGAAAACCCAAAATTCCTGTCTCAAAAAATTAGCATATTTCATCCGACCAATAAAAGAAGTGTTTTTAATACAAAAAAAGTGTCAACCTTCAAATAATTATGTTCAGTTATGCACTCAATACTTGGTTGGGAATCCTTTTGCAGAAATGACTGCTTCAATGCGGCGTGGCATGGAGGCAATCAGCCTGTGGCACTGCTGAGGTGTTATGGAGGCCCAGGATGCTTCGATAGCGGCCTTAAGCTCATCCAGAGTGTTGGGTCTTGCGTCTCTCAACTTTCTCTTCACAATATCCCACAGATTCTCTATGGGGTTCAGGTCAGGAGAGTTGGCAGGCCAATTGAGCACAGTAATACCATGGTCAGTAAACCATTTACCAGTGGTTTTGGCACTGTGAGCAGGTGCCAGGTCGTGCTGAAAAATGAAATCTTCATCTCCATAAAGCTTTTCAGCAGATGGAAGCATGAAGTGCTCCAAAATCTCCTGATAGCTAGCTGCATTGACCCTGCCCTTGATAAAACACAGTGGACCAACACCAGCAGCTGACATGGCACCCATTTTGGCATTTCCTTCTCCCCAGTCTTCCTCCAGACTCTGGCACCTTGATTTCCGAATGACATGCAAAATTTGCTTTCATCCGAAAAAAGTACTTTGGACCACTGAGCAACAGTCCAGTGCTGCTTCTCTGTAGCCCAGGTCAGGCGCTTCTGCCGCTGTTTCTGGTTCAAAAGTGGCTTGACCTGGGGAATGCGGCACCTGTAGCCCATTTCCTGCACACGCCTGTGCACGGTGGCTCTGGATGTTTCTACTCCAGACTCAGTCCACTGCTTCCACAGGACCCCAAGGTCTGGAATCGGCCCTTCTCCACAATCTTCCTCAGGGTCCGGTCACCTCTTCTCGTTGTGCAGCGTTTTTTGCCACACTTTTTCCTTCCCACAGACTTCCCACTGAGGTGCCTTGATACAGCACTCTGGGAACAGCCTATTTGTTCAGAAATTTCTTTCTGTGTCTTACCCTCTTGCTTGAGGGTGTCAATGATGGCCTTCTGGACAGCAGTCAGGTCGGCAGTCTTACCCATGATTGCGGTTTTGAGTAATGAAACAGGCTGGGAGTTTTTAAAAGCCTCAGGAATCTTTTGCAGGTGTTTAGAGTTAATTAGTTGATTCAGATGATTAGGTTAATAGCTCGTTTAGAGAACCTTTTCATGATATGCTAATGTTTTGAGATAGGAATTTTGGGTTTTCATGAGCTGTATGCCAAAATCATCAGTATTAAAACAATAAAAGACCTGAAATATTTCAGTTGGTGTGCAATGAATCTAAAATATATGAAAGTTTAATTTTTATCATTACATTATGGAAAATAATGAACTTTATCACAATATGCACATTTTTTGAGAATGACCTGTATACTTGGATGTTTGAGCAATATCACACTCATAACCATGTGAAATGGCTCTATGTCTGTGTAAGATGGACTTCAGCATTAATTGTGTGTGAAAAGTATTAACACTAATTACAATTAAAACAAAAATTTAAATGAAACACTAATGTTACATATCTTGTCTTTTAATAAGTCAAGCACCTATTCCTAAATATGATTGATTAAGGGTTTTCCTTGACCTACATTTCAAAAAGTAAAATTCAAGTACTTGTACGAACCATCCATCACAATATCACGGGCTCTGTTAATAAAAGAGTTATAACCCAACGTGAAGGATCCAGGACAGGCCACGCAACCCAGGTGTAGAAACATCTTTAGCATTTCTTTATTGAACTAAACTGATACAGCGATCAAATTTACAATGGGTGCACATCACAGTTCAGTCAGCAACAACGTAACAGCAATATAATCACAATAACCAGTATGTTACTATTGTTAGGTTCATAATGTGTTGACTCCTAAAGGGACTGGGACCATGAAAAGGAAAAACAAAACCGCAGCCAAGTACGTGCAACTCTCTTCAAGGTTTGCCACATCTCTTTATTTCAGTTTATGTAGAGAGCCTTGCAGAATTGACACTGACAGAGCATAAATAAAACCAGTTGATAGGAAGACAGTGTACAAAACCAGAACATCTTAGAACATACTTACCTACACCTGTCCTGGTAAACCCATCGAAAACAAAGAAAATCAACACTTGAGCAGTTTGCAGGGCTTTAGTCAGCGTGTAATAACACTCCTCTGTTTAGCATGTTCACATAGCATGTGCTCAAAAACAAGAGGAATTATTTTCTATTGACTGCACACGGAAACTAAGTTGGCATTTATTTTGGGGAGAAAGATTGGAGATCCGAGGTTCGCATCCGTCACCCGGGTTTAAGTCATGATGACAAGGCTAAAATAGTTCAAGACGCACATAACCCAACTACCTACCTACCTAACTAACTAACAAAAAAAAGAAAAGAGAGCCTATCTGTGTTGATTGTTTTTGTGTTGACGGTTACATTTCCTTGGAACAAAGTCGTATTTCAGATCCACTTCAATCAACCACAGAAAACAAACAAAGCAAGATCAGTGGAGCCAACAAACATCTAATTGGTCAGACGAAGGGAAAGTGTGCGAGGTCTCGGTCCGGCTCGCGGGAACAAAAGCTGTCCGGGGGGGTCGTGACGGTGCTCACCTGTGGCTCACGAGTCTCTGCGACACACACACGCACACACATGCACGCGCGCTCGCTCAGGTGCTCTCGCTGCTCTCCACAGACTGCATCTTCACCAGGTGGTCGGGCTTGGCGCCGGCGGCGTGATGATCCCACATCTGCAGGTACAGTCTCTCCAGCTCCAGCGTGTACTGTTTGGTGTTGAAGAGCGGGCTGATGATGCGCTGCTTCCAGACGCGGGAGCGCACCTTCTTCAGGCTGAGCGGGACGACAGAGAGCAACAGGTTAAGGTGCGCTCATTGCATGCACAATTCACGTTTGCATATAAATGTGTCTCTGCAGTGTGTGGATACAACCACCATACAATGACACATCCATTAACTCCTTTTTTTTAAACACTCTTAATAATCAAGCCGTTTGGATTTTCTGAGCATTATGTTGTCATATTGCTCATGCTCCGCCCACGAGCTGCTGACAGATTGTCCCGTATTAGCATATTTCCGACTCAGCCATATGTATCCTGTCCGCTAAGACAGCACTTTACGTGTCTTGTGTGGTGCTCATTATCATTTAAAGAGACATGCACCGGAACGGGTCAGAGCTGTTTTTGAGGAGGTGAAAGGGTGTTTTACACAACCACTGAGGAATTTTAACCACAGTATGTTACAAACTTTACATGAAGACCCTAAAGAATCATACCAACATGTGGAAAATAGGCATCCGACGACCCCTTTAAACATTAGGGTTGGGCGATGCCTACCAAAGCGGCACATCTTCACATTCAAACATCACGATAGACGATGACATCAGGAGGGGAAACATTAAATGTAAAAAATCTCAATAGTCTTCATCTCATCAGTAATCTCGACTGAGGAGCGGCTGTCAGACTGTGCTGTCACTGAGCCGGAGACGCTCAGCGCCGGTCATGTACAACTATTCGGGGTTTTCATCTGGGAAATGTTTTCATCTGTTTTCATCGTCTATGCATATATTAATGTGATTATATGTTCATATGTATGTGAGCATTTATTATGCTTGTTTTTTGCCTCAGTTTAATTCTGTAACAATCTGATGCTTGCACAGCAAAAATTTGCCGACATGTTTTATTCATATCATATACAAGGATACCGTAAGAAACTATAAAGTTGACTCTATTCTTCTCCCAGTTCATCGGCCACTTAATTTCATGTATTTCAGGGCAAACTCGATGAATTCACGTGCTGTAATAAACCCGACAGACAGGACTCTCTGACCTGCCGTGCAAACAAACTCATCTCACGTGACAGATCAAGAGGGGGAGGAAAAGAAACCGCGATGGCATCGTCTATTGACCCAACCCTATTAAACATGTCTTGTTTTGAGAGCAGAAATTGACCAAATGAACTTACAATTCCATATCAGTGCCGAGCTTCACGGCAACGTCTTCATACTCCTGCCGGCTCTGGGCGATGAGCTCGAGACAGCCGAGACACGTGAGCTGAGAGGCGGCGACTCGCGAAGCCAGTGTCTCTCCTGCAGGAAACATGAGATCAGGAGATACAGTCACTGTTCTGAAGAAAACATGAGGTGTTTGCCTGTGCTAAAGTCACACTTGGCTGGCTGTACTTTCGCACCGTCTGTATAGTATTCGAAAAAAACGACGCCAAAAGAGCAGTATATCCAAATAGCATTTGAAAAACAGTAGACGAAAAGTTCCCGGATGATCTACTACTTACGGCGAGATTATGAACTGCACATCTGATGGACACTTTACCATCCCATGAGGCCATGGGAGAGGATTTGTGAATGACAATAAAAGCAACACAACTGACGCTGGTAGATCACATGATGATGACACTACGAGGGGCTTTCGCACCAGAGGAACCTTTTCCTAGTTCCTAAAACTGTTGGAGGAAGTTCCCGGTTTTGGGCGTGTTCGCACCGCAGGAACTAAGAATGATTTCAGTTCTAGAAACTCCTTTTGGAGGAACTAATTTACTCCAGAGTCGGTCTAAACCAGCGCTGTAGGAACTATCCGTGACGTTAGTGACGCTGATTGGCCGAACACGCGGAACACCAGCACACGCCATTTTTAAAAAGCTGTGTAAACACACTCATTATAGCCTATATATTTACTCCAGAAACTAACTCTACGAACATGGAAAACTCTGATAGATGAGCCTCTTAATCTTTACACTGAGGAGAAAATCATGATTCTGTATTTCTGCTCAGCAACACTGGACTTCAAACACACGGCATACGCTAATAACACATGTTATAATGTGTTCTAGTTAGTTGCTAGGTTGTTGGTGTCTCTATGATACATGATTTGGGTCCCTGTAAGTCTACGGGATTTTTTTCTTTTCATTTTTAGTCATCCAAACAAACCACTAAAGTATAAGCAATGCCAATAGTCATGCTGACAGACCACACTAATAATAAGAAATGGGTTGATGCCTGTGAATTAAAAGGCATACATTTTTTAGCATGTGCTCCTAGTAGGGGTGCAATAATATATCGTGACACAATACAAAAATGCAACAACATGTATCGTGGATAGTGACAATATGTATTGTGTGTAGTTCACCCAAAATTAAAATTAATGTCCATGAAAAAATTAAAGTTTTCAGAGTTTTAGTGTCAGTACTACATTAAACTACTATATATAATGTTGAATATAATGTATAATAATGCAATGGGGAATATTTGTGGGTCCTGATAATGCCAAATGTCTGATGTTACCAGTAAAAAGTGTCCTACATTATTTTAAATATATCTAGTCAGTGAAAGTTCAAGCATATTCATCTGAAATAATTCAGTATTTTCAGCTTCAGAATCATGAATATTGTTATTCTGGTGTCTCTATTGTCCTGTGCTTTGGGTTTCCAGCATCAAGACCATTTACACAATGTAAAACCAAAATTAGCTTTTTAATCAACAGTAAATTTTTTGTTAATCTTTTATCATGTCTTGGAGTATCGCAATAATATCGTATTGTGAGTAGAGTCTCACGATATGTATCGAATCGTGACATGAGGGTCTCGTTACACCCCTAGCTCCTAGTGTGTGTTACCTGGCATCGTGACCATGGGGGTCCCGGCCCACAGCACATCCATGCCTGTGGTGTGTCCGTTGCAGAGCGGGGTGTCCAGGCACACGTCGGCCAGCTGTCCGCGCCGCACGTGTTCCTCCTTCGGGGCCACCGGGGAGAAGATGATGCGGGACGCGGGCAGGCCCAGGTTCTGGGCGTATTGCTGGATATTGGGCTCGCCCACGGCCGGGAAGCGCAGCAGCCACAGCACACTGTTGGGCACACGCTTCAGGATCTGCACAACGGAGAGCACAGTGAGGAGAGAAGCCGCCAGAGGATCTGCTCCACAACGAGCACATGCTGTTCGCTTCAATCAATCCATAATAAACACCACGATTTCAATTTATTGAGTCAAAGATTACAAAGATTTGAGATTACTCAAAACATGTCTGCAGAAGCCTCTGTTGGTCTCTACAGTCGTGTGCCATATTTTAAGTGTATATAAAAATATTTTTTTTTGTACATTATTCATTTTGAATGTGCTTTGCAAAAATGGCTTCTTGGTTGAAATAATTAAAGTCCCCATGTGGTCAATAATTGTATCCCTTAAAACTCGTCTTTGATCACCAAAATTACATATTTAAATGTTTTTATTTCCTTGAAAAAAAATTCTTCACGCCTTAAAGCTGCAGTCTGTAGTTTTTCCTCTTTGTCGCCATCTCTGTTTGAAATATGCTATTGCAGTTATTCGCGGAATTATCAACTTTACGTGGGTTGTGCTTCGGCTTCGCACAGCGCGGATGAATCCAGTGTTTTGAGGAGAACGTTGAGCTGTCAGTCGGTGTGGATACTGGCATTCACAATCACAGGTTAGACTTTTGGGAAGTATGACCAACATAAGCATTTTCACTGGAAAATGTCCTCTGAATAAGTAAATAACATCCACTTTTGTTCTGACCAACTAAGGGGAAAAAGCATTGCAGTAAATCACGCTGATTAAATCTAACGATCGCTTATCATGTCAAACCATGCAAATTATACTTTCTTCTCAAATTGTTAATGTTAACAACATCAGCATTGCGTGACTACATTTAACGCCCTTCCGGTATCCTTGTTTTTGCATGGCTCCGGTTGCAGTCTCTTTATTTCTGTAGCCACTCCGAAGTCTGAAGTGTTTTGTATTTTACAACGGGTGAGTCCCCAGTTGTCACTGCTGATTGTCGCTTGATCCTTTCTGGATCCGCCATCAAATTAATGTTTAATTATATCAAGTGCTGTGAGAAAAGGCTATAAATCTCCACCTCCAACATCCTCGCACTCATAGCCTAATAGTAGGGCCCTATAAAATCCATTTTATTTTTTCCCAAATTCCGTTTTATTTTTTCCCAAATTCCGTTTTTTCCGTTTTAATTTTTGCAAAATCCGTTTTTTCCATTTTAATTTTGGGGAATTCAGTTTTTTTTCACCCTTTACTGTTATTTTAGTCGTAAAAAGAGTGTGCTTTTAATGTTAATGATTAAAATGTACACAAATAAAATAGGAATGACCTTAAATTTATTGAGGTAACAGACATTTACTCTTACTTTTCAGCACAAATAGGCTACTACATGATGCAACATAACACTGCATTCTAAGTACTTCAAGTAACAACAAAATATGGTTAAGAGCTTTAAACTGTCCAGTAAAATAAATTATATTAGTTTATATAAGTTTAAATAAAAGTCACATTCTGTCTCTCTCTCGGGCACTGTCGAGCGCGCTCTCGGACACACTCGGACGGTCTCTCTCGCGTTGTGTCGCTTCGCTTTTGTCCAGTCCGGCGCCTCATAGACGGACGCGGTGTGCACGGAGGGGATGGGTGTGTGTGTGTGTGTGTGTGTGTGTGAGTGAGAGATAGAAAGAGAGACGCGTGAGTGACAGAGACGTAGGGAGAGCAGGGAAAGGAAATGCAACTGAACGCGTTAAAAAATATGAACGAAACGCAATATGTGGCGGCCGGTGGCGGCCATAATTCTTCGCCACGAATTATGTGTGGGAAACACTTCATAAAAGTCACGTGCGAACTGCTCGGCTCGGTACTGAGGGCTTAGCGTCGAGTTTCTTAACTTTTTCGCCGATGAAAGGAGAGCCGTGGAGAGTCGCTTCGCCATGCTTTCATTGTTTTGATGCCGTCATTGGAGCTGAAATGACGGGAGGGGTTGTGTCGCCCAGATTTGCTTTCCCCGGTCTACATTTTCCCCAGTCTACATTTTCCCCAGTCTACATTTTCCCCAGACATACGTTCTTCTCCCACACAAAAACAAAATTTCATTCAAAATATGTAAAAATCCGCGAAATTCCGCTTTAACACTAGATTCCGCGTTAACACTAGATTCCGCGATTCCGTCCGCAATTCCGTGATCGCGGAAATTATAGGGCCCTATACTAGCCGAGACTCTTCTTTATGTGTACAGATGTGACGTAATGACGCAAAGACATGCTCGAATTTCCCGCTGAAATCCACCAGTACCACTGGAGTTAAAATCATTATTACAAGCTTAACGTTTTAGATCGAGCTAAAGCAAGCAGATAGTGTTGAACACTGGCTGGTTATGTACTTGCTCAAAAGTTTATTTTGGATAATTTTAAGGCAAAAAAGTTACGGACTGCAGCTTTAAAATAGCTTGAATGTAAATCTACACCCTTGCCTCAGTATTCGTGGTTCTCAGTTAGTTCTACATGGTTCACTGCAGTTTTAAGGAGAAAATACTCAGCAATGCTGTCGACTTATGAATTTTCACATGGTTTGTCTTAAAGCATATTAAAAACACCACATAGACATATAAACAACATTAAAAACTGGATTTTCACCACAGGGAGACTTCAAAATTGAAAACTGCTAAAACTTCAGTATTAATACATGAACAGAGATCCATATAAAATATTATTTAGCTGGAAAAACAACAGCGAAACAGTTATGTAGATATAATGCCTTTAGCTATACCGCCCCAGCCCTAAACTGTTTAAATAATACAGAAATAGGTCAATAAGTTGTCAGATTTAACTAGCTTTGTTTTATTAATGATAGTATTGTATGTAAATGAGCAAATAAACTATATGGACACTTTCTCTGTGTTATCTGCACCCAGATACCCCTTGTTTATTAGTCAGCAAAAGTCAAAATTACCTGTTTTGCATCATCCAGCATATTTTGACAACTCTTTAGTTCCAACTATAGATTGAACTTCTGCATTACTGAACTTTTGTATTACTGCCCACGGACAGTCGGATAGACAAATGGGCAGCGCCAAAATCAAGTGCATTATGGGTGTTTTTGTCAAAAGGAAATGCCTCAGCTCCTTTTGTCTGTTTTGTCTAATCATGTAGCGCTAATTTCAATTTGCGTTTCTACTGCATAGACAAGTGTTATTAATAAAAGCCCATCTTCGCCCTTTAAATCTTACATTGGCCCACATCTGCAGGGTGGGAGGGTCAATCTTATAGAGCTGGTTGAAGTTGCAATAGACAATAGCGTCTTCAGGAAGGCCATATTGCGAGCGGGTGGTCACCACAATCGTTCTGGGAACTTCTTCTCCGGTTGCTGCCTTGTTGTTAATCTAAACAGAAAGGTTGAAGAACACATGAGTTACTAGTTTAGGTACTGAAAAAACAAGCATGCTCCCTAAAACAGTGTCGCTCATCCCAACTTCTCCGCCACCGTGTTTGTGCCCTACAGCAGTGGTGTGAAGGCCCAAGTGAAGGGGAAATGCCTATTGCACATAGCCTTTCTCAAAGCGTGCTTTTCTCAGCCATACCTGCAAGGCTACAGTCCCAGATACTACAACCTCCTCCAATGTAAAAATCTGAAAAACAACAACATGTGGTAATATTCTGACTCCGCCTACTATCATCAAATCGTCTTTTTGCCAGATCTTCCCTTAAAGCAGGAGTCAATCAGGAGTTGATTGAAGGAGGAAACTGATCTGAGATGATTAGAATCATTTCATCACCAATCTGAGTGAAAACAAGGCTCTCACGTGCGAGTACAGATGCAACCGAGTTCGATAAAAACACCTCAACAAGGCTTTAATCGCCATAACGAATTAGACATTGACAATTTGGGCATGATTGAGGTGCCAGGGACCACATTTACATACAAAGCCATATTTAGAATTATTAATAATTAGAAAGTGATATATTCTCTTTGTGCGCATGATTAACGTGAACACATTAAATACTCTAGTGACACAAAATCAGAATTTTGTCAAAGCAAAATGGAGGATCACAAAAGAGTGTGCATGTAACCCTCTTTCACAGAATGAAGGCTAGTGTTGTGCATGTAAACGTGGTCAATTATCCACAGATCTGTCATGCTAAGAATGAAGAACAGGACTAAATCACAGTCGGAGAGCAAGCCAGGACCCTCAAAGGCAGGAAGAAGCAGGGAAATGAGTTCCTCAGGCACAAGATCGACACTGAGGGCCGTACCTGCGTGGTGGCCAGGCCGTTGCTGACGGTGAAGCCGTTGATGGTGACCTGGATTTGGCCTTGGTTGATCATGTTAATGATGGCCTCGGCAGCCGTGTTCATCGGGATGACGGGCATGGAGAGGGTACCGTTGGTGTCAGCCACCTCTTGACCATCACAGTCCATCTGAAAGCAGGGGAAGCAACATTATCATGTCTGTTTAACAGGGTAAAGGAATGAGAGGTAGATTGAAGCTGTGATTTCTTGAACCTAATTTGTATAGGGAAAATGTAAATAATTTAATCTTAAGAAATAAACCATTGTTCTTTTAAAGTATCATGCTGAACTGACTGACAGATTCAGTGATTATAAAAGAAGCGCTCTTTACTTGTTTTCTGTGTAATTCAGTCACAATTTGAAGAAAAGTTTGTGGTTTTCATGAGACTTTCATCTGACTTCTTACTTTTCCATATATTAGGAAGTGGAAATGGCTAATAAGTTAATAAGGTATTCTTGACTAACCTTCACCACTTTGACATCCGGCAGGCTTTCCAGAAAGGCTTTCAGATCGATGCCATTCAGCACTATGCGGTTGTCAAAAATGTGTCCATTTGACTTGAAGTCTATCACTGCTTTTTTCTATTGGGTAAAGAGAAAAACATGAACCTTCTTTTCTGTGATAGATCAAAATAAAATCATGTGATGGGAGACTGAATCTTACCTTGAGGTGAGGGAACATGTTAGCATGATCTCCAATGAAGAAGGTGTTGGGCATGTAGGCTAGTTTCTCAGAGTATTGCTCTGCGACCTCAATGGGCGACGTGTCCTTATCAGTGATGATGTAGTCCATGAAGGGAGCACCACTGGTGCCTGGGTATCCAAGCCACATGGCCTGGGCGGATTGGAAAATACAGTTATTATTCTACTAAAGCTTTATGTATTATCTGATATACTCTACCGTTCAAAAGTTTGGGTCAGAAAGTTGTTGTTTTTAGAAATTAGATTCTGCAAGGACACATTAAATTGATCAAGCGTGTCAGTAAAGACATGCTAAAATGCTGTTTCTATTCATCAAAGAAACCTGAAAAATATCACGTTTTCCTCAAAATATAAACTGTCTTCAACATTGATAATTAAATAATTTCTGAAGGATCATGTGACACTGAAGACTGGAGTAATGATGCTGAAAATTCAGCTTTAAAAACAGTAATGACATCTTAAAATATATATTACAATAGAAAATAACTATTTTAATGGTCACACAAGATGCTAACTGTTCTGGCTGTCTCGAGCCAATAAGAAAATTATCACAAATTTTTTTATTTAAGGAATTTGTTGCAAATGTCTCCTCTAAATTTGGCCCAGATCTCTCCAATGTTATATCACCAACACAGTAAAAATATTCCAATCACATATGCGCACATTATAATAACTTAATAACATAAAAAAAAATGATGTGGATAAACACAGATGCCATTCTGTAAGCTGGACTCTGAAATGCCAACCTGAATGGGTGCCGGGCGCAGTGCGAACAGCTCATTGCGCGCTCCTTTAGTATAACCATTCATGTTGACCAGGATGTGGACTCCATCTTGAAAGATCCTGTCAGCTGCTTTTCCATTACAAGGGATCTATGGAGAGATGAGAGCACGATGAAATCAAAACCAGGGTATCTGCACATTTTTTAACAGCAAATTTAATGACTTTTAAGACCTTTTTAAGTCCTCTAAAAGGCAAATTTAAGACTACCACGACAAAAAAAACAGGAAAATGTTCAACACGACAGTGTTAATTTTGGCAGCCTTCAGATGAAAATGCTTATTGGTCTTATTGGTCACATTTTAGTAATTTTGTCTTTCATAGTTTTAGTTGACAAAGTCAAACTTCAGTTACCGACATTAATTTTGGTAGCTATTTTATATGTAGTCTTTAGACAAAAAATGTATATAATTTTTCGCTTTAGGCCAATTCAATTAAGCTTAGGAGACATTTGAATCAAGGTAACAGGCTGTATTGACAATGCACTCTTTAGCAGTAGCACTTGTGCAATTCTACATATCCCTGTTCCTTAGTTCAGTGGTTCTCCAATCTTTTATAGTGCCGTAACCCCTCTTGCACTTAGACTGCAGTCACACCTTTTCCATTAAGGGACAATATCTGCCCATTTTAATCGATTTTTTCTAGTTCATTTTTTACCTTTATAAATACTTTTATAAAATAAATAATGCTTTAAATGAAACCATGTTCAATAAATATGCAATGATGGTAAAAACGAGGTAATACTTATAAACATTAAATAAAAATCGCCAGTAGGTGGCGGTAAGTCACTGTCTTTATGAGCGAGTCATCCATCATCGAGTCATTCATTCATCAGTAACATGGTAACAAAGCAAGTGGCTGTATTTATGAACGGGTCATTGAATCTCACGATTCGTTCAAAGCCACAGATTCGTTCTCGAATCACCGCTGTGTGCTGCAGTTCTACCGTGGCTTTCGTTGCAAAATAGCAATAATATGATCAACATTAAAAACACTGCTAGTTATCAGCCTGTGTTGATCGCAGATTTAGTCGAACAAACAGCAAGCGGCTCGTGACAGAATAAAGACCAACTGAATGACACTTTAATTAATTTAAGTAGAAAATATCAAATGAAGTTTACTGAACTCCAGCTTACTTGTCTGTGTTTTCAGATCATCCGCGCTTCTTCAGCAGCGTAGAGAGAGCGCGCGCGCGAGCATGGTTGCCAGATACTATTGACAAGACCGGCTAGAAAACGTGTTATTTTAACAGAAAAGCTCTGACTGGGGATTTAATTATTTAAATCTGGCAACCGTAAGCATGAACGCTCGCTCGTAAACACAGTCTGTAATGTGTTGTTGTCTCCTTTATTCGACAAAAAAAAAGTGGTTTTAGTCAAGTTTGTATTTTTTTAAAAACACTTTAGTCTCGTCTTTTTTCGTCAACGATATTGTACGTGTTGATATAATACCGGTAGTCACAATTATCGTTTAATGACGTGGGTGTCGTCTCTCATGGTCTTGTCTTAGTCAGGGGAAAAAAAGTCGTCAACAAACATTTTTCGTCATAGTTTTCAATAACGGAATTAACACTGCTGCGACACGACACAGAATGGTGTGACAAACCATCAACGCGACGCATTCATCTTCAGTCACCTATGGAATGAAGCAGGTTCCACCCACATAGAAAAGTGCTGCCCCCAAATGGTGCGCACTGTTCAAAAAACAAAACAAAATAACGGATGACGAGTCGGACAAGAAATTTAAGGTCCGTACGTGAAATTTAAGACCCCCTTATCGGAAATTTCTGATTTTAAGACATTTTCAGGCCTTAAAAAGCGAAAATTTTATTTAAGACGTTTTTTAAGGACCCGCGGGGACCCTGAAAACAGATCCCCTGAAAGGAGGAGTAAGATGATGTGTCTTGAATGGGCCTGCAATGCCTATCCTCACCTGTGAGAGGTCGATGAAGTGATGAGACTCTGCCAAGACTTTAACTCTGAAGTTGGTGCTGTCATCAGGGCTGAGAGCATAGCAGAACACCTGCACAAAACACAACAGTATGAGCAGAATAACATTTGAGAGCAGTAGCACCAGTGTCACTAACCTGATTTTTAATCATGAAATTACTATTTTTTGCATTGAGTGCAGTTACTAATAATATTACATGTTTGTTTATTGGAAATTTGACAAAGCACTGAGCATGAATTGAGATGCAGATAAAATTAACTTAATAACAGTAACTTGCAAAAACAAAATGTTATAGGGAAAATGTAAATATTCTACTCTTGTTAAATGAACCATTGTTCTTTTAAAGTATCATGCTGAACTGACCGACAGATTCAGTGATTATAAAAGAAGCGCTCTTTACTTATTTTCTGTGTAATTCAGTCATAATTTGAAGAAAAGTTTGTGCTTTTCATGAGACTTTGTGACTTCCTACTTATTTTCCATATTAGGGAGTGGAAATGGCTAATAATCAGTAAGTGGTCCTCTGCCGCCATCTACTGGTTATAGTGGTAATTTCATGTTTTTAATAAAAAAAAATTGTGTTTGTTTGCCACAAAGTGTTTGTTTTCCTACATCTTTAAACTGAGTTTTACAAATCATCACATTAAAAATAACATTAAAATTGTATGTATGAGAGAGAGAAAGAGAGAGAGCTTTGGATTACTGGAAAAAGTGTGAAGCACTTGAAAGCCCTTGAAAAGTGCTTGAATTTCACTCTCAAAAAGTTGTACGAAGCCTGAGATGAATAATGTAATAACATTCAACTATTTCTGCCACAATACCATAGGTTATAGTTAGCATTACTACAATAAATCCACGGTGAATGTTGGTGATTAGTGGATTGAAAAGCCTTCTAACTGTTTGTTCACAGCAAATTGTTTCTCCTGGTTACCACGTCAGTGCCGTTTCATCCGATATGGTTAAATCTAACAGTTAATAAGAAGTGATTCAGAAAATTGCTTAAATTAAACATTTATTGAACAACTAAAGCCTCTCCAATCAGTGCACTTTAAGGGTGCTCCGACTGATCAGTCGCCGATCATAATCGGCCGATAATTGCTTTGGGATGTGTGATCGGCGGTCTCTATAAAGGCCGATCCAGAAAAGCCGATCAGATGATGCAAAACTCCAGAGACAATTGTTTATGCCCTGGTAAAAATGGCTTCACCGGTCTGGCAATTCTACAAGGTGTGTGAAAAAGACAATTCATTAGGAATCAATCTGCAATGTGTGTACCATGCCGCTGCTTTCTTGTCAAACTGTGCAGCCTCTCTGCTCAACCCGTAAATAAATCCTTCTTAAATCACTAAAATTAAATCACTAAAGTTCTTAAATGGTCTAGTGGTAGATCTTTTGCCAAGCGTGTCAGAGGTTACGGGTTCTAATCCGCACTCGTATAGTTTTTATTCTCTCATCAAAACTGAATATGTTCATCAGTGGTTACAGACTATATCAAGCAGGGACACTTTGTGTGCATTTTATTTTGTGATTTCACCGGAATGAATAGAGTCCGCAACAGCGATAGATTGAAGTGTGCGTCCGAGTGAAGATTGCACGAGCTGCAAGAGAACACTGTATCCATGCAACCGATCGCCGTGGCAACAAGCGTTCAGCTTGATTTAAAAAACCAACACATTTTAGCGTTAGATTTCTTATTTAATTGCGACCTAAATGAATGCTCTGCTAGTTAACTGGAGATGTTTTATTTATTGGTATTAGTTACATCCGTGCCTCAATGTTTCAAAAATTGGTGGGGGACAATATCGATCCTGAGAAAAAGTGGTGGGACACGACTTCATTGGATCTAAACAAATCAATCTAACCATAGATGTGACCAGTAGTGGTGGCTTTCTTAATCTGTTTAAAATAATTTTGCAAGGGTTCTTGCAAAAAAAATAAAAAAAAATAAATAAAAATAAAATATTGATGCTTAAGAAGTAAGCTTTGGGAGAGAAATGAATCTAATAATCTCTATCCCCACTCTCTCTTTCTCTACCTCACTCTCCCTCTCTCTTCCTCTCTAAATGCCCACAAAATCTGACTGAGCATCCCAGAAAAAAGCAAAGTTATTGATAGATACAGATATGGAAGTTGTCAGTTATTTGTATTTTTTGTTGCTGTGCACTTTACTACCTGTGGTCCTTTAAGTGTATTAGAAAAACTGATGTAGCCTAGTAGTCTAAAGCTAAATTTAAAGACTCAGATGTTCTGTCTTTTATCTTTTTTTATTTTATATTCTACAGGAAAGTTGTATTTGTCAAGCCCTAAGCTGTTCCCAATAACCAAGCACAGGCTGCTAAGTTAATATGCTGGACATGTGGCGTTGTCTTCTCTTAATTGTAATACTTAAAGCAGCACTATGTCGTTTTTCAACCTTCATAATATATTTCCAAGACCCTTGTGATGGTACATCGACTTACAATAGGTTGAATGACACGTCTGCCGTAGCCTGACAGTGTCTGCATCGCTTTTACTGGCACGATGTAACTTCGGGTTTCGGGTAGTAACCCGAGCACAAAAAAAACTACAAAATTTGACTGCTTTACGGCATACGTCACTTCCCCCACTTCCTCAGATTCTGACGTGAGAGCCCAACTAGCGTTTGATACCCGTCTGTATGTTGTTGTCATGGCCGAAGCAACAACTAAAAGGAAGAAGGCAAAGGTTTTGTCAGAGGAGACTAAAAGAAGAAAAAGGGAGAGTGACAAATTAAAAGACCGGACGAGGATCAATATTGGAGGGAGAGCAAGACAGTTTTAAAGAGCATGTTGCAGGTTTAATTTTTCAACGAATTTGTGCAATTTGCTTGTTGGTAATAAACATTTAAACTGTTATCCATTGTATTTTATGTTGTTGGATATCACAAAACGAAAAAAGTAGGTACTATCTTACAGCGGTTTGCAACGATTCTCCTTTCCCCCACAATGCATTGCATTACGTCACCTTGGGGAGAGAATTTACCAAAGCCCGCTGCCCGCCTTGTTGAGAGCGACGAGTAGTAGACGAGAGTATTCAGATAGCGCAGATTATAGATAATTACATAGATATAGAGAGATAGATAGACGAGATATATATATATAGACTAGATATATAGACAGACTAGATATATAGATAGTCAAGTATAGAGAGAGATAGGCAGACAGCATAACGTTAGCAGATATAGCTGACGTTAGCAGCTAGATAGAAATATATACAGTTGTAGTTTACAGTTTGACAAGAGTTTTGAGTGTGACAGAAGCACAATGTTGTGTTTTATTGCGAGTGTACACAAATATAAGTAAACACTTTGCAGTTTGAACGATATCCTGTATGAACAAAATGACGATGTTTTTATGTTTCCACCGTTCGATCGCGCCTCTCTCTCTCACACTCACACACACAATACGAATACATGTATAATTCCACCCCTAATAGCGAGCATGATGCTTTCTATTTCTAGATGACAAAGACAAACATTAACAGTACTACGACACTATGACAAAGGTTACCGGTACTTATCTGAACTAACGTCATGATCATATACTGCCACTAGATATAAAGAAAACGTTGATTTTTCACTCGGTGCTATTCAATGACCGTAAAAAAATATATGTGTCGTTATTGTGCACTGCTGCTCGTAAGTTAAAACGGCTTGCCATAGCTTGTAGACTAGCTCCAGTGTTCATTTCTGCGTTGCTAAATGATAGCAACTCACCGGGACACTTCACCAACTCTCCACTCATTCTCCTCGGTCCATGCATTCAATTGGCTTTGACGGCCATCAGTTCTTGGCAATTCTTCATTTGCCCTCTCACGTCTAGCAGGTTCAAAATTATACGGCTGCGGGCCATAATACATGTTAGTTCTTCTTGCCAACTCTTCCTCATCCCAGTCAGTCGCCATAGTTCTAATACTAGGCTGAGGCACCCTTTCCTCCGCTTCTCCTCAACGTGACGTCATCACAGAGTTGCGTAAAAAAAAATCTTTAAGACCATTTTTGAGACATTTTAAAAATGATACACATATCTTGAGTGATTTATGTACCCATTAATAATCAGTGGTGGTTAACCTGCAACATGGCCTTTAAGACGGTGAGTGTGCGTGCGCGCGACCGTCTCTCTCTCTCTATCCTTGTTCTTTCAATAACATGCACCCTGTCACAAGCGCAGCAGTCAGTCATCTATAAAGTGTTTATAAATTTATAAAATCAGGGAGTCAGGGAGCTGACTACTGCATGAAATGTAAAAGGATGAATAACATGGCCTGGCCATGTTACGGAATCTATCTGGTCCTCCATTTATCTTCATGAATCAAGTAATGCTAGTAGAGTAGCGAATTATCAATCTGGTAGCTACACTAACATGCTAGTTTACGATGGTTATAATAAATAATCTTTCAGGATAACTATCCTAATGTCTGCAGGCTGATAATCATGTTTGTTTATTTATTTTTCTGGTGAAAGTGTCTTGCCTCCGGCTATAATGCAAATCGATTTTCAAATTTGCAGATTCATCTATGGTAGCTTGATATTATAATATTGACGATATATGGCTATTACCTACCACACAAACATTGAATTGAATTAGCATATCCGTTATGTAAAACAGTAGACAATAGGCTACTATAATGACGCTGGCTTGTAAACGTGAGCTACGCGATCTTTTGACGTTTGAAAAAAATGAAACCCATGAAATTATATTCATATGACATGCTGAAATATATGCCAATGTACCTGGGATGAAGACATTTCACACGCAACGCTGGCAGTCTGTCCAAGACGTGAGAACTCGCGAGAACTCAAGACAGTATCGGCTTGTCAACAAATGCACGTGTATCCCCTGGTGTAACCATGACAGATTTTACGACAGTAGTAGAAGACAATACTGTTTCCCAACTATAGGGGGACCCCGAGAGCAAAAACCGCAAAAACGACATAGTGTTGCTTTAAGGCGAGACACTACAGGTGAATATGGTAATTTTTTTAACTATCAGATAATACCATGAAACTTTGCCAGTTGATTACCTACATTAAGATGAGAAAAAAATGTATTACAAGTTTTCTGTAATTTAATGTTTAAATATGCAAATGAGGCATTGTCTAATTAAATATGCGCTATTTTGCATATATTTTAAAAAACGAAATCTGAGTATTGGACAAAGCCAGGTTCAAAATTATTTTTTCATTGTGTTCACATATTAGATGGGGAAAAAATTACAGAGGGATTTATGGATATCTACTTTTGTTATCCTGTAAATCAGAATATACTGCCAATAGCCTTAAAAAAATGATTTTCGCCATGTTTTTGGGAATAAAATGTTATATAAATCAGGCTAGGAATAATATATTTACAAATCCCTCTGTAAATGTCTTCATAATATAACTAGGTACAAGACTGGAAAGTTTGGTGTATATAGGTGCTACTGAACTGGAGATTTCGGACTTGGAGTATGAGAGAAAAGACATTTTGAGAAAACGTGCTTTAAAGATTTAGCATCAGCCAATGAGATTGCGCATTAAGAGTAAAATCCCCCCTTTTACTTTCGCGATTGGTTGCTGATAAAAAGGAAATGACCATATTTGGATCCGGCAGTCTTGTTCAGGAGAGAGAGAGCTTTCTAACGGTGTGTGTGATGACAGGGTGCAGATCGCGATCGCGGAGCAGAGGGATGATTTATAACGACAACTTTTGATGAATTTATGAGAAATCTACAGACGCAAACAGACAAAGTGTAGTAAAATAAAGACCTAAATGTGTATTTCAGACTTTTTTTCACCACAAGTCTGAAAGAAGACATGATATTGAAGACCAGTTATTAAAATTGACCAGTGAAAAAAAAAACGATGTTTTTGCCTGCCGTGTCTTGCCTTAATGCACATTGTTGTTAAATATAATTTAATAAATAATGCTACATGATAAATAGAAGGCTTCAAATAGACCCTGTAATCGGTGATCGGTATCGGGTGATACAGCTTCCAGTAATCGGGTGATTGGCCCCAAAAATCCTGATCGGAGCACCCCTAGTGCACTTGTATAAAATAAATTAAAATATGATGTATACGATAAATATTAAATTAAATAACTGTCAAATAAACTTTTTGATGAAGAAAAAAGTTAAAACGTATTAAAAATAATAAAAACGTACTAAAAATAATTAAAACGTGCATTAAAACGTACATAAAATAAATTATATAATAAGAGTAAGTAATAACTTATTTGTAGGTTTAAAATTCTAAATATGGCCTATTATTGTTTAGCAAAAAATATTTTAGCAATATGTATATTTTGGTTAGAATTATGGCACTCTGTTGTCTGTTTTTCGCGCATATGTGCGGCAGCGCTCGTTCATTGAAATCTGTTAAGTGTAGTGGAGATTCACTCCCGACAGCAAAATGAAAATATTTGCTTGCTGCAAGAGGCAGTGTCATGTTCCACAACAATGCTTAGCTGCCCCCAGATGTGCCTACCTATTAATCGGCCTAATTTGCAGCACAATCGCCCGATTCATTAAAAAATGCCCAAAATCGGCCCAATCAATCGGTCGATCACAGAATCTAAACACTTCTCACTAGATCTCACTGCGATGTTATTAATTTTGCAGCGAATTCAAACGCTTTCTCTCTCGACCTCCAGCGCTGTGTAGTAATGGTGAGATCGAGTGAACCTGTTCGGAGCTCAAACGAGTAGTGCGGTTTCATTCCACTTTTGTTTCGTTTGCAGTTTCTGAAAGATTTATACATTGAACAGAAAGACCTATACATAACTAGTGTTTTAGACTCTTCACCTCAAACTTCTCGGAGTTGTGCATGCCAGGGATGGACTGCATCAGGTGAGAAGTGGGATGGTTGCCGAAATCTGAGCTAACGTAACCCACTCGCAAACGGCCTGAGCTGGCCTTCAGGTCCTTTGGATGCTCATAAGCAGGTTTGTGAAGAGCATTGATCTATAAAGCAAGAAAAGTATTACCACATCAATGCTCATACATTGAAAAAGTACAGACACGACTTTTTGCCAAATGAAAAATCTGTAGCAGAATAGGCCAGTGTAATCCTTTTAGTGTAATATACACACCTTATCCAGACACAAGTTGCCATGTCTCTCTGCAATGGCCTTGCGGAAACCGTGCGAGAGGGGGTACAGCATGCTATGATGGGGGTGCACTGATGGCAGGCGGTTCTTATCCAGCTGATCGGCCACAATGCTCACCAGCTTCTTCATACGCTCATCATAGTCGGTCCAGTCACATACAATCTGAAGATCAGAGTACAACACAGCATCACACACACGTTCACACCTGAGAGCGGAGAGAAAATCTGCACGTTCATGATGCTTACATTCAATTCCATTCACATTTATTTGTATAGCGCTTTTCACATTACACATTGTTTCAAAGCAGCTTTACAGAAAATCCACATTACAATTTAGAGTGATCCGTTATCAGAGGAAAATAAGTTATGCATTTCAGAAAATAATGCTAAAATGTATTAATTTCAAACAATGTAATAATTTAAGGCAGAAACAATGAGCTCATTGAAGTAATGCATACTTGTCTGTTAACAAATGATTCTGACACACCTGTAGACAGTGAGCCAAGTTACAATAAGCATCAGGGAAGTCAGGCTTGAGCTTCAGGGCAGTGCGATAAGATGCAATCGCCTCAGGAATGTTCCCAGAATCCTTTAAGGGGAGAGTGACACCATTTGAATTCAAAATAACACTGAAAATAAGTATTATTCTTCATGGCTCAAGGTTCATACCTTGTGTATGGAAGCCAAATTACTGTGCGCATCGGCAAAAGCGGGGTTGATCTGAATGGCTCGAGTGTAGCATGTCAGCGCGCCCTGAACGTCCTGCATCTCTTTAAGAGTGTTGCCCATGTTGGAGTAGGCATCAGCAAACGTGGGGCTGATTCTGGTCATCAAGTACAAACAGACAGTGAGACTTTGAAAGATGCCAATAGAGGGTATGCGTGTGATGTCACCGTCGGCCGGAGTGACTGTGGTTACACACACTGAGTGGCAAAAACACTGAGCGGCAACATTTGTTTTCAGCTGCGAAACACACAAAACACATCTAAAACGGGAAAGAGCTTTGAGATCGACTGTACAACTAGATTTGACAAGAAATCTGAGGTGTAATTTTACAGATTGCCAAAAGCTTCAGAACAAAGAAGCAAATGAATCGCTGCAAATCACAGAAACAACTCGATCCAGGCAGAGAATGGTGGATTTGCAGTTATCATTTGTGTCAATATGCTGAATTTAGGGGTAAAATCATACCCTATATATTGCATTGACAACTCATCAATTAAATATTTACCATCGTATATTCTGCATAATTGGACGTTTTTAAATAAACACTGACAAACCACTATACAAGTTTTAGGGCTGGACGAGATGACGATATCTATAGCATTGATATAAGTGATCACATGGATTTAAACCTATATTATATTTAAATAAAGTCTTCACAGGCAAATTTGCTTTATTTCCTCGGCATCGAAATCCTGCCTCATATAAATGTCAGGAAACAGGATTCCTGGCTGCATGTCAATTTCCACGGATCACTGGATCTTTGGTAAGTTGTAAGGAAGACTATATCGAGATCAACCTTTAGTTTAAACTTATAATGGTTTGTTAAACTCGTGTTTTCGCAGTTTTGCAGCCACTCAGTCCGGCTGAGAGTGTGACGTCAATGCAAACCCTCTGTACTAAACAACATATGAGTACACCTAGACACAAGAACATGCCTGATGGCCTCCTTATAGTGCATGAGGGCCTCCTGAAGTTTCCCCTGCTGCTGCAGGACACTGGCCAGGTTTGAATGGGCAGCGGCAAATTCAGGGAAAACCTTTACAACAAAGAAAACCAAGACATGATTCAAAATCGATCACTTTTTTAAACACACATAATAACAGATGTGTTTTCAGTGGACTTCACCTCCAGTGCTTTCCTGTAGAGCTGCACAGCATCCTCGATGTTGCCTTGCTCTCGCTTGATGTTGGCCAGATTGTTCAGCGAGTCTGCATGAGTCGGGCACAGACGCAGAGCAGTGTTGTAACACTCCTCAGCTTCAGAAACCTAACAGGAAATGTGCAAGTTAGCGGTTGACTTTAAAGGTACTGTACCGTTCATTTACCGCTGTTCTGCAAATTTTCAGGGCAAATCCACACATTTGAGCATTTTGCGATAGGACAAACATTTTTGCAACGGGTTCAAGCTGATTCGCTTGTGTTCAAGTGTTTCAGACAGCGAATTGATTACTCTTTTGTCATACCTGCAAACTCAACAGTGGTGAAAAAGGTGACGTCTCCGGGGGTTGGGGGGGGGGGGGTCATGGGTCCCATCAGGTACAGTAAATAGCAAATTGTATGTACTGTACCATGTACGGGAGGGGGGGGATTTTTTGGTGGTGTAAATATATTTATTCTGAAGCAATATTTTCTGATTTTACATACTTAAATCTTCATATTAGTAATATTTACCCCAGAGTGTTATTTATTTTTATAAAGAGAATTTTTATTACCTTATTAAATGTATGCATCATCTTTCATATCAAATTCTTACATTTGATCAATAAATTCAGTTATAATAATAAGACACTATAGGGCTGTTACCCATCAAATTAAATAATTTGCACTGCAAAATTACAACTGCAATAAATAATCTTATGAGATTGATGTTTTAAATAAATGTTTGAATATACAAATAAAAAAAATGCAATACTTAAACATGAAACTAAACCGCCAATAGGTGGCGGCAAGTGACTGCCTTAATTAGTGAATCATTGAGTCAATCATACAAAAGATTCGTTCAAAACGCTGAATCATTCAGTAACAAAACACGCGCTACTGTTGCTTTCCTTTGGAACTATTTTCGACGGTGAAATAGAAAAAAAAAAACGCGACGTTGTTACGAGAAATACACTACCCATTATCAATCGCTGTTTACATTGAATGTAATAAAATCACAATTGTACGGTCGGGCAAGTAAAATTATCTTTCACTTGCCCTTTCAAAAATCCCACTTGTCCCAGACAAGCGTTAATGACTGTCACGCATCATTAGAGCACCAAAAAAAGATTACAACAGCTCGAAAGACGTCTATGGTCTCACTCCAGTCTAATTAGCACATTCCCAATTATTATTGTGAAGTTTACCGTGCTTGCAACTTCAAACACCCCCCCCCCCCCCCCCAGCCCTGAAAAAAACCCTCATCGGATCTACATGATTCACATAAATTACATATTTTGATTAAAAACGGCGAATTTCGCAGAAAAGCGACTAGTTTGCAGGTATGTTTTGTGTTTCCTTGCCTTTGAACAAACACACACACAAAAATATGTCAAAATACCCGTCTAAATGTCGTCTCGGCAAGTATTCTCTCGGTTATGTCATAAGCGACCAGTTGAGAAAGGAACCGGATGTTTGTCAGTTTTTTCGGTCTGTGCAGTTGGTCTTAAAGTGACAGCAGCCTAATATTCCTACTGTCGTCTGTGTCATTAATGTTAATAAAACAACAAAACAAAGCTTTAAAATAGATGCAACTATATTTAATTTCTACAGTGAACAAATAGTGTTATTTTACATTTAGGCTTAATTATTAATTTCTGTACTTGAATACTACTGTTAGACTTTGTAACTTTGTTATTTAGTATTCATCTCTGCTTATCAGTTAGGTTAGGTTAGTATATATATATATATATATATATATTAGGGAGCTCAGTATCGGATACTGGTATCGGGCTGATACTGAGCTCATGTACTTGTACTCATAAAAATGCTCCGATACTAACAACCGATACCTGGTAAGGTGTGTACAGTGTTTGTGTCCAGACAAAGAACACAAACAACAGAGATTATAATGGGGATAAAAAGAAAGCTGTCTATGAAGTAAATGTATCCTATTAGTGGAATATTAAACTAAATATATAGTAACGCCCAGTGCCTGAGCTGATAAGAGAAAAACACGCAGTGGATTCGACCGCATCACTTTTTAACAGACGTCAGTGGAAAGTTTGTAGTCAGTCGGATGTCATATAATATCAGGCCTATAATATCTTCACCTGTTCAACGGAGAAACTCACGGCGCGACCACACGAGCCACTGCCTAAACTGAAACTGACTGGTCTTCTTTTTATTAGCTGTGTAGAAAATGTGAAAACAGCTCTCAGAGAGAATGGGTTGTCATGTCCACACATGCATTTATTTATTTCATAAAAGCGGAGCATTTAGCGTCATATAATCGCATAGGCTTGACATCGCGATTGCGATATGATTAATAGTGCAGCACTAATATATATATATATATATATATATATATATATATATATATATATATAAATATGCATAAACCTGCTGCTGTGTTATAATATTAATCAAACAAAGGACAAAGAAATAACTCACAGCTCTTGACTAAATAGGCTGCCTTTTGTAACTTTACAAAAAGATCCATCTATATTTAATCTATGCAGTAATGAATATGCAGTGTTTTTTCACATTTGATTACTTTATTTGTACTCGTTCTGGAAAAAGCGATATCGGTGCATCCCTAATATATATATAGTTTTTTTCTTTTTTTTTCTTTTGCTGATCCGAAAAAAGATCCGATCCGTGGCTCAAAAACCGTAAATGATCTGAACCGTGAATTTTGAGAGCGTTGCACCACTATCAGGGATACATGACGCATAAACGCAGGTTCTTACATTGCCCTTCTCCTTCAGTGCATTAGCGAGATTGCAGTATGCGTCAGGAAAGTGTGGCTGCAGCTCAATGGCACGACGGTAGGTGTCGATGGCCAGGTCGATCAAACCCTGCTCGTAGTACACGCAAGCCAGGTTTCCATGAACAACTGCATGGTTCGGGCTCAGGCTGAGGGCACGCAGATAACCAGCAACAGCTCTGTGGGGAAAATATATCAATCAGATTGGCTGAAAAAGGCTGAGAAGCCAACTCAGGGTCCGTACAGACACCGTAAAACCAAATTCCAGGACTTTCAAGGAATACAATCAGAGATCTCACCAAGCAAACAATATTTTTATTACCTTCAAATTCTAAAAAAAAGGTAAACAGATAAATAAAAATAAAACAATAAAACACTTTATTTATAAAGTGCAGCACATGCAATGACTGCGGAAACTTTAAACATTGAAAGATATCACTTTTCTTATTCAAACTGATTTTTTTTCTCATGAATATGATTGACCTGAAAAATTAAAGCTGTATCCTATACTTGGATATTTATATGAGAAATATCATGCTCATAGGCATGCAGAATGACTCTATATCTATATCAGACGCGCTACAGCATTAATTTTGCGTGAAAAGATTGTTTTATCAATAAAATTAAACACTAATTTCACATATATTGTCTTTCAATAATTCAAGCAACTTTTCATAAATATGGCTGTTTTCAAGGGTCTTCCAGGACTGTAATGACAGAAGAAATGACTGTTTACCTGTCAAAGATACGAGCCTCTTTCAGAACGTTGCCCAAGTTGATGTAAGCATCCAAAAAGTTTGGGTCCAAGGTCACTGCCTGTAAACCCATAGAATAGACCATGTGAACATTGCGTTCATTCATATCATTTACCAAAGTGGGATTGTCATACACAACAAACCTTCTCAAAATGATGAATAGCCAGCCAGATCTCTCCCTGGGCGTTGAACACGCAGCCCAGGTTACTCCAGGCCACGGCGAAGTTTGGCTGAGTTTCAATTGCTTTCAGGTAACAAGCCTTGAACAGGTTAACAGTAAAAAAAGAAAAAAAAAAAAAACAGGAGGAAGAGGAGGTAGAGAGAAGAACGGAGAGTAGACAGGGGAGGGGATTGTAAAAGAAAATAAATCAAAACATCAAATAAAAAGGAAGAAAAAACAAAAAGGGCAGACAGAAATAGTGTTAGTATCTATTCTCACAAAAAGCAAAAAGTGAGTCTGCAGCATGGGCTCGCGTGCGCGAAATCTGCCGCGCTAAGCTGCACACTTTTCCTACGCTGCGCAAATCCAACCAACACCTACACTCAGACTTACATTCTTCAGTTACGCAGTTTCAAATTACCTTTATATGACAAGAAATCAAAAACAAATTGAGTGCTAAGAAGACAGCTTTAGATAATTGACCTTACACGACCTCAGTAAATTCCCACAACCTTAAATGCAAGTGCGGTGTGCAGGTGGAGGTCCCTGTAATGCAAGCGCACAAAGCCACGCGGGCAACCCGCACTGAGATTGCCGCTTACGCAGTTTCCGCTAGCGCCCGCATTCGCCTGCGCTAACGCCAGCTCAGGGTGAAGACTGCAGACCTGGAGCGATCCCACTCCCAACCAGACTGGCACACGAAACTATGAAACTCTCTACCCTTTGAGGCATTCGACTAGCGTTCGTTTCCCACGGCCAAATCCATTAACATCCTAAGGAGATATTCGTGTGAGAGTTAGCACTGTGCCAATAGAGCCATGTTTAGGGCTGTGTAGCCACTGGGTGCCATGCTAGCAGGAAAAGGGCGTGCAGGTCTGCAACCCGCAAGCCGGGGGTCGAGGGAAGGGGAAAGTGCGGTTCAAGCGCGCGCGTTTTGGTCGCGGTTTTGTCGCTGCGCAGCCCTTGCGCCACTGCAGACTCACAGCGCATCATCTGCAACTCCAAATAAAGGAGAAAAAATAAATCACAATCCAAAAATGAACAGGAAAAAAATATCAACAAGTAAGAGAGTTAGAGGGTTCTTACTGTGCTTTTTGTTTTTGCATACAGCATCCAATCATTTTTCTTTGCTAATAAAACTTGGGTTTTGTTACCAATACTATGGTTTTGTTTTTCCTTGTTTTTTTGTTCTTCTTCAAAGTAAGCCACAAGACAGAAGAACTCAGGCATTGGATCAGGCATTTTTCTTTCTGTTTTGTTACAAACCCGTTACCATATTTTTGGACTTTGTCTGGGGGGGGCGGCCACAGCTGGAAGAGGAGAAGACTGATAGTCCTAGTGTTCCTGTCCACCGGACCGCACCTACGCAGGAATACTGTCACCCACCTGAAACCTTCTAAATAACAATATCAGTGGTGGAAAACCAAAAGAGACAAAATAAGAAAACAAGAGCGTTAGTAAAAGTTTGACATTTCATATCGATATCAAAACTTGTATTGACAAAGCAAAACAAGTAAGACAAAAAAACGAAAAAAGGAGAAAAAGAAATATAAAAATGACCTAACATCAGTTTAAAAACCCATGCAATGAAAAGGGTTTTACATTTTTTACAAACAGGAATATGTTCGCAAGGGAGTGAAGAAAGGCTCTGAGTTGAGATTTACACACAGACTCAAACTTTTCATAACCGTTCCACATTTTCAAATACAGGTAAAAGAGGAAGGCGAACTGGCTTGATCTTACCCAAATGAACTGATCACATTGCTCTGGGAATATTATTAATAAATCAGACCATACAAGGGGGAAGAAATGTAATCAAAGATATGTTTCCTTTTCTGTATTCTTTGTTTACATGGTTTAATACCTTTATCCTTTCCTGCTTTCTTGACTCCTGGCCAATGGATAAGGGTGGAAAAAAAGCCTTGGTGTTTAAGGACTTCATACTCATCTAGAAGCCTCCACAGCTCTGAAATAAAGAGGTCAACGCTTGTGTCGCGCGTGTATAATTCTCTCTCTCTATCATGGTGTCTGACGCGTGCAGTGGAGTGCAAATAGCGATCTGTCTGCCTGGCACAGCCCAGGGCTGATACACAGTGTTGGGAACACATAAACCCTCCCGAACCCAGTTAGCCATATTTCAAAGGAGAAAAACAGGGGGATGTGAAGTCGAACTGAGGGAAAACAGGCCGAAATATACACGCTCTGGTTAAATTTCACTGTGAAGGCCTTGAGAAGCAGCTTTTGGCTCGACTGAGGGGTCAGACAGACAGTTCGACGCGCGCACACTCCACGGGCCCTAAGCGAGCGCGCGGGGTTAGGAGCGACAGAGCAATTGGGGGGCCGCTGGCGCCCTCGTACTCTTCCCCACTCCGCACCCCTGGGCACCAAATAAGAGGGCTTCAAACCATCAGAAGGAGAACTCTCTCTACAACATCATGTTAAACTCCCAAAGACCCACCGAAATCATTAACGGCCACGCTGCCTCAAAGAAGGCGTTTACTAGGGCCTTGTAAAGCTGGAGAAGCAAATCCAAATCCAAGCTTAGTCTCTTCCACTTTTGAAGGCGGTTAATGGTTTTGAATAACCTAAATTAACAGAATTACATGGTTACGGGTTAGAAGCCATCTTATTTTTTGCACAGCAAATACCACTACCTTCATCAGTCCATTTATTTGCCCCCCAAAGACCGAGCCAGCGAAATCCCTCCGAGAGACTACAGGGAAGAAGAAAAAGCATGCCAAAACAGCAGCATGTGTTTTAGGAGACCCAGTTTGGTAAGACACAGAATAGCCCAGCCTTTCTTCCTTTGTGTGTGGGGGTGAGCGAGGGCTGGCCGGGGCCAGGATGAGGAAGTGTTTAGACTGAGAGAAGAGTTGGAGTGAGAGAGGGCAAAAAGAAGAGGAGGACAGAGGGGGCATGTCTCTAATCTAGCCATCCAAAATGAAGAACAAAACAAAACAAAAAAGTAAGTGAGAAGAGGGTAAAGGGGTCTTGTTTAATTAAAAAAAAAAAAGATTGTTTTTGACTTGTTAGGTGAGATGCAGGTGGTCTTGGTTCACTCTGCTGATCTAGTGAGGCTAGACCTGTATGATGGTAAACAGTGCTGACGTGGGTACATAAAAGGAGCAGCACGCTCTTAAGTGTGCTGACAAGCACTTACTGGGGGGGGGGGGGGGGGGGGGGTTGGGAAGCTCAACACTCACTCCCAAAGTACAAGAATGGCTAGGTGTCTGACAGGGGATCATGATCTAGAGCTATGTGTCTATACTAAAAAAACAAAAGAAATCATTATGTAAACGTGCAAGGGCCGACATATTTAGACATACCTTTGCCTCTTCCAGACGCCCAAGCGCCTTAAGCAGGTTACCCAAGTCACTGCGCACACAATACAGATCCTGCGATAAAAGAGAGAAAGATAATATCAGCAAATACCTAATACATATATATAAAACACACTAGGGCTGGGCGATATATAATATTTTCGATGTATGCAATATTTTCATTATATATATATATATATATATATATATATATATATATATATATATATATATATATATAAAATAGACTTCAGCAACTTTGTGAAGACTATAATTTTGGTGCTCTTTGTATAGGTTGAAATTGTTCAATTTGAAACCTGGCAAACTCCCTGTCTGTCATTTTAAATGTTTTGAAATATTTTATTAATATAAATAATACATAAGTGATACTTAAATGGTTAGATATCATTCTTACTTTGTTTATTAAGTGAAAAACGGGATGACTATCTTTTTAATTAAGCAGGGTTTGACATTAAAGCTTGTTCGAGAGCAGTGTATTTTTTTAAGAGGCAAGTAGAAGTACATTTGACTTGCCTGACTGGACAACTAGCCTGATTACAACGTCAATAACAAAAAAATAACTAGGGAATCACCAAACCGCGAGAATTACTCTGATCTAAGTGGTGATCGATGGTGAATAATAATATGTGACTCTGGATCACACAATCAGTCACAAGTCGCAAGGGTATATTTGTGGCAATAGCCAACAATACATTGTATGGGTCAAAATTATCGATTTTTCTTTTATGACAAAAATCATTAGGATATTAAGTAAAGATCATGCTCCATGAAGGTATTTAGTAAATTTCCTACCGTAAATATATAAAACATTTATTTGTGTGAGTGAATGCAGGACAATCGCCAACATACTGTAAATGCACAACTTTAAAGGGATTCTATGCAGTTTTTTTAGCTTAACTGAACAGCTTCAGAGTTATTGAAATGGTTATATGACTTCTTTCGGGTTGAATGGTGGCCTTCTCGCACCCCCCTGGTGCCTGTGAGCGGAAAAATCTCACTTGCAACTTTGGTGCGGCGGGCCGCCGGCCTCAGCCTCAGGAAGTATCGCGTGATATCAGCTCTCGCGATGTAACATATTCCTTTACGGCACTGCACACATACACGCCCCCATCCAGGAAGGTAGAGAAGGATGGAGTTTGTCACAATATCGTCATGGCTGAGCCGGCATATAAGATGCAGAAAGCATTGTCGAAGGAACAGAGAAAGAGGAAACGGCAGACTGACCGAGCGAGGAGTCAGACACGAGCGTAATTTGCGGGTGTTATATGTCCCCATTGAAACATCTCGCGGCACGGATGTACCCATACAAACAAATAAAACATCTCCAGGTAATTCTAGTAGAGCATTCATTTCGTTCGTTTGTTAAATAAGAGGCGATCTGAAATGTGTTGTTTTTGAAATCAAGTGACCAAAGTGCTTGTTGCCGCTGCGATCAGTGGCGCGGATAGAGTGTTCTGTTGTGACGCGCACAGTCTTCACACAAATGCGCGCCTCAATCCGTTGAGGAGAGACTCTATATTTGTTACGGTGAAATCACAAAACCTGATGCACAAAAAACGTGTCCTTGCTTGAAATACAACCACTAATAAACAATCGGTTTTGATGAGGAAAATAAACTATACTCAGTGTTTCCCCTAGGATTTTTTTTCAGGGGGGGGGGGGACTGCTAGTGTTGCGGAGCGGGCGTGTTACGGATACGTGGTGTATTTGTTTTTTATTATTAATTGAAATCATGTACTATGAATCATTAAACTTATACAACATTTTTTTTTTAATATATATATATGGAAAAAAAATTCACACTAATTCTGTGTTGTGTTTTTTCTGGTAATAAAATGAAGACTTAAAACACAAATTTTAGCATTTATCATCAATTTTAATCATATGAAATTAAATAAACTTTTTGTCAAATAACTGGCTGCACAATGAGCTTTAGCCTAACTGTTCAAATTAAAACATGGATTATTCCTTAAAAATTTCAGTTTTGATGATAATTTATTTGGATTAGTGTTAGTGTATTATTACATTGGGATATATCTAAATTCTAATGTACAACAGTAATATATTTCTGTCAAGTTAAACCGAACTTTTATTTTGACGGGTTGCCGTGAAGACCTTTTGAGGTTCTGTGTGTTTGTCATGATGATAGTTTTTCTCAAATGAAGCGGTGAAATGATCACGAAGTGACTTTCAGAGTGGATCTAGAGCCTGGAGAGGAAGTTCATGCATTTGTGTCTTCATATAGGCCAAATAACAGCGCAAGCGTCACACGTGTTTCAGTGTGTGTGTGGTAAATTAAACTGCGCGTCGGGGCACCATTCATCCACACAGAACATGCAGGATTCGTATTTAAATAGTCTTTGTGTTTTAATATTCACACACACTAGTCTACATCGCGATTTGATTTCAAGTGTACTGAACTGCTTTCTATTTTTTCCTCAAATTTACAAATTCCGTGAAATTCCGCGTTTTACACTAAATTCCTTTTTTATGACTGTATTTCGTCAGCATTTTAGGGGGGGCGGGGGGTCGTTTTGCGGGGGCGGGCCGCCCCCCCAAAACAATGGTAGGGGAAACACTGATACTAGTACGGATTAGAACCCAGAACCTCTGACACACTTGGCAAAAGAAATTTACGACAGTAACGTTAAATACAAGTACTCCACAGCGACTCTAGGGGTCGCTGTTTGACAAAAACGGGATTCCTGCCTGGTGTCCCTTTAAAGGAGATTTTCTCAATGTTTAGATTTTTTTTGCACCCTCAGATTCCAGATTTTCATATAGTTGTATATTGGCCAAATATTGTCCAATTGTTCAGCTTTCAGGTTATGTATAAATCTCAATTTAAAAAAATTGTCCCATGTGACTGGTTTTGTGGTGCAGGGTCACATATAATGTACCGACGGTACTGATGCTGTTGAGGCTCGCACAGCCTCTCGAGGAGAAATCGAAACAAATGAGCGCAGCTCACACAAAGACACTCAGCGAACATACTGCGGTAACAATTCAAAATGTGGAGTTTTTATATTTATAACTTATGATATAGTTGAGCTACATCACACGACCAAGAGTGCGATTTTCCTGAATACCATCACGATTAAAAATGACACTGATTTCATACAACAAATCAATAAACTAGTAGTTACGTTCCACACAAAGATCACAGCAGAACCACAGCGCATCTCACAGCAACACTCAACCGTGTTTCATTACCGAATAATTTTGAACAAATGGGTTGAGTCAAAGATTCAATGACCCATTCCTGAATGAGATATATGCTCTATATTCTACATTGGTTACCTGTTCCTGTCTGCATTCAGTATAAAGATATCTTTAGGGCTGTCGCGGTGAAGGAATTTACCTTGCGGTAATTTTGAGTGGCTCAATAGCGCGATATGCGGTTTTAACGCCATTTATTTATTTATTTATTTATATTTATTTATTTGTTACTATATAAATACGTGTTAGGATGTGGTCAGCATACACAAAAACAATGTAAACAATGTAACCGAAACTAAACAGCATCTCTGCGCATTGAAAGACTGTCACTCAGCGCGCAGTTGTTACGCCAACGGACTGTCTTTGAGTGAGTCATTAAACCGTTCATTCAACGAAAACGTTCAAAAAAGCTGATTCCTTAAATGATAGATGTAATGAAACAAGGTGTTAATTATTTTTTAACTTTGAGCTCCACTTTTCAAGGCTCAGCTGGCCAGCAATGCTTCACTTTTGGGCAAAGCTGAAGCAATGCTTCACTTAATAGAGACCAATGGCATTGATTCGAAGCGTGACTCGCTGCTTTCCCCCAACGGCTTCCTCGTGCTGTGTAATGCTGAACGGCGCTGACGCCATTCATGGTAAATACCCTTACACGTTAAAAGGATGATAGCCTACGACAAATATTTCGCTTTCCTTGGAAACGGCAACCTTTTCACGAATATACATGACTTGACTTCAAAGACAGACGCAGGTAATCACACGCGCTCAGTCGATCACATTCACTGTCTGTTTAGGCTTAAGTCCTAATCCACGAATCCTCTGTACAAATCACCATGATAAACAGTCCTGTTATCATTATTAACTTATTTAACATTCAATACACATGGTACGAACTACGAAGGGTGGCCTTATGAAAAAAGAAAACGCGGTTTGCGGTTACTTGATCCAAGATGGCGCCGCAGATGGCTGCCTCGGTGTGGAGCTCTCCAGCTATTGTGTTGTTTTTGTTCGTTTGTTCTGCGTTTAGTCATTCTTTTCCAATCAGTTTCACCAAAGACGAACTACTGGACATTAGGAAACACACACCAGAAACCTTTTCTACAGTTTTTGATTATTCGGACGTCTTGCAGGACATTCTCGTCGGAGGGGCAGCGTTGTTGTTCAAACGCGCGTTCAGACGCAAACGCGGGAAGCGAGCCGGCGCGCTGGTTAAACTCCGCGAGCGCGGCCTGCGCACTGCACTCCCCAGTATTCATCTCGCGAATCTCCGATCCCTTCCTAACAAAACGGATGAACTTCTTCTCCTCACCCACACTAACAAGGATTTTTTAAACTCTGCTGCTTTGTGCTTCACTGAAACCTGGCTGAGTGAAGCCATACCGGACAACGCAATACATCTGCCAGGCTTCCAGCTGTTCCGAGCGGATCGCATCGCGGAGCTAATGGGGAAAAAGAGAGGTGGTGGATTGTGTTTCTACATTAACGAAAGTTGGTGTTCAGATGTAACAACACTGAAGAAGATGTGCTCTCCTAATTTAGAGGCACATTTCTTAAACTGTAAACCCTTCTACTCGCCTCGGGAATTTTCCTCTTTCATTCTCGTGAATGTTTACATCCCTCCAGACGCGTGCGTGAGCGCGGCGCTACAACAGCTGGCTGAACAAATAGCTGAAACGGAACAAAGGTACCCAGACTCTCTTTTAATCATTCTTGGGGATTTTAACAAAGCAAATCTTTCCCGTGAACTACCAAAATACAGACAGCACGTTACATGTCCCACCAGAGACAGTAATATACTGGACCACTGTTACACCACAATAAGAAATGCGTATCACTCGGTCCCACGGGCAGCTTTGGGGCTCTCTGATCACTGTTTGGTTCATCTCATACCGACCTACAGGCAGAAACTGAAATCAGCTAAACCTGTAATAAGGACTGTAAAAAGATGGACTAATGAAGCAGAGCAGAATCTACAGGCCTGCTTTGATTGCACTGATTGGACTGTTTTTGAAGCTGCTACCAACGATCTGGATGAGCTCACAGATACTATAACATCATATATAAGTTTCTGTGAGGATACATGCATTCCTACCAGGACATTCTTATCATTCACTAATGATAAACCATGGTTTACTGGGAAACTCAAACACCTTCGTCATGCCAAAGAGGATGCTTACAGAAGTGGGGATAAAATCTTGTATAACCAGGCCAGAAACAGATTGACAAAGGAGATCAGAGTTGCTAAAAGGAACTACTCTGATAAACTGAAAAACCAGTTTTCATCCAACGACCCATCATCAGTCTGGAATGGCCTGAGGAACATCACCAACCACAAGTCACCATCCCCTCGATCTGTGGACAATCAACACCTGGCTGACGATTTAAATTCATTTTACTGCCGGTTTGAAAAGCCCTCATTCACACCACACACCCGGTCTGATCTGCACTTCACACATTCACCATCACCTCCTGCACTCCCACTCCCCCCCCCTCCTGCCATCCAACCTGAGCTTAAGTTCTGTGTGGAGGACGTGAGCAGAGTCTTCAAAAAACAGAAGACTAGGAAAGCCTCAGGCCCAGACGGCATCTCATCTGCTTGTTTAAAAGCCTGCGCTGACCAATTGGCCCCGGTCTTCACGCAGATCTTCAATAGATCATTGGAGCAGTGTGAAGTTCCCTGCTGCTTCAAACGCTCCACTATCATTCCTGTCCCCAAAAAACCCAAAATCACTGGACTTAATGACTACAGACCTGTCGCTCTCACGTCTGTGGTCATGAAGTCGTTTGAAAGACTGGTGCTGGCCCACCTGAAGGACATCACCGGACCCCTGCTGGATCCCTTTCAGTTTGCTTACAGAGCAAACCGGTCTGTGGATGATGCAGTCAACATGGGACTGCATTATATCCTGCAACATCTCGACAGACCAGGGACTTATGCAAGGATCCTCTTTGTGGACTTCAGTTCGGCCTTCAATACCATCATGCCTGGTCTTCTCACAGCCAAACTGACCCAGCTCTCCATGCCATCCTCGATCTGTCAGTGGATCACCAGCTTCCTGACGGACCGGCAGCAGCGAGTGAGACTGGGGAAACACACATCCAAGACACTCACAATCAGCACTGGCGCCCCTCAAGGGTGCGTTCTCTCCCCACTGCTCTTCTCCCTGTACACAAATGACTGCACTTCTAAAGACCCCACTGTCAAGCTCCTGAAATTTGCAGACGACACCACTGTCATCGGTCTCATCCAAAACGGTGACGAGTCTGCTTACAGACTGGAGGTTGAACAGCTGGCTGTCTGGTGCAGTTATAACAACCTTGAGCTGAACACGCTCAAAACAGTGGAGATGATCGTGGACTTCAGGAGGAACAGCCCAGCACTCCCCCCACTCACCATCATGAACAGCACTGTGGAAGCAGTGGAGTCATTCAGGTTCCTGGGCACTATCATCTCTCAGGACCTGAAGTGGGACAATCACATTGACTCCACTGTGAAAAAGGCCCAGCAGAGACTGTACTTCCTTCGCCAGCTAAGGAAGTTCAACTTGCCTCAAGAGCTGCTGATTCAGTTCTACTCAGCCGTTATTGAGTCTGTTTTATGCACTTCCATCACTGTCTGGTTTGGTTCAGCTACCAAATCAGACATCAGGAGACTACAACGGACAGTCCGGACTGCGGAGAGGATCATTGGTGCCCCCCTGCCATCCCTCCAGGACCTGTACTCTTCCAGAGTGAGGAAGAGAGCAGGTAAAATCATCACAGACTCCACTCACCCTGGACACCTCCTGTTTGAACTGTTACCGTCAAGACGGAGACTCAGATCACTGGCCACAAGAACATCTCGGCACAGGAACAGTTTCTTCCCACAGGCCATCTCCCTTCTGAACAGTTAACATATCTCCCAAGGCATATGCCTGAAGTGCAATACTCCCACTGTTTAGTGCAATATCTTTAAAATTCAGGTGATATTTATATTTATATTTATTCATACTATACAAAATACTGTAAATATGTTCATTATCTGTAAATGTTTATTCTGACAAAACCCAACTGTGACCATATATTTTTATAGTACTTTCATATTTTTTTATAATTTTATTCGTAGAATTTGTATTACTATTTGTATTACTATTACTTGTTGTATCTGTATTTGTATATGTGCACTGGAAGCCTCAGTACCAAAACAAATTCCTTGTGTGTGCAAGCACACTTGGCAATAAAGCTCTTTCTGATTCTGATTCTGATTCTGATTCTTGCATTCCTCTGCGGTTGGCCTGTCAGTAGCGCGGTAATGCAATATTGCGGTTATCGCGACAGCCCTAGATATCTTGTTAACTTTTAAATGTCTTCATGGACTTGCCCCCCATTATTTATCTGAACTTCTGCACTATTATTGACCTCCTCGCTCTTTCCGGTGATCTGACTTAAAACTGCTTACTGTACCTCGTTTTCGTCTTTCAACAATGGGTGTTGGATCATTCAGTGCTGTAACTCCGAAACTCAGGAAATCACTCTTGAAAACTCTTTGTGACACTTCTACTATATCCTCATTCAAATCTTTTCATATAGTATTTCCAACCCTCCTCTGTTTTGTGTTCTGCTGTTTTGTTACTATATATTTCTGTGTGTATATGTATATGCATGTACTATATGATGCATACTTATTAGGGGTGTAACGGTTCACAAAATTCACGGTTGGGTTCGATACGACACAGTGGTGTCACGGTTCGGTACGTTTCCGATAATGCAAAAAGAAAGAAATGCCAGAGAAATTTCCTTGATTTAAAAAAAAAAAATGTATTAAAAAAATATATATATTTTTAAATAATTTTTTTTTTACGTTATAAATTCCATTTGCCATTTGACGTTGGGCAACGTTGTGGTCACGCCAGCACAACTGCTAACCAAATTTTGGTCGCACCAGCAGGAAAAATGGTCCAATGAATCATTTGGTTTGTAATGCGTACCGAACCGAAAGCCTCGTACCGAACGATCCAATACGAATACGTGTATCGATACACCCCTAATACTTATGTCTGATGCTGTGTTAGTCATCTCCTTGTACAGCGACCTTGAACTTGGGAAAGGTGCTTTATAAATAAAACCTATTATAATGCATATCATCAAAGGAGAAAAATCAACAGTTCAATAAACAAGTAGTCAAGTCAATTACATTTTAGACACAATATCGACTGTTTTTGTTCTGTTTCAGCCGCGAAAATGGTTCCAAACAAAGATCACAGCAAAACCATAGCGCATCTCACAGCAGCACTAAGCCATGTTTTATTACTGCGTTTTGAACAAATGGGTAGTCAAAGAATCAATTACCCATTCATAAACAACTGCCTCATTCTTGAACGAGATAATGCATATCATCAAAATGAGAATTTCTAGCTACATCCCACAGTCTGAAGTCAAGTCACATTTATTTATATAGCGCTTTTTACAATATATATTATTTCAAAGCCACTTTACAGAGATGACAGGAAAATGCAACAAAGTTTGTTTCCAGAAGAAAATAGCGTCACAGTCCAGCCAGCTTAAGTAAACTCAATGATGTTTCATTTTGTTGTAAAAAATTTATTAATTTAGTTCATTTATATATATATAGCCGCTCTAGAGAAAACCGTGTCATCATCCAGCTCAGTTCAGAGCTCATAAAATGGTGTCAATGCAGGCAGATCAATAATATGGTTGAGTATTAGATGAAATGTTAGATTGAAGGCTGAACTCACAGGGTTGTACTGGAGAGCGGAGACGTAGGCTTGAACGGCTCCCTCCATGTCTCCTGCTGCCACCAGCGCTGCTGCCAGGTTGATGTATCCGTCGATGAAGTCGGGTTTGAGGCGGAGCGCGTGGCGGTAGTGCTCGATGGCCTCCTGTAGTTGGCCCCGCTCCTTGTACACGTTGCCCAGGTTAGAGTAAGCCTCAGCCAGCATGGGGTTCTGCTTGATGGCCAGCGTGCTAAAGTGGGCCGACCTGCAGACACAACCAAAATTAAGAGGATAAGACTGGACATGTTCCCGTTTTATTCAACAAACGCACTCCCTGTACTGTTCTCATAAAGAAACGGTCCAGGTTATTTCTGGACATGCTATCCAATTACAGCTATCTTTAAATGTTATACCTTCAGAAACTGTCTCATATTTTCAGATTTTAAGGTTTTTTTCACAGAGCTGCCCACTTGTTTCTACTGCAAGTGTGCTTTCCATTCATTGTACAGTGTGAATGGATCATAATTACTGTCTGTGGAAACTGACAGCAAGCCATAGAAAAGAAAACGTGTTTGAATTGTCAAATTATTAGGGCTGCAACAACTGTTCATTAAAATTGATAATTGGTCCAATACCCTCAAATTCAAGGACTTAATGTGGGGATACATTTCAAGTGAGAGGAAGGTTACATCCTGTTACCTTGCAAGAAACATTGTTACAGTTTTAATGTGTCAAACAACTATGCAAAAAAGCTGTTTATTTTTTTGCATTTATTTTTGGCCATATGACAGATCTGATATTCTATTTGTCCTATTTCTGTTTTGCATAAACACTGAAGAATTCATGTTACGTGGTAAGGCACGGATTTGTCTGTCACGGCATACTGCTTTAACTCAGAAGTCCACCGCACCGCGTGAACAAATGAAACTGTGCAGTTCGCCTTACGTTCATCATTATTTACTGGACAGAGCCATTGATACCTTCATATCTGGAGAGGACGTGAGCTCGACATGGTTTTAATTTTTTTTACATTTTTACGGCACATGTTCTCTAGACTCCGTCGCTATGGAAACAAAGACTAACATGCAGTCACCCGCAAATGAATGTGTGGGTCTATGTAAAATACGGGACAAAATTGATTGATATGGGACGCATCATTTTACCTTTAAATACAGGACAGGTGGCAACCCTACAAGCCTTTGTAATCTTCTTTGGTGAGCCAAATATCTTGAAACTTGCATTTTCCAGGCATCACGTTTCAGCAGTTTCAGCCTATTTTTGCAATGTTTCACGGTGTGTCTGTGAAATGTTGAGATACCATCGTAGTAGTTTCGTGTGCGTGTGAACGTTATGGCAACATACAACACAAAGTACCTCACGCGGGAAACACTTAACGTAACGCGTAAATGCACGTACGTAAATCAAGCAAGCTAGTATGCATAGGCCACGAATGGTGAAATAAAACATTAGCAAACCAGATGTAATAATAAGGATTTTTTTCGAGAAAACTTGATAAATTCAAGCACTTTCAAGGACCTGTATCTATGCATGTTCATTTTCAAAAACTTTCCAGGGCCTTGAATTTTTTTTTTTCAGATTCACAAACTTTCCAGGTTTCAAGGACCCGTGAGAACCCTGGAGATAGAGAGAGATAGAGATAGAGATAGAGAGAGAGAGAGAGAGAGAGAGCTTGAACACCGAATTGATTCCTCTTTCGCGTTTCCTTGCCCTTGAACGTACAAATAAACACCAAATTATGTCTAAACGTCATCTCGGCAAGTATTTTCTCAGTTATGTCATTAGTGAACAGTTGAGAAAGAAACCGGATATTTGTCCGTTTTTTCGGTTCATGCAGTCGGTCTTAAAGTGACAGCAGCCTAATATTTCTACTGTTGTCTGTGTCATTAATATTAATAAAACAACAAATTACATCTTTAACAAATATGTAAACATAAATATGTCTAAAGTAAACAAAGTGTTATTTTACATTTAGGCTTAATTATTAATTTCTGTACCTGAATACTATTAGACTTTGTAACTTTGTCATTTAGTATTCATCTCTGATGTAATGTGTATTTGTTCTTATTTTATTACTCACTTGTTTTAAAGGTCCCATATTGTCAAAACTGAAATGTCCTGGCTTTTTTCATGATAACAGATGTCTAGGGCTGTGTAACTACCATATGAGTTTCAAACCATTCAATCCACAGACACATGCACACAGCCTGGAAAAAAATAGCTGTGCCTTTTCACGAGCCATTGTGACAGAACTACTCAGCCACCGCCTTCGGTCTCCTCCCAAACACTGCCCACAATCCCTCACTCCTTTAACCAATCACCAGACATCATCGCGTCCATGCCGTTGCTGAGCAACAACAACACGGTAACATGTCGAGAAAACGCTGTTCAGTCGATGGATGTCAGGAAACTACATCATTGCACAGGCTTCCGAACAGCATTAATATAAGAGACCAGTGGATACTGTTTATTTATTCGGAAATAACAGAGCAATTTAGTTCGACCTTAACCGTCTCTTCTGCACATATCACAAGAGACTGCTTCGTCAGTCAGGAATAGTTCAATGGCGGTTTATCAAAGATGCTGCAGTCCGACCTCAAATTCACAACACGCAAGTAAACTTCTAACACATTATGTTATATTATGGAGCCAGCATAATCTGAAATTATAGTTTTTAAGTGGATATGCAACACTAACGCGTTGCTAAGTTGATGTTGAAGTGTTGTTTTGTACAGTCTATGGTTGCCACAAGCTTTGATAGAATATCTGTTGGAAACCAGACAAAAGAACATTACGTTGTTTGTTTTCCTAAGTTACAGACACCGACCCTGTTTTTACTGAGTAGAAGACGAAGATATGAGATTGAGTTCACTCAGTCTCTGTGTTTTTTGTTTTGCTGTGGGACGGACATGGCATTATTAAAAAAAAGTAGCATTGTAAAAGAAATTGTAGCACGTCAACTTACTGTATCAGTAGGAAAGCAAAAGTTACGTAGCTTACTCCATTCTGTGTCTGCTAACGTTATATTATATAAAGCAGTTAAGCGTTTCAAACTCAGTGTATAACTAGCTATTAATGTACATAATTTGGATATTTACATCGTATTTGGCCCAAAAAAATCTGAATTTGTTTACAAATAGTTTAAATTAGCGTTAAATCTGCGTGCAGCTTTGATGTAATTATAATACTTTTACAACAACGGCGAAAGTAAAAAAAAATTAAAAAACACATTAATTACCATTCTGAAACATCCTCCTGTAAGCGTGTTTGAGGAGCTGGTGGGTCTCCTGTCGTCGATTCGGGGTCTGACTCCGGATCAAACATATAAGGCTGGATGACATTTCCCTCCGCAAAGTCCATCATTAGTGTTTTATTTACCTTACTTGTGAGCATCACCAAGCCACAGCAGGATACAGCATACATGACCCGAGTTACCTGTGATTGGCTTGGCCGTGCGTCACTCAGAACACAACAGGCCAATCAGAGAGAGGCTCATGAATATTAATTAGACAGGCCAAAATCAACCTGTTCTTAGCAGAGCTCCTGAGAAAGGAACTGTAAAAATATATTGGGATGGTTGTTGGTACTTAAATCCTCAAATATATATTATTAAGGACATCAAAACAAACATAAAATGAAACTCCAAAAATGTGCACTATGTGGGACCTTTAAATAATGTGTGAACTTTATCAGTTAGGCTGAAAAGCAAAGATACACAAAGTTTTATTTGCTGATCCGATCCGTGGCTCAAAAGCCGTAAATGATCCGTACCGTAATTTTTGTGATCCGTTCCTCCACTAGAAAGCACCGGTAATTGACAACGAATTTGATTATCAGTTATTGTCATCTGTAACTCATGCCCGTCAGTCACGTTGCTCTACAGTAGAGAATAACACATTTCTAAGAACAAAATGCCTATGGAAAACAGCGGAGGACACAGACTGAGCCGCTGCGGGAAAGATGACCAAGCAGGAAAACATGAGAATGCTTTATTGCAAGTGCTGACCTCAAGCGAGTCTCTGCTGAAAGAACAGCTCAGCCAAAAATTCTGTCATCATTTACTCACCCTCAAGATGTCCCAAACCTGTGTGCGTTTCTTTCTTCTGCTGAACATAAATAAAGATATTCTGAAGATTATGGGTAACCAAACAGTTGATGGACCCCATTGAGTTTGAGTGAATGTGTTTCTCATACCTCGTACAAATTAACATTTTGTGCTTGTTTTTGTTTAACATTTTTAACACTGCTTTAAAATGGCAGGCAATCAATTGTTTTTAGTTTAGAATGTAATCTTTATATTTTTTGCACATAATGTATAGCGTAGCTTACATAAATACTTTCACTATGTTTGTTTTCATAGATTGTATATTGCACATTGTTTGGACAACAACATTGGTCAGGACGTGTAATAAAAAAAAATAATAATGGATTGAAATTCATTTATTTGAATAATAAATTTTTGGGTATTTTGCAACAAATTAATTGAAAGAAATAATCAACTAATTAACAGATTATCACAGATTAACAGATTATAGCAGCCCTAGTAATGATGAGATTATACTTCTATTTGATTTTGAGCTTTTAGAAAAATAGTTTACAACTTCTGAGTTCAAAGACGAACAAACAATTAATTGAAAATAATCCAGAATATTAATTTAAATTCAACATGAAATGCTGTCTGCAATTCATTTTGCTTTGGTAATGTGACGCATTCCCAAGTAAATCAGAGATAAGGAAAGTTGTTTCAAAGGCAGAGGAGTTTGTTTAATTTTGATACGAGATTACAAAGACAACTTCTTTGGAATAATGTGCGCAAAAACCCCAAGAACAAGGGATGCTTCTCAATACTCAATCAAATGCTTCCTCGTTTCCTTGCTCCTCCAGCCTTTAGAAACCGACAGAAATCCGGCAACCGGAAGGACATCAACACTTGACTGCACCGCGAGGAACGAGGAGTGATGAGCGAGGAAACACAGGCGTATCGTATCCTAATCTTTCCTGTTGAGAAACCTGACACACGTATAGATTCTCCTCTGCCTTCACATCTGTCAAAATAACTTTTTAATGTAGGTTTTAAATTTGTAATTTAAATATCTCACATATTTCAGTAGTCAATAATTGTATCCCTTAAAACTCATCTTTGATCACCCAAATTACATATTTAAATGTTTTTCCTTGGAAAAAAAAAAAGTCTTCAAGCCTTAAAATATCTTGAATGTAACTCGACACCCTTGCCTCATTTAGTATGCACGGTTCTATGAATATGTAAATGAGCCCCGCCTCCACTCACTCAGAGATCCACTCGTTGACGATCACACATTGATCTGATTGGTTACAAGGTAGTTTGTGACATCAGAAACACCAGCGATTTCAAACCGTGTTTTTGAGACTGTCTTTGATTCACTGCAGTTTTAAGGAGAAAATACTCAGCAATGCTGTCGACTTATGAATTTACACATGGTTTGTCTAAAGCCCTGGACAACACCAAATCATTTAAAAAGGGAAACCGGCGCTGCCGGCTGCAGATACAGAAACCATAAACAAAGCAGTGCATGCTTACCGTTTTGAATATCAATACTGCTAAACACTTTCTTTATTCCACTACGCTCATGGTAATACTGAAATATTCGCCAAGGAACACTCAGGTAAGATGACGTAACATTAGACCAGCCTTCTATCTGTAGTGTTTTGACTTCTTTGCTCGCTGTTTTGCTATTATTCTCGGGCACTGATTCATTCACTAAGCTGATCAGAGCCAATCAGAGTTCCCTCTCTCACCGCCGGCCCAACGGCGTCAGACTAGAGCCAACAGTGAGTAACACAAAGGGAAAACTACGTCGCCCGACGCTCAAAAACAGTCCGACGTTGCCCAACGGCTTGGTGTGTCCCGGTCTTTAAAGCATATTAAAAACACCACATAAACTTGATTTTCACCACAGGGGACCTTAACAACATATGGGCAGATTCCTTCAGGCATCCTCCCGAGGCTGATGACGCTTTGAAGTGACAATGAGTGATCAATTTGATTTCCCAAATTCATGACCCCTTTGAGGCATTAAGGCATTGATTAAAACCCAATCAATAGACCTCGAACAGCACACCGCCACCGTGAAGCGTGACAGACGCCCATCTCACCTGTCGAGCCTGCGACACTGGAAGTGTATGGAGGAGAGCAGCAGCAGAACGCCAGTGTTGTCGGGCTCCTGCCTCCACAACTGCATGCAGTGGCGCTCGGCCGCCTCGAAGTCCCCCGACTGATACTCCCGGTGCGCCAGCTCTGCCAACCCTTGGAAGGAAAGCAAACGTTTGGTTGGTTCTGGAGCACCAACACAACCCAGAGGAGGGGGAAACAACATGTTAGAAGAAATGAAAATGAGGTCAAATAATAAAAATAATAAAAGAAAAAGAACAGTGCTGCTAAAACAACAAAAAAACTAGTGAAACGATTAATCGCATCCAAAATAAAAGTTAACAGTGTGTGTGTACTGTGTATAATTTATATATATATATATGAACATGCATGTATTTAAGAAAAATTTGTTATAAATATTTTATATATTAATATATAATATAAATTGTGTATAAATATACAGCATATACATGCAAATATTTCTTAAATATATGCATGCATGTGTGTGTATTTATATATACAAAATAATTATACACAATACTCACACATATGTTATGTAAACACAAACTTTTATTTTGGATGCGATTAAAGCTCCAGTAGGTAGCTTTTGTAAACAAATATTTGTTAAAACTGTCATTATGTCCTGACAGTAGAATATGAGACAGATAATCTGTGGAAAAAATCAAGCTCCTCTGGCTCCTCCCTGTGGTCCTATTGCCATTTGCAGAAATACACCGCTCCCGGTCAGAAACAACCAATCAGAGCCAGGAGGAATGTCTTAGCAGTGTCAATCACGCTCGTGTACGCGCTGATCACCCCTCTCTTGCACAGCGCGAGCGCGTACTGTCGTTCGTGAGTCTCCTGTTCGAACTCGTTCATCCAAATGAACGAATCTTTTTTCGAGTCATTTCGTTCATTCAACGAATGAAATGACTCGAAAAAAGATTTGTTCATTTTGATGAACGAGTTCAAACAGGATCACGAACGTGCATCACAGAACAGAGCAAGGCGAGCATTTGAGCTTATAAAACTTAAAGTTTTGTATTTATTTTTGAAATGACCGATCGTTTCGCTAGATAAGACCCTTATTCATCGTCTGGTATCGTTTAAAGCCCTTTGAAGCTGCACTGAAACTGTCATTTGGTCCTTGAAACGTTTGTGTCCTATTGAAGTCCATTATATGGAGAAAAAGCCTGGAATGTTTTCATCAAAAACCTTAATTTCTTTTCGACTGAAGAAAGAAAGACATCTTGGATGACACGGGGGTGAGTAAATTATCAGCAAAAGTTTTTTTTAATCCTTTAACGTTATCTTACTAGCTATTTATAACTTATAGAAAGAGTGCAACGTTATAAAGTTACATGTATTGCAAAATACATAATGATTTGAGGACCAAGTTTGTAGTCAAACTATGGGCAGGCCATAGTCAATGTAAAGCATATTGTTGATGTTTCGTCCCTATTAGTGAATGTTCCATAACTGTTTATAATCCGCCGTCATCGGTGGTCCTGTTTACTAGTCTGCGCGTTCACGGCAGGCTCCGCTGTGGGGGAGGAGCTGTGGAGGGAGGAGCTGTAGCGCAGCAGAGAGCAAGGGGGTTGGACCTGGAAGTTGTGCTTGTTCAAATTTTCAGGCTAAGTCAACATTTTCACAAAACTCCCTACTGCAACTTTAATGGTGATTAGGCTAATTGTTGCCCCGCACTATAAATAACACTATAGTGTGGAACCATTTTTATGCTGTGTTTTTAACAACAACAACAACAACCATCACTGCATAAAACTGCAATGTCTCTAAAACTACTATTGATGGTTCCAGTAATGATGATAGCACTTCTGATGCACTAACATCAAACAAATTATAATTAAATAATATACATTTACCACAGAAAGTCAGCAACTGATGATCTAATTCTAAAATGACTCAAATTAACTATTTTTATAATGTTTCAAAATTGTTAATGAATTAACTAAAAGTTATAAATTTTAAACTCAGATGTAAGGGATTAAAAGGAATGAATGGGGATGGAAATGAAAAACAGAGATGAGGACTGTTATGAAGGAGTATGATGTGATATTATGAACGTGCAAAGGACAGATTAACATATAGGTTGGGCAAAATTCAGAGTTTAATAACTGGCTTTCTAATTTCATTAGTGTAAATTTCCTTGCAGTTTATAATAATTCAACAACACAATCACAAAATTGAGGAATTTCATTAATCCAAAAAAGCAAAACAAAACAAGGACATGATCTTATTTTGATGCAGTTATTCTTATACTTTTGGCTCCATTTAAAATTAAAGCATTCTGGGAAACGAGGTAACGTTATACATAATGGATCATAAAATGAATACAAAATAATTATACACAAGAGGAACCGAAATTAGCCATTTAAACACTTAAACACTGAATATTAACATTTAATGTTGTATATTGTAACATCTTTAAAGGTTTTCACAATGAAAAACGAAATGGGCCTAACGTTACTTGTAACTGCACTAAACTAGAATAGTTTATTCTTAGCAATTTCTTAGAATTTCTTCCATTTTCCATAATGTAAATTGGGCCCTCTTTTCTAAACTCAGTTTGAATTTTGGGATGGAAAAGACATTTTCGATTCTTAATGAAACAATCCTGATTCACACACTGCAACTACTCGACTATTAGGCTATCAGATGTTTATGAGTAAACAAATGATCATATTACAAACAGCAGTCCATAAAGTAAACCGTAACAGTAAGTTAGATGGAAGAGACTCACACCATCGTAACCAGGTTAACGTTAGTTACTACTACTTAAATTTCACTAGTGTTGCTGAAAATGTTCATAACTACCATTAATATCTGCACATAAATCTACCTGGACAAACTACTTGACAGTTTAATCATGACACGCATGCAAAGAGGACAGTATTACAGAGTTAATAAACCTGCCACAAATAAGATAGTTTTCAAATGAATAAAAGCGGGAGATTATAATCAACAAAAGCGTACTCTGCCGTTATTGTCATGGTTACCTGTGCTATCAGCCACGTTCCCCACCGAGCTCGCCATCTCTCCTTCACTCTTCACCGAATCCTGCGAGGCGGCGGACAGTGTCGCGGTTTAATATAAGATGTAAAATATAAAGGTCTCGGATTTACTTAATATGTTTAAAACCAGATTCAGATAGTATGGCGAATATCTTCGGTAAACAGCCTGCGGTCTTGCTACTGCTAGGCTAACACACTACAGGAGAACGCGGACAAATTCACGGAATCTGACGCGCACGGCCAACGTATTGAATCGATTTTCTCGACGTTACTTGTTCAAATAATATATACCTATGAGTCTAAGAGCTCAAATATAGATGGCTAGTTAAACTGGCGAATTTATGTTCGATACTTTCACCATGGCGGAATTTTTTAGCTAACAATGGCTTTCCACTCTCCACCGAAATGGCGGATGTGACCGGAACTTCTTTTTCGAGGAGGAGGGGCGTGGATATTAAAAAAATAGAGCCATAGCGCGCGATTCCTACAGAACTAAAATGAAATCAAATATCGACAATTCTGCGTTAGTACATATATCAGATATAGAAAATAAGAATGTTTAATCATCTATATCAGTTTTCTTTTCCAATTCTAATTATGTTTGTGTACTCTGAAAATGCACTGCTCGTTGGCTTCTTGTATCAGTGCGCGGGCAGCACTACAGATAAAATTGCAGTAGATTAAATATGGCCGCGTTCAAACAGGGGTGTGGGTGCAAACAACACACAGTTTAGGCGGGAACTATTTGCACTACATTCCCTCACACCATCTATGTTTGAATTAAAACAAGATACTACATGTGAATGAAATAAACATTTAAATAATAGATATTAACTTACTTCCCCATGTGATTATAACAGTTCATGAGCCCTTTTGGCTTATAAAAGTAAAACAATGGGGTCCATCAACTGTTTGGTTATGTCTTCTTTTGTGTTTAGCAGAAGATTCATACAGGTTTAGAACAACTGGCTCTGGATTTTAAATTATGACAATTTTTTTTTTTTTAGGTTGACTATCCCTTTAATATTCAGCAATATTGTTGATTTGACTGCATTCTGGATGATGACATCACTGCTTTCTGCAGAGCTTCTTTATAGCCAAATTGAACTCATTTCATAATTGATGAATTTCACACAGTTACTGAACCATGAATCAACAATGTACTGACTTCGACTGAATGAAGACTGTTTACTGTTGTCTTTTAGGAGCTGCTTTACCGCTGAATTGAACTTCACCATTGCAATCATTGAATCGTTATTTTCCTGTGTAGCCTATCACTGTAAAGCTGCTTTGAAACAATCTTTATTGTATAAAGCGCTATTTAAATGAGCGTCACTTGACACTCATAAAATTATTCTGTAATGTTTTGTTTAAATTAGCAAATGAGGCATTATCTAATTAAATATGCACTAATTTGCTTGAATTTTCTGAACTAAATCTAAACATAAAGCCAGGTAAAATGCTTGTTTCATTGACATAGGCTAGTTTAAGGTTTTTACAGAGGATATTTTGGATTTCTCTCTCTATATCTCCACAAATCAGAAACTGTAGCGGATCTACCGGTGTGGCAACTGCCACCCGAAGAAAAGGCATTCGATTGAATAGATTAAAAAGTTCAAAAGACAAACTTTATGTTAAAGCTAACTTAAAATCTTGTCTTAAAAAAAAGGTAATTCGCTAATTTAAACTTGTTTGAATCCAGTCTCAAAGTTAAATCCTGAGGGCCTGTACACATGTAAAAAATGAATAAGGGCCTCTTGATCAATTTAATTAATTAAAATAAGCTAAAGTAACACGATTTTTAACATTTTGTTACAATGTGGTAACCATTATGCAGAAGAATGGTGTTTAGGCACTCAAATGCATTAAACCTCACACTTGGACCTACATAAGTAATATTTACTGTTACCATGTAAAAAAAGTGGTTTTAATTTAATTGAACAAAAGTATTTCACTTTCATTGGAAGTAACTGTAGAGTTAAGTTAGATAAAATTATAATGTTGGCAATTTTATCTAGGCAGGACAAAATTTAAACGTAGTTAACATGACAAAATTTGGTAACACTTTACAATACGGTTTATTAGTTAACTAGTTAACATGAACTAAGAATAAACAATACTTCTTCAGCATTTATTCATCTTATTAATCTCAACATTAATACATTATTAAATCAAAGGTTGTATTTGTTAACATTAGTTAATGTACTGTGAACATGAACAAACAATGAACAGCTGTATTTTCATTAACTAATATTAACAAAGATTAATAAATTCTGCAACAAATGTATTGCTCATTGTTAGTTCATGTTAGTTACGGTAATACATTAACTAATGAACCTTATTGTAAAGTGTTACCCAAAATTTTCTCTATTAGGAATGCCAGAACTTTAGGAAATGACACAATTTTTTTAGTAGTCTTGACTAAATGATTTTAAGTTCATACAACAAATCCTTTCAAACAAATTAGATTTTGTTGGAAAATTGTAATTTAATTTCGTGGAAAAATTTTCCTTAAAACATGTTTGTTCAACAGCTTTTTTGTGTGTGTGTGTAATAATGGCATCAGTCAGCAGAGGGCATGCCGCACACACACACACACACACTCATCTGCACACATGTGGCGCAGAAAGCTTTGCGCACACAGGGTCAATTCAATCAGAGCTTACTTTAAACGTTTTTCAGTCAATCTAACCATGTTGCTTTTCCCCCATAAATCTTGTGTGGGTAAGTTGACCCAGTGCCCAAGTCATCCCGTGTTGCCGTTCACAAGGCTTCATGTCTTCCAAAAGCTAAGGGAAGTAGCCAAATCAATTCAGCTTTCCCTGACAGATTGACGTGTCTAAAGGCCCGCGCTTGTGATGTGAGGCTCATTAACTTCTCGATCTGTATGGGAAAGCGTTGACATCATTGCTCGAAAGGCTGCTTCAGAGTGTGTTGGTTCAGTGTGTGAGTTTGCCCCACTTTACCCTGCCATTGCGATTGGCTATCGCCTTGGGAAAAGCTGTTGTGTACGAGTGATGTCATGGCCATGTTTTGGGCAATTGTATCTGACATCTTTTATCTTTGTGCAAGCTCTGATGGCCGAGGCAGGTTAGATCTCCCGCTAAAGGCTCCGGTGTCATTTATCCACAGGCTTTCACACAACCTCTTGCTATTTTAGGCAACACATGAATGGAAAGAGGGTCACTCGTATAAGTCGTCCATCAGACCAGCTCAGTGAAAGCAGAGTTTGGGAAAGCAGGATTTGTTGTGCCTTGGTCTTCTCTCAGATCAGGCGACCCACATATTTCAGGTCGTATCAGCTCAGTGTTCCCATAAAACAATGACCATGTCTATTTCAATTCTGGACTTTTTAATAAGCCCCCACTTTTTATTGTGCTTTGAGGTAAACTGTTGGTTTAGAGTTTGATATTTGCATTGTCATGGTTACTACTGTGTGAGGAGAGCAATGTGTCACCAAAACAGACGTTTCTCAGCACACACACCCGTATATCTCTGCTGAAGACTGTGTGCTTTAGCTCTTCTCATGCGCAGTTGCTGCACATGTTTGCATAGCCTATAGGCATAGTTTGCATAGTTATACACTGTAAAACTTTTGTTTTCTTCTTCTATGAAACAATGGTAAAATACTAGCAGCAGAGACGCCTGAGATCTGCTGTGATTCTATAGTATAAATACTGTGGAATTGCTTTCACTAAAAAAAGTTGTTTCAACTTAAAAAAAAAGTAGTATAGTGTTTGTGCGGCCTTAAAATGTTAAGTTTAGTCAACTTGAAATGTGAAGTTGTACTAAGTGACAGCTTGGATATTTGAGTTCACTAAACTTAAAAAATTAAGTGTTCGTGCTGCCTTCAAATTTTTAAGTTTAGTATGAATGTGTCATTTTGAGTAGAAATTAATGAATCCAGATGTCACAAAATGGCAAGTTACCAAACCTAACAACAAAAGCAATGATAAAACGGTGTAAAATCAACCGTATGAATTATCCATGCCCCAGTGCATGATGGGAACGTTAAAACAGTTTTACAGAATGTTTATTTCGTTGATATCATGCTTTAATTTCTGCAAGCTTGAGTAGAGTACTGATACAGGATTTACATTTACATTTATGCATATCTAAAGCGACTTACATTGCATTTCAAGATACACATTTACATTCTTATCAATTCTCTCGGATTTACTTTATTTTTTAAATTCTCACCTGAACTAACTTTTTAATGTAGAAATAACATTTTTTTTTCTGTAGCATTTACTTATCATTTTCATCAGTGCACACATTTTGTGCTATGGAAATGAATAATACTTTGAATCGTGGTTTGTTTAGTTGAGATGCTTGTACCTGTAAATGACTTACACTATTTTTACCTGACATGCAATAAAATGAGTGAAAAACTCAGACATTACTAAGAGTTTAGAGAACATGTTAGGTGTTCCTTGGTTATTGGTCTATTCTACTGTCAGCATGGTTTTGGGTATATTGTTTATGCATATTTTATTGTATGTGTGTGTGTGTGTGTGTGTGTGTGTGTAAAGTATATTAATTGTATATTTTTCTTGTATATTGCACAATATCTGAACGTTTTGGTTCCAATGAAGATAAAGATTTAATAAATTTCAAATTTATTAAACTAAATCCACTCAGGTATACAAACAAAAGCGAGAGTCTACAAAACAGAGTGCGTTGCACAAACAATACCAGACAACTGAATTAACCAAAATTAGGGAGTTATATACACAGTGATGATGAACAGAATGAGCAGGTGTGATCGTTAAATCAATAACCATGGGACAAATTAGTGGCGGGAAAATGAGAACAAAGGAAACAGGAAACCATAGACAAACTGAGGCTACGTTTATACGACAACAATATGCTTAAAACGGAGAAGTTTTTCCTTTGAGTTTTCTGCGTACAGACGACACCATTGTCAAAACCATTCCCATTCACACAGATCCACGAAAAAGACAAAAAACACTGTATTTTGCAGCCAGGCCATTAGATGGCGATGAAACACTAAAGCCTGAACTCGTAATACACATGTGCGTGACGTCATCGTTGTCGGAGATCAGCGTTTTTGTTGTTTTACACGGAGACCGTTTTCAAAAACTACTCCAGTTTTCAAACCTTGCCATTTTCGGGCACCCAAAGCGCTGTCGTCGTGTAAATGGATGGCCAAAACGCATAAAGTTTTACATTTTTAGATGAAATTGGTGTCGCGTAAACAGCCCCTAATGCCCCGTTTAAACGAAGGGAAGACGCAGATATTTCCCTGCGGTTTGGCCTCTCATTTACACGAAAACCCCGTTTTTATCACAGAAAATGATTATTTCTAAAAACTCCGGCTAAAGTGGAGATTTCTGATAACGCCGGTTACGTGTTGCCGTGTCAACTGGGAGAAACGGGGTTTTAGGTTCTCAAACGTCACATTATGCGCCAGAAAATGCTTAACGTCATGTGATCGTCATGTGATCCTTCTCCCTACACTGCCGCCCATAGGTTTGGCATAGTTATGATGGCGCTCGACTGCGTATTTATGCGGGACGGGTTGATGTAAACGTACAACTTTTTTGAAAGCGATGTTGTGTGCACGATGTTATTATTGAAAACGGAGGGGAGGAAATAGAGTCCTTGAAAATGTTTTTCGTTTTTTTTTTCGTTTTTAGCTGAAATTCAGTGCCTTTCTTCGGTCATTTAGGCATATTTACCTCAATAACTGTAAAGAAACTCAGTCATTTGTAGAAGTGTTATTGCCATTATGCCAGAGCTGCCTTGGTCGCTGTCTGCCATTGTCTGTGATCAGGGCCGTCGCAGGGTTTTATATATACGGAGGTCCCAAAGGTGATCTTGCTGGGGTTCGGGTCTTGCATGCCACCCCGAGAAAATTTAAATTTTTTCCTGATCTCGACATTTGCATTTTAAGGTGTTTAAAGGCCAAAAGCATGTTTTTTTAGCTTTAAAAGCATGTCAGTGGGCAGTAGCATACATGATTTTGTCAAGCAGAAAACAGATTATTAAACATAAGAATCAGTTTAAATGTCTTAATGAATGATCCACACTACAAAATTGAAATGCAGATTTTTTTCTATGCTTATTGTTGACAATACACAATCACATATTCAAAACGGGAATGGCCTTAACCCTCTGGGGACGGATTGGGCGGTACCGCCCAAAATGGCATACTTTTACAAATGTGTATTTATCTTAAAAACTATTAATGATAGAGAGGTGCGGTCTTTTTTGCCGTCTTCCTCAGATTCCGCTGAAAACAGTGATAACAAACTTACCCGGCTTGAATACACCCTTCCTTGTTGCGCAATACCACTACGTCAAAGGCCAATGAAATCGATGTTGTTTGGCAGATTCACGAGCAATAACCAATGGAAAAATTGCCGATGGAGGAATATTTTTCTTACCCAATCAGAGGAAGGTTACCATGACGTATTCTAGCAAATCGGAGGACTCTGTAGCCTTGCAAGGGGTGGTACTATATACTATTACGCAAACAGCGTTGAGTGGCAGAGACGACAGAAAGCGAACGGACGCGTCGAGTATAAAGAAGGCTTTACGGGGGGAGAGCGCACAGAGATATAAGAGAGAGACAGAACAATTATAATATATTTATATATACACATACAATTATAGCATTATTTATTGTTTTAGCACTTTTATGATGGCAAGCAGTAAACGATTTACGGTGGAACAAGCTCTGGAACAATTACTGGAGAGTGACGAGGAGAAAGCATTGCTTAGAAAATTCTAAGCATTCCTAAGAAAAACGCCTGGGACTATTTGTAAATAAAGTAAAAATTTTCATTGTTCTTTACACATTTTATTTAACAATTACACATGTCTGTCAAGCAAAGGCTTTGACAAATATATTTTTCGTTCAAAAACTGTTCACTATATTGTTGTGTGATGTGTGATTTTCAGAAATAAATGCCAAAAATCGAATTTCCGTTTTTGAAATTCTCTAGTTTATTGTACATTTTCACTCATACTTCCTTTATAAACATATTACATGCATGCTTATGTTAGCTTAGGGTCTTCTGAATCCATAGATACCAAACACATAGTGTTCCATCTCCATTACATATAGTTTATAAGCCCAAATGTAAAAATAGAGAAAACGGACCAAAACGAGCTTAGTCCCCAGAGGGTTAAATAAATGATTCAAGGATTATTTTGCATAGATGTTACATTTCAATCAAATGCCAATGCAATCCTTCTGTGTCCAGAGGCATATATGAGCAACAAAGATCAGTTTTAGCTAGCCTACTTTTCCTTTCCTAAATTAATCAATGTTTTTGGACTAATCTGTTCATTTAAAGCTCCAGTAGGTAGCTTTTGTAAACAAATATTTGTTAAAACTGTCATTATGTCCTGACAGTAGAATATGAGACAGATAATCTGTGGAAAAAATCAAGCTCCTCTGGCTCCTCCCTGTGGTCCTATTGCCATTTGCAGAAATACACCGCTCCCGGTCAGAAACAACCAATCAGAGCCAGGAGGAATGTCTTAGCAGTGTCAATCACGCTCGTGTACGCGCTGATCACCCCTCTCTTGCACAGCGCGAGCGCGTACTGTCGTTCGTGAGTCTCCTGTTCGAACTCGTTCATCCAAATGAACGAATCTTTTTTCGAGTCATTTCGTTCATTCAACGAACGAAATGACTCGAAAAAAGATTTGTTCATTTTGAACGAGTCTTTTTTGGAGTCATTTCGTTCATTCAACGAATGAAATGACTCGAAAAAAGATTTGTTCATTTTGATGAACGAGTTCGAACAGGATCACGAACGTGCATCACAGAACAGAGCAAGGCGAGCATTTGTGCTTATAAAACTTAAAGTTTTGTATTTATTTTTGAAATGACCGATCGTTTCGCTAGATAAGACCCTTATTCATCGTCTGGTATCGTTTAAAGCCCTTTGAAGCTGCACTGAAACTGTCATTTGGTCCTTGAAACGTTTGTGTCCTATTGAAGTCCATTATATGGAGAAAAAGCCTGGAATGTTTTCATCAAAAACCTTAATTTCTTTTCGACTGAAGAAAGAAAGACATGGACATCTTGGATGACATGGGGGTGAGTAAATTATCAGCAAAAGTTTTTTTTAAAGTGAACTAATCCTTTAACGTTATCTTACTAGCTATTTATAACTTATAGAAAGAGTGCAACGTTATAAAGTTACATGTATTGCAAAATACATAATGATTTGAGGACCAAGTTTGTAGTCAAACTATGGGCAGGCCATAGTCAATGTAAAGCATATTGTTGATGTTTCGTCCCTATTAGTGAATGTTCCATAACTGTTTATAATCATCGGTGGTCCTGTTTACTAGCCTGCGCGTTCACGGCAGGCTGCGCTGTGGGGGAGGAGCTGTGGAGGGAGGGCTGTAGCGCAGCAGAGAGCAAGGGGGTTGGACCTGGAAGTTGTGCTTGTTCAAATTTTCAGGCTAAGTCAACATTTTCTCAAAACTCCCTACTGCAACTTTAATGGTTCACTCATAAAGACAGTCACTTGTCGCCACCTACTGGCTTAATGATGCAAGTTGCGCAAACACAGACAATAATACATATGTTCTTTGCCAAAGACTGTGGAAACTGTGATGCTTGAATATTAATAAAAACAATTGTATTAATAAAAAATAATCATTATTGGACTTCGGCTGCGGGGCAATTGTTGACGCTGTATCAACGGATAAAACTAACTCCTTCACATCCGCCATCCTGAAAAATGAAAACTGTGGCTCCTTCCTTCAGTTCTTTGCCAATCCAAGGGGCAACATTGATGGAAGCGATTTCTATTTCTATTTACATTTAATCATTTACCAGATGCTTTTATCCAACTTACAAATAAGGAGAGCAATAGAAGCAGTTAAACTTGCAATTGGATAGCAATATGTAAGTGCGGTGACCCTTCCCAGTTCAGTCTAATACAGTATATGTAATACAAAATAAAGATATAGAGAAGAGAAGAGAAAAGAAAGTGTTAGTATTAATGCGTCTTCAGCCGTTTCTTGAAAATGGCCACGGACTCGAGTTGAGTTAGCAATTTCAATGCTTCTTCTCATTTTAAGCTCTGGTTATTCTGTAACGTTTTGGTTCCAATGAAGATGAAAATGATCCAGAATCAAAATCAAATGTATTAAACTAAATCCGCACAGGTACAAACAAAAGTGAGAGTCTACGAAACAGAGTGTGTTGCACAAACAATACCAGCAACTGAATGAACTAAAATGAGGGAATTATATGAACAGAATGCAAACTCTTATTAAAGTGCTTCCCTTCCTTGCATACATTTCTGGTTTTGGCAGCAACTGGACTATTGAACATACCGTAATAATAACCCTTTGTTACCCAATAGAATCTACAGTATCAATTAAATCTATTATAGTCTACCACGATAATTCTACTATGGGCATTTTACAAAATGGACCTGTTTACAAACTCTTTTTTCAAATGATGTGTCATTCATAAAATTTAAGCTTGCATACATTCTGTAAAGTATGTAAGTATGGGTTGTTTAACCCCTAAAATTATTTATGCATTTAAGTGCTTGCCTACTAACCTCAGATCAGGGAAATTGTGGTCTCTACTCACTTAAAAATGTTGGGTTAAAAATAACCCAACGAGTAACCCAACTATGGGGTGGTATAGCATCTTCCCAACTGTGGGTTATTTTAACCCAATGCATTGAGTTAAAAGCCATTTGGGTTAAAAGTAAGTTTACTATTTATTGTTGACATTATTTTAATAAATAAAACTTTGTTTTCAAATACAGATTGTTTATTTGTATAAAACAATAAATAAGTCTCAACAAATATATTTTTAACTTACAACTTAAATATTGGGGAGTCTAGAATTTTATGTAAATATAGCCTACATAATTGTATACATAAATTCAAAATATACATACAACATATGTATATAACCCATCAGCCGGGTTATTACTACAAATTAACCAACGATTTAAAAAATGACCCAATATATTTTTTTAAATAATCCAGCATAGTGACCCAATTTGTGTAACCCAACGCTCGGGTTAAAAATATAATAACCCGTTTATTTTTTATAATAATAACGTTTTTACTGTGAGTAAATTTTGCGAACGATAGCATGAATGGCACAGAGTGTGGAGTGTGTTCAAAGCCACTAATAAAAGGTTTCCTCATGACCTCATGCTGGAAGGATGTTCAGAGTCAGGAATGTGTTTCATCACTTCTGCTGTTCATGTCCTTATGATGCACAACCCTCAGGGACCATTACCAGTGTAAAACCATGTCGCCCATCATTGTTGTGTGAAAATCTCAGCTTCAATATTGATAATAAAGGCACAAGGACTGGTTGCTTATTATGGTATGTGAACACCACAGTTCATTGAGACGACTCTGAGTCAGCTAAAGGTCATGCTTTAACACATCACATCACAACACATCTGCGCTCGTCGTGCCAAACGGTTCCTGGAGGAGGAAGAAAACATCAGGCAGAACCACAGCATCTGCCAGCTCTTAAATATCAGGTGCTGGTGTTTGATTCACGCTGCGGCCTCTAGTTAATGCACATGTCAGGCGGTCTACTGCTTTATAGCCTCTTATTTTGAGGTGGGATTTTGTTTGCACGAACAGCTCAAGTATGTGGGAAAGGCAGCCTTTTAAATCCAAGCTTTTCTGAAGCCCCTGTACTTTCCTGAATGGGAAACTGTGTGATGTTTCTGTTGGATTCACACGTTTGCCTGGAGCAGTTGTTCAAGCATGCATGTTTGTCTAGACTTCAGACGTCTTTAGGTGAGCATCTTTAACTGGTGTGTGTAAAGCTTGTGCGTTCTCTGCTCCTCCATGATTTATACTGATGAAGAACATTTATATGGCATTATTCACAACTATTGGTGTCCCATTACTTTTTTAAAAAGTAATAAAGGCAGAAGTAAAATGTCCCTTGGAGTAACGATCAAATTATCATTTTTGGACACTTTCTACAGCATTGCATGAAGAAGAGTAAATAAGCTAAGTCCATTTTCTCTCTTTTTACTCACCATATAGCATTGCATTTGTAAAAGCTCAAACATTAAACTCTGTTACCAAAGTTATTGCTGGAAAAATAATCAAATAAGACAAGCATAAAAACATGCATAAGCATAAAAACAAAGTTATATACATGCCGTTCAAAGGTTTTGGATCGGTAAGATTTTTAAATGTTTTTGAAAGAAGCCTCTTATGTTCATCAAGGTTGCATTTATTTGATCAAAAAGGTTAATTTCTTAAAAAAACAAACAAAAAAACAATTCTTACTGAGCCCAAACTTTTGAACGGTATATGTATAATGTTACAGTGTATACATGTATGCATAACGTGTAATAATTATTTCCTTTAGCGCAGTGTTTCTCAACCTCTCCTGCAGGAACCCCCTGACAGGACATGTTTTTGTTTTAACCCTGAAATGGCACACCTGATTCAATTAGTCAGCTACACATTAAGCCTTTAATTAATTGAATCAGGTGTGCCATTTCAGGGTTAAAACAAAAACATGTCAGCGGATAAACAAGATTTTTAAAGGTGGGGTAGGTAGGAATTCCTTTTTTCAAATTTGTTTAAACTGTCTTTATATACCAATACATAATTAAAATGTAAGTGCTCTGAAAAAGAGAGTATAAAAATCGAGTGACTGTAGACGTTTTAATCTGCAATAAACACAGCTCATTATTTCCATTCGGGACGAAACAAATGATTGGTTTGGGCGACTGTCACTCTCTCTCGCTGCCATGGCAACACCCCCGCTGCTACATGCGCTGCCCACATGCGCGCACTCGTTTGACTCGAGGAGGGTAAGAGACTAGTAAGAGACACAATTACATGCAAAACAGGGCGTATATGTTATGAATCTTACACGAAATTCACCTTCATCACAGTGTAACTGATTGTAATCGGAAAACGTGTATCAATGCAACCTGTTTTTAGCTTTGCTTTATGTTACTAGCTCGTTAACGAATCAAACTCAATATATTTTCAACTTTACCAGTATCGATATGCTAGCTTGATAGTGAGTACTAACAGCCATGTTAGTTGTTTATATTCATAATGATAAAGTTAGGTATTTTATTACATGTGAGTCTGACATGATGTCACTGCACTGCGCTCCTCTCCACTCGGCGCTGGTAAGCGTGTCCTCCAGCTGTGAGCGGTCGGCATCGCACGTTCATGTGTTTTGGGGGCGTGGTTTTGGAAGGAGCCCAGAATGGAGGGGGTGGGAGTTAATGGAGATAAGTAGCTGTGTTTATTGCAGCCCTGAGAGGACTACAGACACTCGATTTTTATACTCTCTTTTCCAGAGTACTTACATTTTAATTATGTATTGGTATATAAAGACAATTTAAACAAATTTGGGAAAAAGGTTTTTTAGACCAAAAACGACCTACCCTACCTTTAAAGGTGCATTGCGCAACAATTCATGTTAAAAATACCCGTTTTTCTAACCCATACATGCTTAAAGAACTGCCTGATGGGCTGAATGAGCCCTTCTCTGCGCACTGAGATTGCCTCTATAATCCTGTACTGTAAAATATATAAGAGGGATTCGGGTTCGAATTTGAGACTGGGCGTGACGTCATGCGCGTTCACGCTCACCAGGCTATGTCTCGCAGGTTTGTGTATTCGCCGGCGCCGCCATTCTCCGCATCAGCGAAGACAACTCGTGCGTCAAAGGTAGAAGATGGATTCAAAGAGACCGGCTTGTAGTCCATTCCAAACCCCAACGCAAACTCCACGTAAAGTAAAGAAAAGAAAAATTTTGTCTAGTGCCACCAAAAGGTCCAAATTGGAGTCAGACAGGCGTCGGAGTAAGACGAGAGTCTACCCCGGGAAGGCATTCAACAAATGGAGAGATCTCCGGTCTGCTCTTGGTCTCAAACGGGATCCTCAGTTGGCTTTTTTCTTGATAAAACGGTAAGATATAGCCCAGTCTCTAATGTTTGATACGGCCAATCTATGTATGACAACAAATGACGATGCGTAAAATGTGTAATGCTTTAGCGTAAGCTAGATACATGTACAATCAGAATTGGTTTTACTACCATTGTTAGTGAACAGTTTCATAAACTAGGAATTGTGTTCGGAAGAATAGTAGAACATGAAACATAAAACATATCCAATAAAAGATGCTAACTATGTTTTTGTGTATGGCCTACCAGTATAACGTTAGCATGTCATTGACCAACAAGGAAGAACGCCGTTGCATTGGCTATATTGTATTTTTTGGTAAAAATAGTAAATTGTTCCCGTGAATGTGGTACATTTTGTATGTAGTATATATGAGGTATGTGGGGGCAACAGTGTATTATACTCTATGTAAAACAATACCTTTCTTCAGAGGCTAACTTTACTGGGTCTTGACCTGGTTTAGCTCTGATTTAATCCTATTTTAGATATTACTCTGATGTAATAATCATTACCTGTAATAAATTGAGTAAATTATAACAGAAAAAGGATGTATTGTTATTGGAATATTCTACTTAGCAGATCAATAACAGGCTGAACCCCGCAAGTCTTCGGCGGATTAACGTTAGCCTGTTTGGCTTTTATGAAAACGTCATGGTGACATTTGATTGTTTAACGTTATTACCTTGAGACATTTGAGTGAACGTTGTTGACCAACCGTGTATGGTATGATTATTATTTTGAGCTTTTGCGAAGTAATCAATTATATTGTTCATGAAAGTGTTTTCATAACAATACAATCATAGGTGGATACAGTAAACACATAAACAAAGTTTTCTTCTACCCCCGTTTTCCCCTCACACATAAGAGTAATTTACTCAAATGTCTTTCCTTCCATATATTTGAAATAACTTGCAGATTTATAACTTTATTACCTCTGAAGACATTTTGGCTGTACACCAAAGATCTGTGCGGCAGATGCTCCTTTAGTTATGAACAGCTCGTGCATTCGTGCGTGTGCGTGTGGTCCATGAGCGTGCACAACTCTGGTTGCAGTTTCGCTTGTCGCCAGAGGGGGCGTAGTTCTGCAAAAACTCAGAGACTTGCGTTTTGCACCTTTAAGTGATAAAGTGATACATAAAGTGATAGATTTGGTTTATTGTGATTTTCCAGCTCTTTTTGAACACTTCTTCAGCGAGTGGCGTGAGTAAAGTACCGTAAGTGAGTGTCTGATCTGCTTTATTCACCTCGCACCCCTGGACAAGACTGATGAAGGTGTCAGAGGTGTAATCGAGGGTGTTTACTCTCCCAGTTACATAACTCGTCTACACCCCATCATAATGGCTTCATTACAGACGCCACTCCTCTCCCTTAGGGAAAACTGTTAGGGCATCGAATTTGTCAGGTTTAGATTAGTACATAATGTTTACGCCAAAACGTCTCCAAAATGCAGAGTTGCATAACGAATCATTAAAACACTAATCTTTATTTCATTTCAGTCAGGGTAAGGCTGCATGTTTTTTTTCCTCTCCTCTTTTTGTCTGCATCTGTGTTGTTTTTGTGAGAGATTTGCCTTTGCGTGCCAGCTGTTTCACCTGACGTGTTTGAAACGAAGAGCTGTGATCCCGTGACGGGTGAACGACACTGAAAGCACACAGAGATGTTCAGGCTGTTCAGACAGGATTACAAGTGCTGACTCGAGCTTTCAGCGAGTCTACTGACACAAAGTTTCCTGAATGATGCGGTGTCATTATTGCCCTAAATCATTTCAGTGAACTTTTATAAGAGACTAGGCAAAAGGTTCCTTTAGATAGAAAAACTACCAGTTTACTCTGTGCAGGGTTTGTGGGTTTCTGCTCCTTTAAAAGAAGGTGAACACTGTTTACCCTTCTTTAAAGGCCCTCTGAAATCAAAATTCAAGTTTTTTAGCTTTTAGTATGAACTAGTGCAAAGTGCCCGTGCAAAATCAGTTTTTGTGTGTGTTTTTAGTAATTGTTGGTTTGGTGTGTTTGAGTGCTCATTGTAAATATCTTTTGCATTTAGGAGATATAAGCATTTAAAACTTAGTCTCTCACTTCCGCTAAAATGGATCAGGGATTTGTATGACATCACCACGGGCTTCAGCTTCTCATCACATCTTCTGTCCAATCAAATGCTTTCTAGAATCTAAAGCTCCGCCCCCTCTGCTATAAACACCTCCTGGCCAAAGCGAGCGTTGACTCGTCACAGAGAAATATGGGTTGGAGAAGTGTGTTCAGTTGCTCAAACGCTCGAGCTTTATCACGTTTTCCAACTGTACGATGGTTAAGAATGAAATGACTAGAATGTATTCTCACCTCTACTATTGAATCCAGCGTATCATCAGCGCTCGGATTCGCTTCCATTGCTGTCAGTCTGTGAGGGAAACTAAACGCTATTGGCTATTTGAAAAGGGGGAGGAGCCACTCAATATGTCAAGCTGTGCGATCCAAGGCACTTCAGTGAGACTTTAAAGTCCCCCTGTAGTTAATCATTGTATCCCTTATAACTCATTTTGATCACCAAAATTACATATTTAAATGTTTTTTCCTGTGAAAAAAATGTCTTAATATATCTTGAATGTAACTCGACACCCTTGCATCATTTAGTATGCACAGTTCTATGAATATGCAAATGAGCCCCGCCTCCACTCACTCACTCACTCAGAGATCCACTCGTTGACGATCACACGTTGATCTGATTGGTTACAAGGTAGTTTGTGACGTCAGAAACACCAGCGATTTCAAACCGTGTTTTTGAGACTGTCTTTGGTTCACTGCAGTTTTAAGGAGAAAATACTCAGTAATGCTGTCGACTTATGAATTTACACATGGTTTGTCTTAAAGCATATTAAAAACAACAGATAGACATAAACAACATTAAAAGCTGGATTTTCACCACAGGGGGACTTTAAAAAATGATTTCAGAACATGTGGCACCATATTGGCAGCTATAATCATATAATATATTCAGTTTTCTCCCCCAGCAGGAGTCATGGCATATCTGAGCCACGTCCAACTCTGGGCAGACAAGCCAATGTTGTCCCTCATTCCCATCAGAAAGTCATTCCCTGTCTTTGCCCCTCTTCCAGAGAAAAACTCTTCACAGCAATTACATAACCAGCCTACCTTGTAAGGCAAGAGCAACAATGTGTTCAGTCATCAGAGTGCAGAAATCCCCCTGTTTATTTGCCCAAACACAATACTGTGCTGTCAGTGTGTTCAAGCCTAATGATCACGGATCAGGTCTTCTGGAGGCAGTTTGAGCTGTAAGAGTCGCCCTGCTTCACCAGCCTCCTCTGTCAACTTTCAAATGTTTTTTGTGTTGTTGTGACTGTGATGCTCACGGTGGCGTTCTCTGTTTCTGAATGTGGCGACTGACACGTTGATTCGGTTCGCAGCTGATTGATGTAATGCACATGTAAACAGTTATTTGAATTGGACTGCAAATTTTTGGACTTCAGATTGGATTCATCTGGAATATCCTGCTGAAAATCTGTGCATGTAAAATTTATTTTATAGTGCCAATTTTTTAGCTTCCGAAAGCATTTTTTTCCCTTCATTTCTCTCATAGGGATTTAATTTTTTTTTTTAAATGGTGGAGATATATATAAAACTACTGATTTACAAATGTTGATTATATATACAGTGTTGTGTGTAACTCATTACAAGTAACTTGAGCTACGTAATCAGATTACTTTTTCAAGTAACTAGTAAAGTAATGCATTACTTTTTCAATTTACAACAAAATATCTAAGTTACATTTATTGACTGACAGCTCTCCTGTCCATGTTGAGAGAAATGAAGTGAGGAGTGTGTGTGTGTGTGTGTGTGTGTGTGTGTGTGTGTGTGTGTGTAATCATGATGGTTATTGTAGTTCTAAATGTGAACATGCATTAGCTCATCTCACTTGCACGGAAACATTCAGTATTCCTAAAATCAATAGAAACCGTAAAATGCAATTTCAGAATTTTACACAAAACTTTTAAAATTAACTATATTAAATTACACAAATATACTTTATGTATTTAATTTCACTTTATTAACCAATGTCTTTGCTGCTGACCTTCAATGATCTAATTCAACCACACTAATAAGCAAAAATTACTTGAGATTAGATTTAGAAATAAGCGAGTTGAACTTCCTTCTCCTGTATTGTTCTGTAATCCAGAACGGCTGAAAGGTTTGATTGAGCGGCGCCCTCCACTGTACAGGAGTAAACATGCATTTCCTTCAGCCTGAGGCTTATTCACTTCACTATTGGTGTGAAAGGGCCTTAACATTTGCCAAAAATATAAATTTTTGTTGTTATTAAAAAACAAACAAGCAAGTCCAGCCCAGGTAAAGTAATGCAAAAGTAATGTAACGCATTACTTTTCATAAAAAGTACATACAATATTGTAATGCATTACTTTTAAAAGTTACTTTCCCCAACACTGTATATATAATAGAAATATGTGTTTTGGGAAGGTAGGGAGATTCAATCTCTGATTGGTGGAATTTTTCCATGAGTTTATGAGTAATGTAGTTTTTCACCATGAAATTCACAGTTAAACATGATTATTTTTTTAAAAATAAGTTGAAATAATGCGGGTTGACGACTTCAACAGCAGCAAATACCCTCGATTAACAACCCAGTAGCTCACAGTAGGGCTGACTTTAAAGGTGTTTAAGTTATTGTTAAAAATCAGTTTCCCTATGGAGAAAATGAATGGAGATTTTACTTCTGGAACCGACTGTTGCGCTCAGTTGTACATCATTAGAGAAATCAACTTGCTTTTCTTAAAACCGTAACATCCGTTGGTTTAACATCATGTGACATCATGTGCAGGTGGTGGATTAATAACTCCTGATCATTAATACGTTTGAGAACATATTAATGTCATATTAGTGCTGTAAATGACAAAACAAAACGAACATGGGATCTGAGGACTTATTTACAGATGTTTAATTCAATCGTGGATTCCCTTATACGTACTTCTACAAGCAAGCACCACAAAATTTTTCTTAAAATGAGTCCATCTAATATTTTACCATGTAATGCTGTGTAAATCTACTGTCATTAATGATATATTTTACCTTGGGGTCCAACCCTTTTCCTCCTTAGGTATCCTGTTTATGTTCCTCAACACTGTAGAAATATCAGGAAATATGGGCAGATTTACGACAGCAAATGAAACACTGACAGACCAAGTCAAGAAATGAAAACCAAGTCCATGGCTCCCGTCAGTATAAACTAGTGTAACAGTATCAGTTTCCCTCTGAGGACTGTCCTTGAGTGTGTGTGGCATATGACTGACGTTCAGTGTGTGTTGTCTTGATTCACAGCTCAACCGTGGCCTGGTTTTGTACGCCTGTGAGAACGGAGGAAAGAGGAAACCGGCTGAAGGAACCGTGGAAGTGCTTGGAGACGAAGCCAAAGGAAAGGGCGTTATAACAGAAACAGCTCCAGAGTCACAACCACACACAGGCTCAAAGTCCCTCACAAACCTGACACACACATCTTTAGTCATCACTTTTAGTATTAGACAGACAGACAGACGGATGGGCAGAGAGATGGATGGATAGATAGATATGGAGATAGATAGATACATAAATAGATAGATAGATAGATAGATAGATAGACGGATGGATGGATGGATGGATAGATAGATAGATAGATAGATAGATGGATGGATATATATATATATAGATAGATGGATGGAAGGATGGAGATAGATAGATAGACGGATGGATGGATGGAGATAGATAGATAGATGGATGGAGATATATATATATATATATAGATAGATAGATGGATGGAGATAGATAGATAGATGGATGGATGGATGGATGGATGGATGGATGGATGGATGGATGGAGATAGATAGATAGATAGATAGATAGATTGAGATAGATAGACAGGCGGATGGATAGATAGATAGAGATAGATAGATAGATAGATAGATAGATAGATAGATAGATAGATAGATAGATAGATAGATAGATAGATAAATAGATAGATAGATAGAGATAGATAGATAGACAGGCGGATAGATAGATAGATAGATAGATAGATAGATAGATAGATAGATAGATAGATAGATAGATAGATAGATAGATAGATAGATAGTTGGTCATGTTATAGTGGGGTTCTCTCGAGAGTTGTGTCTGTCTGGGCTGGTATGGCTGGTTACTTTTAAAAGTAATGTGTTACAATATTGCTTTACTACCTAAAAAGTAACTAATTGAGTTACTTTTTTATGGAAAGTAGAGTGCAACATTACTTTTTCTGGGCTGGGCTGGGCTTACTTGTTTGTTTTTTAATAACAAAAAAAGTTATATTTTTGGCAAATGTAAAGACCCTGGGTGCGTCCAAAAACTGTGAGTCTGCGTGTGTGCCGGAGGTTCCTCACGAAACTGACTCCTGAGGCAGCGTGGCGGTTTAATGATCTACAATGAGAGAGCGAGAGAGAGCTTTGGTGGAAACGAAGCAAATATTTTATTACCAGGCAACATCGTATCAGCCCAGATGTGGTACATGTGGATTTCACACGGCCCAGATGTGGGTCGGATCTGGGTCGACACTATGTTGCCGTGGGTTACGATAGTAATTCCTCGCTAGAAATGACATCAAAGGTGGAAAACGTTGGCCAAAAACGTACATTTACCACAACTTTCAGACGCCATCTTTAGTTTTTAGCTCGACTGTCACAGAATGGAAAGCACAGGATGGGATATCAGATGAAGACAGGGACTGAAACTAACATTGGATTCGGCCTTCAGACCTTGGATTGCATCAGTAGCCGCGTTTCCATTACCGTTCAAATTGCATGAATTGAAATTGCGAATTGAAAATACGCCCAATGGAAACACGTCAATTTCGCAAAAACTCCCATTTATCGCAAAAAAGTTTTTAGGCAATTCGAAAAATAAATATTTCGCAAAACTGCAATGGAAACAGTTTTTGCGCATTTTCAGGTCACCTGACGTATATGTTAAGTATGTTTGGACAAAAGACGAGACAGTTTTCTTTATTAAATTCATAAAAGACAAAAGAATTACAGGAATACTGGATTTTAAACCTCAAAGAAATGCCACAATCAAGACCTCGAAGCAGAAATGAGGGAGAAACACCCAGAAACACCTCATATGTGCTGCTCTCGAGGGTCTTTCCTGGCCATTAATGATTGGATAACACACATGCGTCTCATTTTAATAATAATGGCCAGTGCGGTGGCTGGCATATACATAAAACTACCAACGTCCATTGCCATGATTTTTGGAATGACTTATCACGAGAGGAAAAAGTTAAGTTTTAGTCGCATAACATCGGTTACATTTCGCATTCGTTTTTTGTCAACATTTAGAAAGAAATCGCACAAGTTTTGCGCAAATCTGTAATGGAAATGCGCCTTGTGACGGGTCTGGTTGCAGCAGAGAAGAAACAGGATCTATATGCAAGCAGTCTTTATTAATCACCGAATCAAACTTACAGAGATACTCTGCATTTTAAAACGCAGGCCAGAACAACCAGGCTTACAGCGACGTCGACAGACAACAGGAGTAAACTCAGGCTTAAATACACAGGCAAACAAGAGGAACTAAAGAGACTGATAAACAAGACACACCTGAACTAAGGTGTGACGCAATCAGTAACCAAGGAGACAAACAGGCAGCAGACGAGGAAGACTGAACTCATTAACATCAAGAAGATTAACGTATAAACTCAGACAGGAACTGAACAGAAAAACAGGTCTGAACTCTAAACATGAACAAATAAGATCAAATCCTGACAGTGTCTTCCGAAGACAGCATTTTTAAGTTTTCAGACACAGCTTTCACTCCAAAAGTGCAAATGCAACAGGAAATGCAAATTCGCTCCTGTACAGTAGAGGGCGCCGCTCGAACAAACCTTTCAGCTGTGCTTCCCAAAAGAGATGAAAAGAACGACCAATTTGCGACAATCCACATTATTCCTGCTGCCCCATGATGCTTTGCGTGAGTTATGCGTGTAACTTCCGTTAAGCTGTAAACAATCAGTGAAAGGCAATAGGATAAAAAAGTGTCACAATTAGATGACATTAATCTACTCACTCTTCAACCATCGAACATTAAAAGGAAATTTAAAAGTGTAAAAGCATCAACAAGGTTCTGTCAACAGACCGAATAACCCCAGAAGCGCGAGTCTTTGGTTAAATATCACTGTAGTAAGCTAATATCTGTATTATGTAACTCTCACTTCAGCTCAGCTCTACTCGCGGTGGATACACAGTTTGCTCCTGTTTCTATGCATCTTCGGGGCCTATGGTACGATAAGGGTGGGCGGGGCCTATGGTATGATAAGGGTGGGCGGGGCCTATGGTACGATAAGGGTGGGCGGGGCCTATGGTATGATAAGGGTGGGTGGGGCCTAAGGGTGGGCGGGGCCTATGGTACGATTAGGGTGGGCGGGGCCTATGGTACAATAAGGGTGGGTGGGGCCTAAGGGTGGGCGGGGCCTATGGTACGATAAGGGTGGGCGGGGCCTATGGTACGATAAGGGTGGGTGGGGCCTATGGTATAATAATGTAAAACTATTCGTAGATGTCTTCATCTGGAGGAAGTCATATGCAAATAAGCACTAAAAAGTGCTGGGTTGTTTTAACCCAACTTTGGGTCTAATATGGACAAACCCAAATGTTTGGTTAAAATGTAATTTCAAAATTTAACCCAGCTGGGTTTGTCCATTTTGACCCAAAGTTGGGTTGAAACAACCCAGCATTTTTTTTTTTTGAGTTCCTGCAACATCCAAATGAGCTGTTTCTGGGGCTTGATTAAATAAATGCTCGTTTTGAAGCTTGCATGATGGCCTCTTATATGCCAAATGTCAAGAAAATGTTGTTTTCTCATGTCATGACTCCTTTATAACCCCATCACACAAAAAGTGTTGACCATGTTATCATTTTAGATAACTAATTGTGAACTTGATTCAGATATTCAGGAACAAGAACCAAAAAAAAAAGGACATTTTGTGTAATAAAGTGTCTATTTCATAGAAATATTGAGCTAAATTCAAAGCATTTGTGGATTACTGCATTAAATAAATTAATTCTGCCCAATTTGTGAGTGTTTTAAGCATTTGATGAAACAGGATGATAAAGCGGTTATGTAATTGTTTGAGTAGGAGTGAACGGGAAACTGGCAAGATTTTCTCAGGGCTGATAGGTGTTTTTTTCTGTGGTGTTAATGGGTACTTTCACTACTCTCTTAAGATTGCAACATCACAGGCTGTTTCTCAATAGACAAAACAGCATTAAATCCTCTTGCTGTTAATCGTGAAACACTCATTAGCCCCTGAATGTTTGATATCTGCTCTGATCTTAATTTAGAGGCACACAGCGAGACCGTAAGCGATCTCCGGCCCGTCCCGGGTCAAAGCATGAGCAGGTCATGATCTTTAACTGATCGAGTATCAGTTTAGCAGACAGTGTGTCTAAACTATAGCCATTTGGTGGTATTACTACTCTGCTTCCTTCCTATTCAAAATATTCAGAGTTAACCTGTAATACTTTAATAATATTGATTTATTATTTAATTGGTCTTGTTCCTTAACCCTCTTTGCGTGTCGGTCAAAAATTACCATTTTTTTTTGTTAATGAAATAAATGTACTATTTTTTAATTTGATAATGTTTTTTATTTTGTATTTTTAGGGGATTTAATGGTACTAAATTATATTTTGAATCTGCTGTATTTATAATCCATTTATTCACTTTTTGAGCATAGACCTGAAATTTAATTTCCAAATTAAAGTGGTAAATCTTGAATGCTTTAGAGCAACATACTTCAGTTTGATCTCTTTTCAAACACGACACTTGGCAGATTATTGCTGAAGTGAAAAAAGTTTTAAAAAGTGAACCTAAAAAAAGTTACAGAATTTTACGTGTATTGTTATGAAAAATGCACAAAAATACTATTTTCAATTTTTATATGAAATATATATTTTCGAAATCACGTTTTACTCAAAAACTGCAAGAAAATAAAAGCCATAAATCTAATTAAGTTGTGTTCCAAATTTGAGGTTGATATCTGAAAAAATGAGCTTCGTAAGATTTTGTTTGGCCGCAGTACCAAACACTTCCACTAGATAAAATTAGTCTCCCATTCATTTCTAATACGCTCATTTTTCACTGCGAGGAGCACAAGTGTGACTATTTTTTACAGAACCATTTAACCTTTTCGGATCATGTCCTTGTTTTTTTTTTGTGTGTTCACACAGCAAGTGCCAAACCCTTTACCAAGTTTCGTACCATTCCAATGAAGTAAAAAATTCTACCCCCCCCCCAAAAAAAAAAAACTTACATTTTTTGGTGACCAAAGAGCACCATAGCATTTATTTATTTTATGAATCACCGTGCTTTCAGTCAAAAAACAGCAGTAAAACTGCTTGCAAATCACTAGAACTTTAATACTGAAAAGCACATTTTTACTGGTCATTTCTGTTGTGCATTTCACTCAGAGTGACTGATAGGATCTTTATTCAAACTATGAACCACGTAAATAATAAAGTTGTAGTAATAATGCATCCAGACTTTACAACACTCCTGCTGCAGTTCAACATTTAAATGACAACAACCGTATCTTAGACTGAATCCAGATTTCCAGTTCCTGCAATTCAGCGCTGTGTATGTGTGAAATGGTGCATTGTACTGAACTTTATCTGTACTGCAAATAAATTCTGTTTGTACTGTAGTGAACTGCAGTTATATTAAGTGAAAGACAAACAAACTGCAATGAACAGCTGTGTTGTAGTTAAATATTGCAAACTACACGTAGAGTAAGATGGGGTAAGATCAATCCGGGGCAAGATATAAGTAAACTTAAAAACTCATATGTCATAGTCAAAAGCAGAGGAATATGTAAATATACATTTATTGATAGATTGTGATGATATCTGCATCTCTGTAGTTCTGTGTCATAAATGCAGTTTACATAATCTGATGCGGGGTGAAATTCAAGACAGTTTTCCATCCACTGTAAAATCTGGATTTATTTATTTATTTATTATGAAATTCCTTTAATCTTAAAGGCATGATACTTTGTGACTTTTTCTACTCTTGCTATACTCCATATGTCAGCGCAATAAAATAGCAAAAAGTTATTATAATAGTAACTCTGACTCTGCAGTTAATTTTTATATGCAGGTTTTCTTGGTGGGTTAAATGTTTGACACAAATTACATTTGACTGAAATGCTTGTATTGAAATATTTTATGTTCTACCAATGATCAAACTGTGCTAGATGATGGGCTTTGTGAGGAAGGGCACTAGGAAGCCTTTGAGCTCCTTTATGAAATCAAACTGTGTTATCATTACCAGTGATTTTCAAGCTCAAATCAAGGTGAAATTTTAATTTTAGGCATGGGAGTGTCATATTTTAAGTTTTGATATTTGGGAGTGGGTTATTGGGCTAATTGTGGGCTGTTTCTGATTGGCCATTGTGCTAGTTTTGTTATGTAGACCTGGCAACCCTGTTTATAAGTGACATGCAAGTATAACACAACAAAAGATTTCTCCAAAACCGAGAGATCCAGACCCTCCTCTCTTACCTAGGTTTAAGTGCATGTGCTGCAGGCTTGTTGAATGAACCTGTACCATTGTCTGAGTCCCATTGCTCTCTAGAGAGGGTCTTTGATGTGCACCGAATGAAGAAAAATGAAGAGGTCCATCCAGGGAAGTATTCATTCAAGGGAAACGTTATTTACCTCATTAATCCAGATTAAGTCTGTTTAGGGTTATAGCAGCCGGCAGCTTTTACAGGAGGTCTTGCACAGATAATAAAACAGTCTCATGAATCTTGGCTTAACTTTTGTCTGAGGAGGAACTTCCTCCTGTTCACTGAAAAACATCGATCACACCCTGTCACAGTTTAGGGTTGGGTGGCATTTGTTTGGCATTTATGCTGTTTAGATTTGGAGGTCATCTGTGTCATGCAGAATTATTAGATTTACACATTGAAAGAGGGACCCAAGCCGTATCAAGAAAAGAATAAGAAATAAACACTTGAGGGTAGCCAAGAAACCACCTAACAACCACCCAAAACACCCTAGCAACCTCTTAAAACACAAATTTCACATCAAAGGGAGTGTAGGCAGAAAACAATTGCCTGAAACGCCCCGTTTGTAGTCTTGCCATTATTTCCATGATTTGCTGTGATCATGTTACATATTTGCATAATGCCCGCCTACTGGCAGCTTTGACCCGCCCTCAAAGAACAGTTGGGTTAGTGATTTTGCTATTTCAAGGAGAAACATTGTATGGACTTCTAATAGTGACATAATTACCATAGATATTATACAGTTTACAGCTGTTCATGAATCCTTGGAATTTATGTTACATTTCCAACACGCTCTTTGTTGACCAGTCACAGCAGACTGAGCCAGCTCTCCAATCACAGCAGACTGAGCCAGCTCTCCAATCACAGCAGACTGAGCCAGCTGTCCAATCACAGCAGACTGAGCCAACTGTCCAATCACAGCAGACTGAGCCAGCTGTCCAATCACAGCAGACTGAGCCAGCTGTCCAATCACAGCAGACCGAGCCAGCTCTCCAATCACAGCAGACTGAGCCAGCTCTCCAATCACTGCAGACTGAGCCAGCTCTCCAATCACAGCAGACTGAGCCAACTGTCCAATCACAGCAGACTGAGCCAGCTGTCCAATCACAGCAGACTGAGCCAGCTGTCCAATCACAGCAGACCGAGCCAGCTCTCCAATCACAGCAGACTGAGCCAGCTCTCCAATCACAGCAGACTGAGCCAGCTGTCCAATCACAGCAGACTGAGCCAGCTGTCCAATCACAGCAGACTGAGCCAGCTCTCCAATCACAGCAGACCGAGCCAGCTCTCCAATCACAGCAGACTGAGCCAGCTGTCCAACCACAAAAGACTGAGCCAGCTCTCCAATCACAGCAGACTGAGCCAGCTGTCCAATCACAGCAGACTGAGCCAGCTGTCCAATCACAGCAGACCGAGCCAGCTCTCCAATCACAGCAGACCGAGCCAGCTCTCCAATCACAGCAAACTGAGCCAGCTGTCCAATCACAGCAGACTGAGCCAGCTGTCCAATCGCAGCAAACTGAGCCAGCTGTCCAATCACAGCAGACTGAGCCAGCTCTCCAATCACAGCAGACTGAGCCAGCTGGCCAATCGCAGCAGACTGAGCCAGCTCTCCAATCACAGCAGACTGAGACAGCTGTCCAATCGCAGCAGACTGAGCCAGCTGTCCAATCGCAGCAGACTGAGCCAGCTGTCCAATCACTGTCCGATCGCAGCAGACTGAGCCAGCTGTCCAATCGCAGCAGACTGAGCCAGCTGTCCAATCACTCTCCAATCACAGCAGACTGAGCCAGCTCTCCAATCTCAGCAGACTGAGCCAGCTGGCCAATCACAGCAGACTGAGCCAGCTCTCCAATCTCAGCAGACTGAGCCAGCTGTCCAATCTCAGCAGACTGAGCCAGCTGTCCAATCGCAGGAGACTGAGCCAGCTGGCCAATCGCAGCAGACTGAGCCAGCTGTCCAATCTCAGCAGACTGAGCCAGCTGGCCAATCGCAGGAGACTGAGCCAGCTGTCCAATCGCAGCAGACTGAGCCAGCTGTCCAATCGCAGCAGACTGAGCCAGCTGTCCAATCGCAGCAGACTGAGCCAGCTGTCCAATCGCAGCAGACTGAGCCAGCTGTCCAATCGCAGCAGACTGAGCCAGCTGTCCAATCGCAGCAGACTGAGCCAGCTGTCCAATCGCAGCAGACTGAGCCAGCTGTCCAATCGCAGCAGACTGAGCCAGCTGTCCAATCGCAGCAGACTGAGCCAGCTGTCCAATCGCAGCAGACTGAGCCAGCTGTCCAATCGCAGCAGACTGAGCCAGCTGTCCAATCGCAGCAGACTGAGCCAGCTGTCCAATCGCAGCAGACTGAGCCAGCTGTCCAATCGCAGCAGACTGAGCCAGCTGTCCAATCGCAGCAGACTGAGCCAGCTGTCCAATCGCAGCAGACTGAGCCAGCTGTCCAATCGCAGCAGACTGAGCCAGCTGTCCAATCACAGCAGACTGAGCCAGCTGTCCAATCACAGCAGACCGAGCCAGCTGTCCAATCGCAGGAGACCGAGCCAGCTGGCCAATCGCAGCAGACTGAGCCAGCTGTCCAATCTCAGCAGACTGAGCCAGCTGGCCAATCGCAGGAGACTGAGCCAGCTGTCCAATCGCAGCAGACTGAGCCAGCTGTCCAATCGCAGCAGACTGAGCCAGCTGTCCAATCGCAGCAGACTGAGCCAGCTGTCCAATCGCAGCAGACTGAGCCAGCTGTCCAATCGCAGCAGACTGAGCCAGCTGTCCAATCGCAGCAGACTGAGCCAGCTGGCCAATCGCAGCAGACTGAGCCAGCTGGCCAATCGCAGCAGACTGAGCTTTTCTGAAAGTCGAGGCTTTAAAGACAGGAACTAAAGCAGAGAGTGAAACGAGTACAGTAAGAGGAAAATAATGTGTTTTTTAAATGATGTAAATGCAGGGACTAAAATTAACACTTGCCAAATGCCAAATGTCAATAAAAGTCAGTGTTGGCGAGTATATGAAACAGTGTTGATCACCAGTTGGCCGGTAACATTTTTATGAATTCTAATAATGCAATATTGTGACAAATGTGAACATCATCTGTGCGCCCAGAAAGCCGCATCTCAGACAGCGTGCGAATACTGAACTGAGCTCTCTTTCTCATCTTCTTGCGCTTGAGCGGACATATTCAAACAAAATTATGTCAAAAGTCTTGGGAAGCAGTCTCGTAAACATGGTCAGTTATGTCTTAAAGTGCCCCTGTAGTCAATAATTTTATCCCTTAAAACTCAACTTTGATCAACAAATTGACATACTTAAATGCTTTTTCCTGTAAACAAAATTTCTTCATGTCTTAAAATAGCTTGAATGTAACTCTATACCCTTGCCTCATTTAGTATACGCAGTTCTATGAATATGCTAATTAGCCCCGCCTCCACTCACTCACTCAGCTCAGAGATCCACTCGCTCAACTTACTGAGGTAAACGCTGCACAATGGTATCGCTCTTTTTAAGGTCTGACACAGAACAGTAATTAATATGATTAGCCTCTTGCTTGAGTATGTTATCAAACAGCTAATAATGTGTTGCTAATGTTTCACAAACCATGTTCCCATTCGCCATCTCAGTCTGCCTTCTAACAATCATCAGAAACACTTTTAACAACTCAGAACATCAGTGGAGAAAGGCATATCGTTCATCATAACATCGTAATATACATCATACATTTATTGCTAAATCTACCTGATTTTTCCTATCAACTGAAAAATATACCTGGATAACCTGCTTCTCTCGAGACTCCCCTGCTAGTTAGCTGTTAATGATATGTCAGTGATCTGATTGGTTACAAGGTAGTTTGTGACGTCAGAAACACCAGCGATTTCAAACCGTGTTTTTGAGACTGTCTTTGGTTCACTGCAGTTTTAAGGAGAAAATACTCAGCAATGCTGTCGACTTATGACTCTACACATGGTTTGTCTTAAAGCATATTAAAAACACCACACAGACATATAAACAACATTAAAAGCTGGATTAGTAAACAGTTTTTCAGTTTATCACGTGATACGTGTATCAGTATATTAGATCCGTGCATTTGCTCTTAAAGTGACAGCAGCCTAATATTCCTGCTGATGTCTGTGTTTATAATGTTAATCAAACAACACAGGACAAAGAAGAAATCACTCACTGCTCTTGACTGAATAACTTTTGTGAATTTTATAAGGATTAATCTATTTTTAATGGCTGGTCAAAATATTTATTGCCGGTAAATTTTCATAAGCAGGTATAGCAAAAAGTTAGTTTTAGGCCCTGTGAAAATGTATTGCAGCAGAACTCCAAATATTAATAAAATGATGGACTTGTAAATGAGCATAATATAGGCAGTTTAAGACACTATAAAAAGCTCTCGATGAGCTCTGTAACATCTGCTGTATCTCTTGAGCATCAGGGCTTTATTCATGTGCAACCAGTTCCCTTTAGAGGTCCAGCATGTGTAGCGCCTGTTATTGTTCTGTGTTTTGTGTAATCTGTAGTTTGAAAGACTCTCGTCTAGTCAGTGCAGCTTAAACACGCTCCATTTAAAGCACTATGTCTATTTTATGTACATGCACTTCATTAAAGACCCAGGGGATTTTTGCTGCCAGTTTTTCCAGTTTACCTGGTGACAAATGTCCTGCCTAAATGTTGTGATTAGTGGAAGCTCACCTTTACAGCCCATGGACTTCTTCCTGTTGTCAATCTAATGTTAGTTTTATATGCACACCAGAGCACATAGACATATAATATTGAAATTAAAAGACGCCATCAAAACTCACCCTGTTTACCTGCATAGCTCTGCCTCTAAAATTACTTTCCTTTTAGTATTATGTCAGCAAGGCTGTACAGGCTATATAGATAATTTACCTTGATGTAATAAATATTACAGTAATTATAACAATAGATTTTAAATATAAGTGTTCCTGATAAGTCAAGATGCTCTCAAGAGGGATAGATAGATAGATAGATAGATAGATAGATAGATAGATAGATAGATAGATAGATAGATAGATAGATAGATAGATAGATAGATTCCACAAAAATGTTTACACACATTTATTTGATTATTTTGATTTATTTCTGATTCAGTCACTCATCATCAGTCTACTTGGTTACCGTCAGTCACTCATCATCAGTCTACTTGGTTACCGTCAGTCACTCATCATCAGTCTCCTTGGTTACCGTCAGTCACTCATCATCAGTCTCCTTGGTTACCGTCATTATTAGTTAATTCGTGTCAGCTGTATTATTTTAATCATCTAGTTTGAGTTTGTGTGTATTCAGCTCACCTTATCCTGCACTCTTGGTGTTGTTAACATTGTGTGTGTTTGTGTTCTTTGTATGGATCGCTATCTGTTGGGTTATTATAAGTAAAGTCTGTATCTACACCCGTTTCAACTCCAGACTTTTAAACAGAATATGTTTATGACAGTAGATTTGTGCACGAATGACAGTGAGTCATGGTCAATGTTGCTACAGTGTTTTGTGTTGCTGGTGGTTTCTGGTATTTCTTCATCTCAGCAAATTATATGGACGGGTCTTATTGGCACTAATGAACGGTTCTAGACAGTTTGCAAGAGCATTTTTAGTAACTGTAGGACTTTCCTAGACAAATACTGGCGCCTTGCGATGTGTCGAGTTTCAGTGATGGACTAAAAACGGTAAGAAATACAATAAGAATTACATAGTCAAAGGGACATTTTCATTGACCGTAAAGAAAATCCAGCTTTTAATGTTGTTTTTATGTCTATGTGGTGTTTTTAATATGCTTTAAGACAAACCATGTGTAAATTCATAAGTCGACAGCATTGCTGAGTATTTTCTCCTTAAAACTGCAGTGAACCAAAGACAGTCTCAAAAACACGCTTTGAAATCGCTGGTGTTTCTGACGTCACAAACTACCTTGTAACCAATCAGATCAACGTGTGATCGTCAACGAGTGGATCTCTGAGTTAGTGAGTGAGTGGAGGCGGGGCTCATTTGCATATTCATAGAACCGCGCATACTAAATGAGGAAAGGGTGTCGAGTTATATTTCATTTTTTTCAAGGAAAACATGTTTAAATATGTAATTTTGGTGATCAAAGATGAGTTTTAAGGGGTAAAATGATTGACTACAAGGGGACTTAAAAAAATTAAGGCAGCAACTTTTTTTTCACAGTGTACAATGTAAAAGCATGTATAAGTTTACCTAATGAACAGAAACTGATCTTTGTAAATAATTGGAATCTGTTCTGGGAGCGACCTAGGCTCTACCGTGCTGATGGCCTGAAACTGTGTCTATTCCTCGTCTAGTGAGGCCAAACAATAAATCTAGTGTAGGATCTAGGAAAAATCTTATTGTAATTAAACCAGAAAATCTAAATATCAGTGAACAAAAAGAATTTCTTAAACTAGGTCTTCTAAACATTAGATCGCTCACACCTAAGGCGGTTATTGTAAATGAAATGGTCACAGATAATAATTTCGATGTTCTGTGCCTTACTGAAACCTGGCTTAAACCAAATGATTATTTCGGTCTAAATGAGTCTACTCCACCAGGATACTGTTATAAGCATGAGCCCCGTCCGATCGGTCGTGGCGGCGGTGTTGCAACAATCTATAGAGATATTCTAAATGTTACTCAGAAAACAGGTCAAAGGTTTAATTCGTTCGAAGTACTTGTGCTAAATGTTACGCTCTTAGATGTAAGAAAGAAATCCCGATTATCTCTAGCCTTGGCGACCGTATATAGACCTCCAGGGCCCTATGCTGATTTCCTAAAAGAGTTTGCAGACTTTCTCTCAGATCTATTGGTCAATGCCGATAAAGCAATAATTGTTGGAGATTTTAACATACACGTAGATAACACAAATGATGCGTTAGGGGCTGCGTTTACAGATTTATTAAACTCCTTTGGGATCAAGCAAAACGTCAGTGGTCCCACTCATCGTCTAAATCATACACTAGATTTAATTATATCATATGGAACCAATCCAACCGATATAGATATTATAGCGCAAAGTGACGATCTCACTGATCATTGTATGGTAACGTGCATATTACGTACTGCTGAAATTTGCCATGTTGCGCCACGTTATCGACCAGGCAGAACAATCGTTACAACTACTATAGATAGATTCACAAATAGCTTACCTGATCTATCTCAGCTGCTCAGTGAACCCCAACAAACAGATGAACTAGAGGAAATGACTAGCAGTTTGAGCACCATTTTCTCTAGTACATTAGATATTGTTGCACCAATTAGATTAAAAAAGGTTAGAGAGAAAACTAAAGCACCATGGTACAATAGTACTACACATGTTATCAAGAGAGAAACTCGTAACTTAGAGCGTAAATGGAAACAAACTAATTTAGAGGTCTTTAGAATCGCGTGGAAAGACAGTATGTCACGTTATAAAAAGGCTCTAAAAGCAGCCAGGGCTGAGCATCTCCGCAAACTAATAGAAAATAACCAAAATAATCCAAGGTTTTTATTTAACACCGTGGCTAGACTAACAAATAAACAGACATCACCAGAGCAAAATATTCCGTTACAGTATAGTTGTAATGATTTTATGAATTACTTCAATGAGAAAATAGAAAGCATCCGAAATACAATTGTAAATGTACAATCCTCTATGGTGTCTTATGATTCAGCCACAATTATCGCCCCTCAAGAACAACTACACCGCTTTACAACTATAGGACAGGAAGAGCTAAATAAACTTATCTTTGCATCTAAACCAACAACATGTTTATTAGATCCAATACCCACTAAACTACTGAAAGAAGTGTTACCTGTAGTGGAAGAGCCTCTTCTCAATATTATTAACTCGTCTTTATCTTTAGGTCATGTTCCAAAAATATTTAAGCTGGCAGTAATAAAACCTATTATTAAGAAACCGCAATTAGATCAAAATAACTTAGCAAATTACAGACCCATTTCAAATCTTCCATTTATATCGAAAATACTAGAAAAAGTTGTGTCCGCTCAATTGTGCTCTTTCCTGCAAGAAAATGAGATCTATGAAAAATTTCAGTCAGGATTCAGACCGCATCATAGCACAGAAACTGCGCTAGTTAAAATTACAAATGATTTACTTTTAGCTTCTGACCAAGGCTGTATCTCAATACTAGTTCTACTCGATCTTAGCGCTGCGTTCGACACTATAGATCATAAAATATTCTTGGATCGACTACAGAACTACACTGGTGTTCAGGGACAGGCATTAAGCTGGTTTAGATCGCACTTATCGGACCGTTACCATTTTGTCTGTTTAAATGGTGAAAAATCGAAGATAACGTCAGTAGACTATGGAGTGCCGCAAGGATCGGTGTTAGGCCTTCTGCTATTCTCAATATATATGCTGCCACTGGGTAATATTATAAGAAAACATGGAATTAATTTCCACTGTTATGCTGATGACACTCAATTATATATTTCATCACGACCAGATGAAAACACTAACTTATCTAAATTGACAGAGTGTCTTAAAGATATAAAATGCTGGATGACGTGTAATTTCCTGCTATTAAATTCAGATAAAACGGAGGTATTACTTATTGGTCCAAAAAACTACCCACAAAACCTCGTACAATACAACTTTAATTTAGAAGGATGTCCAGTTACTTTATCCACTACAGTAAAAGACCTGGGTGTTATACTAGACCGCAACTTGTCTTTAGAAAATCATATTTCATATGTTACAAGAACAGCCATTTTCCACCTTAGAAATATTGCTAAGCTATGTAACATGCTATCTGTTTCTGATGCAGAAAAGTTAGTTCATGCATTCATGACCTCAAGACTAGATTACTGTAATGCTTTATTAGCTGGTTGTCCTGCATCCTCAATAAACAAGCTACAGTTAGTGCAAAATGCAGCTGCTAGAGTTCTTACTAGGTCAAGAAAATATGATCATATAACACCGATTTTATCATCTCTGCACTGGTTACCTATTAAGTTCCGTATCAACGACTCAACGCCTGTGAAGAGACGAATCAACGCCTGTGAAGAGACGACTCGACGCCTGTGAAGAGACGACTCGACGCCTGTGAAGAGACGACTCAACGCCTGTGAAGAGACGAATCAACGCCTGTGAAGAGACGACTCAACGCCTGTGAAGAGACGAATCAACGCCTGTGAAGAGACGACTCGACGCCTGTGAAGAGACGACTCGACGCCTGTGAAGAGACGACTCAACGCCTGTGAAGAGACGAATCAACGCCTGTGAAGAGACGAATCAACGCCTGTGAAGAGACGAATCAACGCCTGTGAAGAGACGACTCGACGCCTGTGAAGAGACGACTCGACGCCTGTGAAGAGACGACTCAACGCCTGTGAAGAGACGAATCAACGCCTGTGAAGAGACGAATCAACGCCTGTGAAGAGACGAATCAACGCCTGTGAAGAGACGACTCAACGCCTGTGAAGAGACGAATCAACGCCTGTGAAGAGACGAATCAACGCCTGTGAAGAGACGAATCAACGCCTGTGAAGAGACGAATCAACGCCTGTGAAGAGACGAATCAACGCCTGTGAAGAGACGAATCAACGCCTGTGAAGAGACGAATCAACGCCTGTGAAGAGACGAATCAACGCCTGTGAAGAGACGAATCAACGCCTGTGAAGAGACGAATCAACGCCTGTGAAGAGACGACTCGACGCCTGTGAAGAGACGACTCGACGCCTGTGAAGAGACGACTCGACGCCTGTGAAGAGACGAATCAACGCCTGTGAAGAGACGAATCAACGCCTGTGAAGAGACGAATCAACGCCTGTGAAGAGACGAATCAACGCCTGTGAAGAGACGAATCAACGCCTGTGAAGAGACGAATCAACGCCTGTGAAGAGACGAATCAACGCCTGTGAAGAGACGAATCAACGCCTGTGAAGAGACGAATCAACGCCTGTGAAGAGACGAATCAACGCCTGTGAAGAGACGAATCAACGCCTGTGAAGAGACGACTCGACGCCTGTGAAGAGACGACTCGACGCCTGTGAAGAGACGAATCAACGCCTGTGAAGAGACGACTCAACGCCGGCGATATGTTATGCCCTAAATTAATACATGATGATTAACTAACTGTATTTTTTACGTACATTTCTGAAATGCACTTTCTGTAAAGCTGCTTTGAAACAATATGTATTGTGAAAAGCGCTATACAAATAAATTTGAATTGAATTGAATTGAATAAGTGAATAGCATCAAATGATTAATGCAAATGTTTAAAAGACTCTTAATGTAAAGTGGGTTATTTATTTTAATGATTTATTTATTCACTCTTAGTGGTCTCATTACCTCAGTTAGCTCACTGTCGTTTTGCTTTTCAAATGTGTGCACGTTTTCCATGTCGGGCTTATTAAAATTCTTCTCAGCGCTCTAGGAATGTGAATCGTATACGTTCTGTACCATCAACATGACAAACGGCACAAACAAAACAAGTTCCTAATTTTAGATGTGGGAAACGAGCGTACGTGGTTCGTGTCGTGTAAACCCTTATTACTCGTGCCGACACACTCTGTGTATTCAGGCAACACACACTCATTTGTGCGCCATATCAGCCTCATTACAGCCAGCCAGCTGATGATGTCATCCTCATGGACCTCGTATGGGCCAGGGATATTTATAAAGAGGGGTTCGCTCGGCCCCTAAGGGTGAGGGCCCCATCAGAACGTGCTGAAAACGGGAAGGCTGTTTTTACCCCGTCCCAACTCGGGGAGGTCCTCTGTGTTTGGGACTGAATGGGAGACATGCTGGGCATCGGAGGAGCTGCTTTCGGGATTAACCCTCCATTATTCCTGAGCAGGGCCTGTGGCTCGCAGTCTTTCCCCAGGCCCTCTATTCATCGCCACTAAACTCTCGCATAACAATATACCTTCTGCATGGACTGCTAAGATGTTGGTTAAACAACACGCTGTTGCACCTTTGACGGACTGGGATAGGCTTTCCACTTGATCCTGAATCCCTAGAAACATCACCTATGTGTGGATATCCGATGACACTGAAACAATAAAGCACATGCATTCACTCTATATAGGAATAGTTCACCTAAAAATGGAAATTGCGTCATTTTTGCGTCAACCTTTTTTTTCTCTTCTTTTTGTAAAAGACAAAAGCTCAGCACATAATGAAAGCATAGAGTGACCAGGGGCTCAAAAGTGAGAAAAACACCATTCAAGTAGCAATGAGAAAGCAAAACGTGATTTACTCGCACTCACAACGTCCCAAACCCATCAGTTTCGTTCATCTTTGAAACACAAATTAAGATGTTTTTGATATTATAAGATATTCGCTCATTATTTTGTCCCTCCATTGTAAATCCATGCAACTAAAATTGTCAAGCTTCAAAAAGTTGTAAAGACATTGTAAAAGTAATCATGCATTTTTTTAGCATGAAGAACATTTTTGAAAATCTAAAAAAAAAAACAATTTCCACTTATAAAAAAACCTTTTGTGGTTTCTTCATGGAACCATCAATGCCAATAAAGAGCTTTCATTTGTGAAAGTGTACAGAAAAACACTGAGACATTTCTGAAAATATTTTTTTTATGTTTCACAGAAGAAAGTCGTACAGGTTAGGAACAACACAAGTGATGCCATTGCATTTTAATAAATGTAAATATGGTTGGTCAGTCACTATGGACCGATATTAAAACTTTACCGATAGTCAATACCGATAACCGATAATTCTTTATGCCAATAACCGAAATTCAAAAATCTATTTACAAATTTTAATATAACTTTTAGAGAGCCTAATTACAAAACAAAAGTCTCATTATTAAAAGCCATGTCCCAAACACACAATTATAATGATGTTCTCATTATAATTGTAATATGTGCACTTTACTGTATTTTCCTTTTTTAAGTGATTTCAATCATATTTCAAGCAATTTAAAACCCTCATGTCCATATGAATCAAGTGGTTTAATCTAAGTCTTCTTAAGAGACACAATCGCTTCAGATTTAACCCTTTGGTGTTCTTCGTTAATTTTTTTTTTTACTTCACCGGAATGGTCCGAAACTTGGTAAAGGCGCTTGCTATGTGAACACACACACACGCACACACGCACGCACGCACGCACGCACGCACGCACGCACGCACGCACGCACGCACACACGCACGCACGCACACACACACACACACACACACACACACACACACACACACACACACACACCAATTTTTGGATATGGTTTGAAAAGGTTAAATGGTCCTGAAAAAAATAGTCACATAGCTCATTAGAAATGAATGGGAGATAAATTTAATCTAGTTGAAGCGTTTGGTACTGCGGCCAAACAAATTTGTAAAACACAAAAAAAAGCTAATTTTTTGAGATATCAACCTAATATTTGGAGCTTGTTTTGATTTATGGCTTTGATTTTCTCACAATTCTAGACTAAAAAATGTTTTGGAAATATATAGTTCATATAAAAATTAAAAATTTTAATTTTTCTTAATAAACTTACCGTAAATATCACGTTTATTATATAAGTTTATTATATATCACTTTTTTAAGTTCACTTTTTAAAAACTTTTTTTACTTCAGCAATAACCTGCCAAGTGTCGTCTTTAAAAAGAGACAAGAGTTAAGTCTGTGCTCCAAAGCATTTAAGATTTAAGATTTAAGATTTGGAAATATCATTTTTAGGTTTATGGTCAAAAAGTCAATACATGGAATATAATTTAGTACTATTAAATCTCCTAAAAATACAAAATATTAAATAAAAAAACATCTAACTAAAAATAGTACATTCATTTATTTGAAATAATAATTTAATAAATAATAATTTTTAAAAAATCATTGATCAATACGTGTACGTATGCAAAGAGCTTCAGTGACAAAAGTAAATGATGCAGGAACAATCAATCAATACAATATTTATCACTAAACAGATGTGCGATGCAAAAAAAAAAAAAAAGACTGAAAATGCAAAAAAAAAAAAGACTGAATTATGGCTGGTGCATAAATATATAAATGAGGTAATTGTCATTGTTTTCACTGCAAACATGCCTTATTTTAATGTCAATTATGATTATTATGATTATTTTTTTCACAAAAATTGCCCTGTGTAATTAGTCACACTGTTACTCTAAAATTATTTGAAAAAATGTTTATGTACAAATTTGGTCATGACAGCAGTAATTCAGCTAATGATGATAATCAGTAAATTTGAGTGAATTCAACCAAATGAAAGGACATAAAAGCGCTGTGTATTATGTCGAGTTACAGAGTGTTCATGTCAAGCTACTTCATACGAGCATGATCGAGATGCAGTGTGTGTGAGAAAGTGAAGGGTGGTCTGAGCGGAAACTCAGTTTATCATTGCCAAGCTGTTTTGTCAGGCTGAGCACACAGAAGAGACTACGCTCTAGTTGGAAGCAGACAGTAAAGAAAGCAATCAATGCTAATTAGCATTATTAGCAACAATACCGGGCTCCTGCCTGGCTCTCTTTGTTTGGCCTCTCTTGCTGGAGAATCTGCTAAAATTAGGAGAGTTTGACCGAAGCCCTGCAGGACGGAGCCAATGGAAACAGCTCACCGTCACTGTTCTTGACCCTTCAGTGATCCTCTATTGAACAAGCGCGTGTTGTTTCCTCACAGGAACATTTTATTGCTAACAGGTTGACTTAATGGAGTTTGGAGACGTCTCAATAACTTCATCTCAGCTGTTTCTCCTAAAAGCACAAATAAAACAGAAGAGTGGCAGAATTTGCAAAAAAAAAAACTTATGTAAATAATATTTATTGTTACTTATGTAAACTTTGTTTAATATTCTATATTCAGTAAAATGGAAGCTTAAGGATAGTTTCATTTTTAATAAATTTTACTGGTGCTTATCACTATTTCTAAAACTGGGGCTGCCATCATAGTTTCAAGACATTTTGGAAATATTAGACGATATTTATCCCAATTTAGATTAAACACGTCAAATCTGTAAGTTGTCAGTGTAACATCACAGATTTTAAAGTTGGACACATGAAAATTACATTTTTGTAACACCACAGACAAAGTTTGAGAAATTATATATATATTATTTTTAAAAAACAATTTAATTACATTTTACTTGCTAAATAAAGTCTATGTAACACAAAATAACCTCTTTATGTCAGATGAGGTTTCTTTGTTACGTGTGTTAGGGTGCATTTATTTGATGATGCAAAAACTGAAAAGTTTTTCCATTGCGTTTTTCCGTGTACAGACGAAAACGTCAAAACGGTCCTCGTTCACATGGATCCGTGTAGAAAAAAGCCTGTATTCTGCTGCCAGGCCAGTAGCTGGCGATGTCACTTTGTAAAGAAACACTACGCGTCTATACACTGAACACGTAATATACAAGACGTCAACGTTTTCACAAATTCACGTTTTTGTAGTTTTACACCGAGATGAAAATTTTCAAAAACTTGCACTTTGAAACCCGTTTTCGGTTTCGTGTAAACGGCCCCCTAGGTTCTTGTTTCCTTGGACCCAGTTTATTATTTGTCCTGGTTTCTAGGTATGTTCCCATTTGTTTCCATGGTTACTCATTTGTTAATTGATTAACCCCACCTGTTGCTTGTTTTCTCTCTTCGCAGAGTCTGCATATTTATAGCCCTCATTTTCAGTTGTTTCTTTCTCAGTTCTTGTCTGTGAAGTTGGCTGTGTTACTCCTGCGTTTATCCTGTTCTTGTTATTTTATTTGTATTGTTAAATAAAAAGACTCATGCGATTAGATCCGGCATTACAACTCTCATTGCTGCAACCATTGCTGTCACTTTATTTGTGTTAAAATTTTATATTATTATAATAATGTTATATAGTTTTGGGAACACACAGATTTCATTACTCACAGAATCTCTTTTACATTAAATCTAATCAATTAAATCTAAAACAGTGCACAAATTGTTTTCACCCTAAAGAATACAAATATGCAAACATTTTATGATTTATCTTCTGTATTTAAAGTGTATTTCTACTGTTGCAAAGTAGAGGGACATGAAGAAGAACAGCCCAGAAAAAAGCGAGTCAAATGATAAAATACAGAGTAGCCTATGGAGCTATAAAATAAATGTGAATAGCAACTTAAATCATTCTGAAAATAGTTGATATTAAATTGAAGACCTTTAAATTTACCTTAAATTGAAGATCTTGAATCTGAGCTCAGTCTGACATGTTGTTCAGATCTCGGCTGAAAGAGGAGACACGTGAGATTATAAAGTGTAAAATCTGCCTTGAGTGAAAGCCTCCATTTGTTTGGAGTTTCTTTATAATAGTTTTTCACAAAAAAATTGAGATAATAAAAAAAATCTGTACTTTTTCTTCTTTTGCCGTCACCCACTGATCTGGCAAAAATAAACTTAGCATATTTTCTCAAACAAGACATATTGTTAGCATTTATTTGTTGCCGTTTGTTTCCCTCCTAAAACTCAGATCATAAGGAATGGCGAGTTCTAGGTGAAAAGCCTGTTAAATGTGAGCCATGTGTCCTTGTTTACACCTCTCTCACACACACACACACACACACACACACACACATACACACACACACACACACACACACACACACCATCCTCCCTTCGCTATCTGATGTGAGAAATCAGTGTTGGTTCAAAACTCAAGCACAGGCAGATTAAATGACCATCGTTCAGCAAACTTCATCCCCCTCAGTCAGGAAGAAAAATAAAGAAATAAAAGAGCCTCTTCTCTGGCGTTACACACCCGTCGGAGCCGGAGCTTTAGCGGGAAGGTTAAGCCGAAAGGCTTTAGGTTATCATGGGTAACTTTATATCAGCCATTGGTTCTGTGGGTGCAGCTATGTAAACATTAGCCCTGTGTGTGTGAAACAGAAACACACATCTGTCCCAGCGGGAGACTGTGGAAACCAGCAGGGAGCGTGGAGGTGTTGAGCTCAGTCATCCTGTTGTTGATGGTCCACACCTGTCTGTTGTTTTTGGGTCATCTAAGAGGCTGTTCGGGACATTAGTCGGGTGACGTTTACACTAGGCTCAGTGAATGATTCACTGTGTAAGGAAGTGATGAGTGTGTGGATGCTGGAGAGGCGTTTCATTTGACTTTTATTACACTGGCTTGACAAATACAACACTGCTTTTGTAACAGTGCTTTTCCCAAATCCCTAAAGAGAGGCCAGCGTTTCTGGCTTTAACCCCTCCAAACTTTCACGCTTCATTCATCAAACTTGACGAAGATCTTCAGCCTTATCTTCAAGCCGGTGTGTGTTTTCTAACCCATAACAGACCATCAAAATCTCACTGTAATGAGTTTTCAAGACATTGAAAACCAACACACATATTACTTCTCTTCTTTTGAAAAAAATTTCTTGTTGCATCACTCCATTATGGGAAGAGAATTACAATAGTATAAACAAAGTTCCAAGTGCCCAACCAAATGGAACACTAATCATCATAATGGTGACTAAAACATTTTAGGAAAATTAACATCAATTTATGAAGTCTGCTTATGTGATGTTCTCGCAAATTTTTCAGTTGTATTGACAATTCAACTTTCAAAATGACTTTGGGAAATGAGTGAATGCAAGCAGAGAAAAATAACTGCAGAAGTGTAGGAAATGAGTGAAAAGTCTGTTAAGATTTTCCCCGCCTCAAAAACCACACTCAAACTAATCAATTAATCTTAACTTGGGTTTTCTGAGTAAACAAAGCATAGTATGTGAATAGTACAGATTACTAGATTTTTACAATTAAGTTAAGACATTAAGTAAAGTTAACTAAAAAGTGTTAGTTAGAATCACTGTTGGATTTTACAGTGTTAAAACACCACATAGACATTTAAACAACATTAAAAGCTGGATTTGCACCACAGGGGGACTTTAAATACAATCAACTTGGATTTCAACTTACATTAAACTGACTTATAAAAACCCACAGAACTGTGCCTAACCTTACACACCTCATCATAGTAAGTATAGAAGGACACATAACATAAAGTGGACCCAAAATATGAAATAAACAAATAATACTTTAAAATAACATAATCTGTGAAATCTCGGAGTGCACAGATTTGGTCTAGAGAGCAGGAACAGGCTGACGTTGCTCTAGAGTTCAGTGGTTTGGAGTTGAGGGGAAGGACGATGTCTATGTTAATGAAGGATCTCCCAGGCCCGGCCCTATACATCGCCTGTCCCTTTGTGTGCCGGCCACGCTTTGTCAGAGACTTTAAAAGACTTCCTTTACGAGGCATTGGTCTTTGAATATTAACTGTGTGATCACACAAGGAGCATTCTTCAAACGCTCGGGAAACATAGGTGGGAGTCTCTGCTTTTCCCCTCGAGTGTCCATGAAGACGCTTGAGATTGTCCAGTGGTCCACAGCAAAACTGGCTTTCTGCCCTGGTGCTTTTACATTTACAGCAATGGCTGAACATTAAACACATACAAACTGATCTACAGATTTATAACAAAAGCCAATACCTACAGCAGTGATTCCTTGGGGAAGCTGTTGGTTATATAGTGACTGCATCTCGAGTGCTTTCTCAGAAGTGTTTGAAGAACAGAGACACACCTGCATTTGATCAGTTTTAATGAAACCCAGGTGTCAGCATTCATGCAAAAACAAGACAAAGAACCAGCGAAAACAGCCTTACAATTAAACAGGTGAAATGCACAGAGGAAGAGAAGAGACACAGATCATAAAAGCATCACTGGAGATCTACATATAGGCAGAGAGACGTGAGAAGTGTGTTGGTTTATCTGCTTTTTTCGAGCACTGGTGTTTGAATGAGCAGTTCTTGGCCTGAAGCCCGGGGATTGTAAACTGATAAAGAGAGAGTTGCTATTCTCCTCTGTATTGTGAGGCATTGTATCCCGCATTTCCCACATAATAAAGTAGAACTCTGACGCATTGTGAGATCCCGATCAGAGTATAGCCAAAGCAAGTATGTTCTTGTTTCTCTCAGATAGTGAAGCAAAAATATATAAATGAATGCCGTAGCATTTCAGTATAGGCCAGTGAAATATTCTGACCGGACTGCAGTGTTTGTGTCTTCGTTCACACTGATGTGTGTGATGCAACAGCGCAGATGCGATTGCTCACGATTATGATTATCTGATTATTCATGTGTGGACACATATTCCGACTCCATGTGGGATTTCATTAAACGTAATGAAGGGTTTATTGCTGTACACACACCTGTTAAATTCGCCTTTTTTCCCCATAGCAGTCATGGCTCACACCACACCCATGGACACAATTAATTACCCCGTCTCAATTTAATTACACCGTTATCTAAGCTTGTGAAACTAGATTTATAAAAACAGACTCAGTATTAAGGACCTACAGTCAACTATTCAAAATGATCGTGATTTTAACGATAAAAAACTGTTAACAGAAAGTTTCTGTATAAGGTGAATAACTGTGATAGATCTAACCGTGCATTTAATGTAATTTTCCATTAAAACTGTTAAATTTACAGTTTTTGTAAGTAAAAAAGAACAAGTCATTGTATAATTTACAGTGAAAAACCATAAAGGGACATTCCCACAATTCCCCGCATGCCGCTTCACATTTGATGTATTTTTGTTGAAATAACTATGTTTCTTCATAGTTTTTCTGATCAGTTATGTACATTAGGGTTTTATGTTACATTTAATGTTGTTAAATTAATGTTTATTGCATTTTTAAAATGTCATGTGTGTTACCATGATGGTGTTTAGTTTTGTGTGAAGTGTTGTCAGTGTATTTAAAGGAAACAAAACAGATATTGGTACTCCATTATGTCAGCAAATTAACATTATATCAGACAATGCATGTTTCTTTTTACTGTAAATTTAAATCTGTTAAACCTAAAATGTTGCTACCGTATTTTATACAGTAGATTTCTGGCAACCACAGCTGCTGTTTTTTACTGTAAATTTTACTGATTTTTTTTTTACAGTGTACAGTTAGGACATGTTTATAATGATACACTTCAGCAATGGCTAGTATTGTAATATAAATTTGTTGTAAAAAAGTTTTTATATTTTAATTTTTAAAATGTAGGCTACTGTACATCAACAGCATTATACGTTGTGTTGTTTTAGCCCCAGTTACATTACAAAAAAAACATGCTGTTTGTTGCGATGGGGTTTCTGATGCAGTTGTTGAGGTCAAGTTGACATCTTTTTCTCTTCTGATCTTCATAATCCATCTCTATTTTTCCATATTTTTTCATTTGTTGTTGGAGCAAACGAGAATGCAAAATTCATATTTGCTATGGTCTCCAATTTATTTCTAGTTTGCTTTCACATTCCAGGGTCTATCAATTTGCAGACAAATAGCTTATTTTGATTATTAGTGTTAAAAGAACAGCTAGATTGTGTGATGAGGGCTAGATGAGCTCAAGGTGTGTGTGTGTGTGTGTGTGTGTGTGTGTGTGTGTGTGTGTGTGTGTGTGGAAAGGTGCCAGAGAGGATGATGGGAAATGCAGTCCGTGACACTCATGTCAATCTAAACCTGCATGACTTTCTTTCTATTTCACTGTTACAGACCGCCAGAGACGGTCGAACATAGTGGAAGGAGTCGCGTCTCGCGAGCCATACCGAGAATCTCGTATTGATTTGTCACCTGTGACCCTGACCGATGACGTGTCGGAAGCTATATCCGCTCCGTTCATGTCACGGTCGTTCTCTTTGTCATTCTCGCGAAGAGATCTCGCTCGAGCGTGCACAGCGTTTTTGGTGAGCAACTGCTCACCGCTACAGCTGTGTCTCGGGAGAAATATTTGGATTATATTTGGATTATCAACGTGCATCGGACCATATACCCACTGGTTGTCCAGGGTTTGTTTGGAACCGATCACTACTAGCAGTGTTGAGGTGAGTACTCACGTGAACTCAGTGGTTAACCAGGGTTCTGTCAGACTGCGTGTAGTGTTTTTATTGTCTGAACGACTACTTTATGTTATGCTCATTGGTTAACCAGAGTGATACATTGATAAAAGTTATTGTGGAAAACCCCATTGGTTGACCAGGGTTTTTTTCAACTACTGGTCTGGAAGTTATGGCAGCTTCATGTTCCCTCTGCTTCGGTCCAATGGATCTCATGGATGCTCATATTCAATGTCCCACTTGCCTGGGCATTGATCACCTCCGAGAGGCTTTAGTAGACCCATGTCCTGAATGTGGTCTGATGTCCTTGGAGATGAGACAACACCGACTGGCTGAATTAGATCCTGAGTTTAAGGATTTTGCTTCATCAGCTGGGGCAGCGTCGCATGTGAGCAGCAAGCGTGTGGCCAGTGGGACTAGAAGGCCTTCAAAGAGGATGCGAACCTCCTCGGAGTCAAGTACATTGACACAGCAAGTAGCTGAGCTTGCGAACGCAGTTCAAGGCATTAAAGCCCTATTATCTGTACCCCCTACTCGTCAGAATGTGAGTGAGGGGACAGGGGTGGGTGTTTTAGTGCCTCCCTTGCCCAGGTGTGAGCTGGCATCCAGGTTGTCCAGGAGAGAACCAGACACTTTATCTATTGCGGCCTCTGACTCCTTAGACCGGGAGGAACAGGATTATTATACGCCCATGGAGGAAACAATACCCTCACATTCCCAGTTCCAACGTTCCCATAGCGATGATGGTTCTAGTCTTCAGGATGCACCGCCTTCAGTGGTTTTCTCTCTGCAGGAGACACTCAGGATGGCGCTCGCTAAGCGGAATTTGGATCCACCTCCTCCCCTACCAGGCCAGTCAAACCTCTTGCATCGCTCGGTTTCCCAGCAAGAGGATTTCCTAATGCCAAGTTGTCCTGACTTCACAGATGTGGTTTCTTCTGCGTTTCGGTCAGCTCCTTTATCCAGAACTGATCGTGTGGCTCGTACACTAGCGGCAATGGCTGAAGCTGACGAAAAGGGCCTTGGTAACATGCCTTCAGTTGAGCCATGCGTTTCTTCACTGATAGTGTCGCCAGATGAGGCTCTTCGACACAATCTTCGCTGTCCCAACCCAGAGTGTAGACGCACAGATGATCTGTTGGTTAAGATTTATAATACTGTCTCAGGCTTGAGTCGTGTGGGGAATTCCATGGCTCATCTTCTGCTAGCACTTCATTCTGCTTTGAGTACTAACCCACCAGATAATACCACATCTGAGTTACTTGAGGCTTCCTTACAAGCCTTGGGTTCAATCGCTTTCTCTAGCGGAAAGGCTCTTGGGCTTACTACTCAGGCTAGGCGGCAGTTTTGGCTAGCACAGTCTAGGCTTCCAGAGGCTTGCCGTAATAATCTTCGTCAACTACCACTGGTACCTGGGCAGATTTTTGGTCCAGCCGCTCAAGAAGCTCTTGAGCGCAGAGTTCGTGCAGTGGAGTCTCGGTCCCAGCACTTTGAGCGCAGTGTGAATTATGGACCATCCACACATCAAATGCCTGTTCGTCATGCAAGTCCACTCCAACACAGGCAGGGACAGTCTTACAGGTTTGTACAGCAGGCAACTCGACCTGGGTATGACTCGAGAAGGGAGGCATCCCGTGCTCGTAGACCACCTGCTCGCCCTGCGGCGACTTATCGTCGCCCCCCCAGGGGTAGGGAAACCGCTCCCCATCGTCGGTGATGGTCCAGGGTCTGTGATGGGACATTTTTCAACCTCTCAACTACAACTCTGGAGAGGGATTACAAGCAACAAGTGGCTCCTCGACACACTCGACAAGGGCTACTGTCTTCAGTTCCGTCACAGACCCCAATTATGCACACACACTCGGCCCACAGTGGTTCGGGACCATCGTCAAGCTCTCGCTCTATCTCTCGAGGTCCGGAAGCTACTGGAAAAGGGTGCCGTAGAGCTAGTAAACCCCCAAGTCCATCTGGGAGGATTTTATTCAAAGTACTTCCTAGTTCGCAAGAAGGATGGAAGTTTCAGGCCAATCTTGGACCTCAGACGCTTGAACAGGAGTCTCAAACACCTTCCTTTCCGCATACTGCGTGCGTATCAAGGATGTCCTACAAGCAGTCGAACCAGGCATGTGGTTTACCTCTGTGGATCTGAAGGACGCGTATTTCCATATCCCCATTGGACCTCATCACAGAAGGTTTCTTCGGTTCACATTCCAGGGCAGGGCATACCAATATCGAGTCCTACCGTTTGGCCTCTCCCTCTCTCCCCGTGTATTCACACGGTGTATGCAAGTGGCAGTAGAACCTCTACAACGGGAGGGCATGTTGATTTCTCCCTTACCTGGACGATTGGCTCCTTTGTGCCAGATCACCTCAGCAAGTAGCCAACAACACACAGCGCCTACTGGAGCATGTTACTGCTCTAGGACTGAGGGTAAACCTGGAGAAAAGCTGCCTTACTCCATGCCAGTCAATACGTTTTCTGGGATTACATCTGGACTCCAGAATAATGAGAGCTACCCTCACAGCATGCAGGAGGAAGGCTATACGAGGAGCCATAACGAGGTTCCAGGTTCGGCGCAAGCTACCTTATCTTCACTTCTTACGGCTAGCGGGCCTTCTCACGGCAGCCTCATCGGCCATTCACTTAGGACTTTTACACCTTCGTCCTTTTCAGCGTTGGTTGATAGCCAGAAGGCTGTCAGCAGTCCACAACCGACATACACTTGTTTTGGTGACAACCAGTTGCTCTGTCTCCCTGAGGCTTTGGAGACGGGAACAATTTCTACAAGGGGGTTTACCAATGGGACCAGCCCCAGCACACAGAGAAGTAGTGACAACAGATGCCTCTCTCTCCGGATGGGGAGGGCTGTGGCAACACCAGGGCGTGCAGGGGAGTTGGACCTTGCAGCAGACGACATCTACATCAACATCCTAGAGGTATGGGCAGTGCTTTTTACCCTAAGGCACTTCAGACAGGAGTTATCGTGGAAGACATCCTGGTACGGACCGACAACACCACAGTGGTGTTTTTAATCAATCACCAAGGGGGCACGAGGTCTCTACCTTGCCTTCGACTTTCACGAGTGCTGCTGTTGTGGGCAAACCAGCACTTTCTGTCGATCAGAGCGGCACACATTCCCGGTCATTGCAACAGTGTGGCAGACTCACTCTCTCGGTCAGGTCCGAGGCCAGGGGACTGGTGTCTGCACAAGGTGGTAGTTCAGTCAGTTTGGGAACTTTATGGGACCGCAGCAGTCGATCTCTTTGCCAGCAGGAAGACAACACATTGTCCGCTGTGGTTTGCGTAGCAGGAGAAGCAGGGATCACTAGGCCAGGATGCCCTGGCCCACGATTGGCCAGACCTCCTCCTCTATGCTTTCCCTCCAATTCCACTTCTCTGGCCTGTGCTGAGGCGTGTGCAGGTGAGACGACACAGGCTTATTCTAGTGGCACCCTGCTGGCCAGCGAGACCGTGGTTCAGTCTGCTGTTGACCCTTACGACCGGTCCACCACAACCATTGCCAGTTCGGAAGGACCTACTGTCACAGATGAACGGGGAGCTTTGGCACCCCTCACCGGGCAGGTTGAATCTATGTGTATGGCCCCTGGGGTTGAGGAGGAGCTCTCACAGTGTTCCGCAGATGTGAGGAACACTGTCATGAATGCAAGAGCCCCATCAACACGTCGCACTTATGCCAGTAAATGGAAGATCTTTGTTTCATGGTGTACAGATCGGTCTGTTAACCCAGTCACTTGTTCCATCAGTTCAGTGTTGGAATTTTTACAACATTTATTGGACACTGGGCGGTCCCCAGCGACTCTAAGAGTATTCGTGGCAGCCTTGTCGGCACATCGGAATCCCTTGGGGGGGAAATCGATTGGTGCAGAAAAATTGGTGGTGGCTTTCCTTAAGGGAGCAGTACGTCTTAACCCACCGGCACGGATAATGCATACCCAGTGGGATCTTCAGATGGTGCTTAACAGCCTGCGTTTACCGCCTTATGAACCGCTTGAGCAAGCTGATATTAAGAGTCTTTCGATGAAGACTGCTTTTCTCTTAGCTATAACGTCAACCAGAAGAGTAGGTGAGCTTCATGCCCTCTCGGTGAGTCCACAGTGTCTCAGATGGGGGCCTGAGTACAATCAGGTTACACTCTGGCCGAATCCAGCTTTCCGACCTAAAGTGTTGACTGATCGCTTTGTGAACCAGCCCATTCAGCTTGCGGCGTTTAATCAAGAGGCTTCCCAGACAGCCGTGTGTCCAGTGAGAGTATTGCGACAGTATGTGTTGAAGACTGCTTCATGGTGCACCACTGATCAGCTGTTTGTCCGTTTTGATGCCTCTCAGAGGGGCTCACCCTTGTTGAAGCAAAGGTTGTCTCATTGGGTGGTGGATACCATTGTACAGGCATATGATTCGGCTGGTCAGACAGTTCCAGCATCTATTAAATGCCATTCAACCCGGTCAGTGGCTACTTCTTGGGCAGCACTACGTGGGGTGCCCCTTTCTGATATATGTGCAGCGGCTACATGGACGTCACCTTGCACGTTCACAAGATTCTACAGGGTCAATGTGGCCCCTATTCCTTTGATCAGTTCGGCTGTGTTAGCGGACAGTATCTAGGTGAGTGGCCCTCGTGACTTGGTTGTATTCGTCTTCCACTATGTTCGACCGTCTCTGGCGGTCTGTAACAGTGAAATAGAATGCCGGTTACTGGTGTAACCTTGGTTCTATGAATAGTGGAAGACCGCCAGAGTCTCTGGTCACTCGGATTGAGAATGACTGCAGAGAACGACCGTGACATGAACGGAGCGGATATAGCTTCCGACACGTCATCGGTCAGGGTCACAGGTGACAAATCAATACGAGATTCTCGATATGGCTCGCGAGACGCGACTCCTTCCACTATGTTCGACCGTCTCTGGCGGTCTTCCACTATTCATAGAACCAAGGTTACACCAGTAACCGGCGTTCTCCTGTGAAATACAAAAACAAGATATTTTTGAAGAATTTTGGTAACCAAACAGCGTTGGTGAAAGAGACTTGGTGAAGGAAAAAAAAAAGATGGAAGGAAATTTTATTTTTCAGTGCTTTCAGGAACCATCAATGTCAAAAAACACCTTTATTTTTAAAAGTGTACAGTAAAACACTGAGACATTTCTGAAAACATCTATTTTTTTTATGTTTCACAGAAGAAAGAAAGTTGTACAGGTTAGGAACACAACTGATGCCATTGCATTTTAATAAATGTAAATATGGTTGGTCAGTCAGTGGATGCACTGATATAAAACAAATTGTCAATACCGATAACCGATAATTCTTTATATTTGAAAGCCGATGACCGATATATTGGCTGATAAATCTAAATCAAATTTTTTATGTAATTTTTGAGAGCCTGATTACAAAAACAAAAGTCTCACCATTAAAATCCATGTCCCAAGCACACAATCATAACGTTCACATTGTAATTGTATGTAGCCTATATGACAGACTTGCGCTGCACATGTTAACAGTTAACAGTTCATTCTTATTTGTGACATTATTTTAATAAATAAAATACATTTTGTTTTCAAATACAGATTGTTTATTTTACAATACATACGTTTCAACAAATATATTTTTAAATTACAAACTAAATATTGGGGAGTCTAGCATTTACTGTAATTAAATATACATAATTGTGTACATGCATCCAAAATACACAAGTGAACATACAACACATACTAAATTCAAAGCCTATACAAATGTGTATAAACAGTACACATTCAAAATAAAAACTACACAAAAATCTACATAGAGTACAAATACATAAAATGTATATACAGCACACAAAAAAATTAAAATGAACTACACATAAATTAACAACCTATACAAATATGGACAGAATACACAAATTCATAACATTAAATCCTTCAAGAAATAAACATAACTTTATTATATGCATAAAACACATACAAGTTGATCATATGAACCAAACATTCCCATAGACTTACATTGATGGAGGCCCCTATTATGCCTTGTATACAGATGTACAGATTAAACTCAGATAAACACAGATAACACTCCTGTGTGTGATCAAATGCAGGAGTGTGTCTTCAAACACTTCTGAGAAAACACACTAGATGCAGTCACTATATTACCAACAGCTTTGCAAGGAATCAATGCTGTACCAGGTATTGGCTTTTGTTGTAAACTTCCCATAGGTCTTGCACATTTGCAGTTGTCACGTAGCATGTCACGTAGGTCTGTAAAGCTTGTGTCAGCGACTTAAACACCTGTAACAGACAATAGCACATTCTTAGTATGTGTTTTGTGTTTTGCTGTTGGGCCGTTTGGCAAAGAGAATGAAATGGGATACTTTTCATGTAACGACACAGAGGACTGGTTTGTGCAGTGTCAGACAGCTCACCCACGCACATGCAGAGATGCAGAGGTTCAGTCTGACTGGAAAGCCTGTAAGCCGTTTCCAGCTGAAAACGACTCGCTTTTCTTGCTGTGATACGGAGAATCTGCGGATCTCATTTCACTTTTTTTCACTTATTTCCTTTCACTTGTTTCTGTATTTTTTCTACATAAAAATGTTGAGTGTTTGTTCTGGTTCTTGTTTTAAAGTCCCCATGTAGTCAATAATTGTATCCCTTAAAACTCATCTTTGATCACCAAAATTACAGATTTAAACGTTTTTTCCTGTGAAAAATATTTCTTCATGCCTTAAAATATCTTGAATGTAATTCGACACCCTTGCCTCATTTAGTATGCACGGTTTTATGAATATGCAAATGAGCCCCGCCTCCACTCACTCACTCACTCAGAGATCCACTCGTTGACGATCACACGTTGATCTGATTGGTTACAAGGTAGTTTGTGACGTCAGAAACACCAACGATTTCAAAGCGTGTTTTTGAGACTGTCTTTGGTTCACTGCAGTTTTAAGGAGAAAATACTCAGCAATGCTGTCGACTTATGAATTTACACATGGTTTGCATATTTACATATATGAATAATCATTTGAAGCATATTCTATGGCGTATACACATCGAAAATAGCCTGTATTTGATCGAAATTCCAGAATCATCAACAAGCTGACTATATAGCATTATGCTGCCTTCACGTGATATCGGACATTTCTTACTTTCCCACTTCTGTTGTGATTACAAGCTTGTCATGTTCAAGTGCATTGCTGTCGGAAAGAACGGGAATCGTGGAGTACAGCTGGTTTATTCTTGCATATTTGTTGGGAAAATCTCATTAAAGCAAAAGGGCCAGATTTACTTACAGCTTGCACCAGTGCAAACCCTCTTTAGGCGTTGAAAAAATACTGTCAGGATTTACTAAAGACACGCAGTGAGAAATTATCACTAAAAAGGCGTGGACAGGGTTATTTTTGCGCTGACCTTATTTGCATTTCCCTTACAGGCGAAACATTTTTGGGAGGAGAGAATTTAAATGATTCATGTGAGATGATTTACTAAGGTTTGCGTGCGTCAAGTTACTGGTGTTTGCACCATTATTTAGCGGCCAAGAAAGCATGTCTGAAACATGTCCCATTATTCATTCACAATATACACATTCACCGCTCTATGATATTCATCTTGCAATACTGGAATTTCGGTCAAGGCTATTTTCGTCGAGTAGAAACCATTATGCTTCAAATGATAAGCCTATTCATATATGTAAAAGTGTATGACACGCCCAACTCGGAAACTATCAAAATGAACCCAGCCGACCCAACCGAGTTTTCCAGCCGTAAATACAACTTGAGAGGGCAACGCGTCTAATTACCATAGTTTTCTATTTTAAATAAAGAAACATGAAGATTCATGAAAAAGTAGTATCACAGTTTCCACAGAAATATGAAGCAGCAGAACTGTTTTCAACATGATAATAATCATAAATGTTTCTTGAGCATCAAATACTCATATCAGAATGATTTCTGAAGCATCATGTGACACTGAAGACTGGAGTAATGATGCTGAAAATTCAGCTTTGATCACAGGGATAAATTACACTTTATTTTATATATATATATATATATATATATATATATATATATATATATATATATATATATATATATGTATATATTCACATAGCTGCAAGAATTTCACAATATTGCTGTTTTTACTGTATTTTCAATCAAATAAATGCAGTCTTGGTGAGCATTAGATAATTATTTTTTTCAGGGAAAAAATCATACTGACTCCAAACTTTGAACAGTGATTGTCTATTAAATTGTTGGTATTTATTATAGCTATTTTGAGCAGAAGGAAATTCTGGCCAATCACAGAGCAGCACATAAATTCAACAGGCTGTGATCTTGTTGCTTGCAAATGCCTCTATTTTTGTGTCATATAAAAACCTAACTGTGTTTGGTCACTTTACACGTCAATTGAATTGGGTTTTTCCAGCCAAGTGAGTAACTCTGCTGATAGTTAAACATCTCACTCTGTAGTAAATGAATAATCTGTCTTTTATCTCTCTCTCATCCTCTCTATGAGCTGCAACACCTAGAGGGTGTCAGTGAACTAATATTTATGTAACCATCCCAGTACATCAAAGCAAGATTAACATGTCAGGTTAAGTCTTCTAGACACATTCTTAGAGCAAATCCATTACCCAAACAACCTTCTGCCAATATCTGTGTTAAACACCTTATGTATCTGGAAAACACCTTATTTTTAGTGGAAGCAGTGCGTGTACACAGTAAAAAACATTGGGTTATTTTTTAACCCAACATCGGGTTACACATATTAGGTCACTATGTAGGGTTATTTTCCCCCCCAAAAAAATTCCGTTGGGTAATTTCTAGTAATAACTCAGGTGTTAGGTTAATTAATTATGTATACACAATTATGTATATTATTTACATTAAATTCTCCCCAATATTTACTTTGTAATTTATAAATTATATTTGTTGAGACATATTTATTGTTTTATACAAATAAACAACCTGTGTTTGAAAACAAAGTGTATTTTATTTATTAAAATAATGTCATTAAAAAAAATTGTTAACTTACCCAAACCGGCTTTTAACCCAATGCATTGGATTAAAATAACCCACAGTTGGGAAGGTGCTATACCACCCCATAGTTGGGTTACTCGTTGGGTTATTTTTAACCCAACATTATTAAGTGAGTAGGAATTCTTTGTATTGCATCTGAGCTGTACATTAATTGACAACTGCATGCATATACGCTTGGCATCTTTAGCATATTATGAATTCTGGATAAAAACATTGGCGGGTGTACGCTCTAAAAACTGCTGGGTTGTTTCAACCCAACTTTCGGTCAAATATGGACAAACCTAGCCTTTGGGTTACATTTTTAAATTACATTATCAACCCAACGTTGGGTTTGTCCATATTTGACCCAAAATTGGGTAAAACAACCCAGCATTTTTTAGAGTGTAATGAACCTCACGAACGCTGCTGTGACGAGCTGAGTTGATCTGGCAGAAGTGCTGTAGATGTGGAGGTGACTGGACTCAACACTTGCTCTGTCACCTGATAGCCTCTCGTTTCCATGTTTCTCCTGGTTTGGGGGATTGTGTGTTTCTTTCAGGTGCTGTTTCCCATGAGCAGTTCTCCGCTCACTTCATCTTGGGTTCTCATCACCAGAGCTGATCAAAGCACAGGAGATTACAGCCACAGGAACCGCAGGAGATCACAGGCACTGCATGAAGGTTCTCAGTGTATGAGAACTGATGCGCCATATTTTGCCCATTGTGTCTCAGAGGAGGGTGTTTTTAATCAAGCATGTGGCTGACCTGAGATCAGTTCTGTTTGTCTGTCTGTCTGTCTTAATTTAAAGATCAAAATTTCAAGACTGTAGATTTTAATATAGAAATTATATAACATCTATCTTGCACAAATTACAGCAAATTATTTTTTGGTACTGAAATTAGAATCATACTACGGAGAAGGACGAGCTAATGAATATTAATTAAGTCACGTTGACATTTCTTAACAGTCCTGGAGCGTCTAGCAAGGTCATTTAATCAATAGTTACAATAATGTAATATCAGGAATTTACACTACTGCACTTCTGCTAGGCGAGATGCGCGTTACCTACTTAATATTCATGAGCTAATCCTTGCCCGTAGTAGGATTGGTGGAATCCAGCGGGGGGAAACCAATGAGCGCATCGGGTGCTGCTGCGCATGCGCGTGTTACAGAGCGCACCGAGAGTTTGAGAGTTTTTCTGCAGTCTACTGAGTTTGTTAATGGGACTCCCGGCGTTCATAAGTGTTTGTAACTGTTTTATGTTCATAGGCGCACGCGAGAATTCCTCACATTGGACGGGAAATTATTTAATTTTCTATTTTATGTTGTTCTAAATTGGATTACACCCGTAATGATACGAAGTAAAACGTAAGTAGTGTTTTATTTGTGTTTCAGTGTTTCTTCTGCACAGTAATGTTACACCAGACTGACCTCTGTGAACTGAATTCAAGTCTTCTATTTAATGTCTTTATCCGAACAGTATTTCTCATCGTATCCGGTTCCTTTGTCGTTTTAATTTGCAGAGTGATTTATTTGAAAGCAGACTGACACTAATTGAACATTTTCTTCCCCGGTTTGAGATATGATGTGCTTCTGTTCTGCTGATATCTGCTAGTGTTTGAAGAATCGGCTTATTTCCAGGTTTTTATAGCATGAAAAAGAGTTCAAACAATGTTCGTAGCCTACGACGAAGACGTTGATTAACTGCAGAACTTTCCAAGCCTTTCATACAGTGACTCAAAAGGCTTTAATCTTCCGTGAACTGGCTGTAGATAGTGCAGCATTATGTTGACTTTTCGTTTTGATCATTTGCTGTTTTTCCTCCAAATGTTTAATGTGTAACAGTGATATAGAGCGCGCTCAGCTGGTCTTCTCTGGCCAGGAAAATCCTGTTTTTTACAGTTCTATTCCATTTCTTTTCGGTTTCACTCTCATTATCAAGTTACTGTTATGAGTCTTTAGTGGGGCTTTTGGAGGTGGTCGATGATGATGATGTGAAAACTCTTAAAGGGCTAGTTCACCCAAAAATGAAAATTTCATCATTAATAATTACTCACCCAAAGCACTCGCTCGCTTTATAAAATTGAGGTTAAACCACTGGAGTCACATGGATTACTTTAATGATGTCTTTTCTAACTTTCTGGGGCTAGAAAGTGGTAGTTGCGTAAACTGTCAATGGAGGGACGGAAAGCTCTCAGATTTCATTAAAAATACCTTCATTTGTGTTCTGAAGATGAACGTAAGTCTTACTAGTTTGGAACGACATGAGGATAAGTAATTAATGACAGAATTTTAATTTTAGGTGAACTAACCCTCTAAATACATCTACCGATTGCCTTGTCAGTTGATAACCCAAGAGTTTTTATATATATATATACACATTTAATCATTTAGCAGATGCTTTTATCCAAAGCGACTTACAAATAAGGAGAGGAATAGAAGCAGTTAAACTTGCAATAGGACAACAATACGTAAGCGCTGTGACCCTTCCCAGTTTAGTCTAACGCAGTATAATTTTCTTTTTAAAGAGAAGAGAAAAGAAAGTGTTAGTATTAATGGATCAAGTGTTGCCGGAAAAAGATGTGTCTTCAGTCGTTTCTTGAAAATGTCTACGGATTCAGCAGCTCGGGTACATATCCAGCATATATCAACTCCTTGAATACTATTTAAAGCATCCCAGGATTTAGCCCATGACCATGAAGTTGGCTGAGGGAATGAACAGTGTCTAATTTTTTAACAGTTTGGGTCATACTTTAATTTACATTCTATCATCATTTTGATTTCTATTAGTGTGGAAAATGGTGCAGATATAGGCTAGCTAGTAATCATAAGTACATGGATTACAGCGCTCTCATGTTTTTGCCAGCACAACCTCTAGTTTGCTCTGCCAGGAATCCTGAATCCGTGTCAGCATCACTTTTTTTTTTTTTTTATCTGTTATTGTCCTGTGGCCTCATTGGCTTTAATGAACTGGACTGCAGGAAGGAACAGCACGTAGGGTGTGTGTAGATACACATGAGGCAGGAGTTTCTCAGAAAACACAAAGTGCTTGAGTCTCAACACCTCGGGCCCTTTTAAAAGAGTAACCTCAGGTTAAACACGTCCCTGGCAGCAGCACAAGTCCTGCGGGGAAGCACACACTCATTACATACACACTCGTGTTAATTGGGGACAAGAGCTGCCAGGTGCCCGACCCCACAGCCTCACTTTGGGTCATGGCTGTAAACAACCTCATTGTACGTTGATGACCGGAGCTTGTGTGTTTAAAGCACGCAAGTGAGGACGAATTGCATGATGTCATCTTATTACCGTGGTGCTGATTGGTTATTGAAGCCTTTGTTATAAAATCTACACTGCCCGGACAAAAACAAGTGGCTGTTTTGATTTAGAGGGTGGACATATCATGAAAATCTGACTTTTTCCATGTTTGAGTGCTATAATCGGGTCCTCTGTGCATCTAACCAACACAGAAAACGTGAAAAGTGAAACCCAGTAACTTGAGCCTTTCTCTGCAAGCATGTCAAAAAATAAGCCGATCAGATTTCGCTCCCCTTCTGATGTAGGAAGAGCATCTTATTATAATATTACTGGTCCTTAATCTGCATGTTTCCACCCACAGCGTAATGACAAAAGATCAAGCAAAGCATGAAACTGTTCTGTCGTTGAGCACAGACGAGCACTGAACACTATTGACCAAAACATGTCACCACTGTCTTATAAACACCTCAGGAACTGTCAACTTGTGTACAAGTTAAACATGACGGTATGCAAGTCGAGATGAATCAACGTAACTCCACAACACATAAATGATGCAACCACTAACATTCAGAAACGTCCAGGTGCGTCTAAAAGTTGAACTCTTCCTGAGTCTCTCCGTAAGGCTGCACTCGCTACTGATATTTCTGAGATTCTGGATGAGTATCTGAAGCCCGTGTAAAGGCTCCGCCTCTTCGGAATGGGGGCGGAGCTGCAGCTCATTTGCATTTGGGACACACACAAAAACGGCGTGTTTTTGCTCACCCTCAAAACGGGTTGGGATGTGCTGGAGGAGACTTTACAGACTCTTGCATTGACAATACAAGATCTTGACCAAAAGTTCATGAACCTCTTGATGGAAATAAATGTGTGATGTTGATTTCCATCCAGAGGTGCATCAGTTTTTGGTCCTGGAATATGGCCATGATGTTCTTCCTACACGGTTGTTTAAGAAATGAAAAGCTACACACTCCATCAATTATGGTTAGAAGAACTGTTGCCAAACATGTAACATGCTAGAAACATAATAATCACTGCAATATTGATCCAAATCATAAGCCACGTTTCCATTATTCTTCAAATTGAAAATACGCCCAATGGAAACAATCTCGCAAAAACTCCCATATATCGCAAAAAAGTTTTTATGATAATTTTATGTATACAAAATATTGTAAAAGTTTTATGCAAATCTGTAATGGAAACGCGGCTATAGACTCTAGCATTTGCCTATTTAAATTCAAACAGCGACTTTTTCAGTCAGCGGCCGGGCAGTGTATATGCAGCATGTTTTATTTGTATTGTTAGTTTTTTTTTTTAAGTAAACAAACTTTCTATTCATTCATCAAAGAATCCTTAAATGCATCACATAAAAAATCTGAAGCAGCACAACTGTTTTCAACATTGATAATAATCAGAAATGTTTCTTGAGCATCAAATCATCATATTAGAATGATTTATGACTGGAGTAATGATGCTGAAAATTCAGCTCTAGATTTTTTTCCTCTAATATATTTAGTTTTTATATTTTTAGCGCTAATCAGTGTGCTATGCTTTAGCCGTCAGAGAGTTTGCAGTGTAAAAGAAGTAGTAGTTTGAGTCTGTGGATCTTCTGTCCCACTGCAGAATCACTCGAGCGAGCGGACGTCATCTTTCTCCTGCTGTGCTGTGTCCATTCTCTGAAGATTAAAGTCTTTAACTTCTCACGGCTCATACTTTGATGACACCCAGGAGCCGGAAGTGAGACTCATGGCCACCGTCCCGCTCCCTCCTCCTCCTCCTCCTCTTCCTCCTCCTCCTCCTCCTCCTCTGAGCCGCACAGACTCTGTCCGCAAACACCGGCTCCGCAATCTGAACTGGGAGCGTATCCCTAAGGAGCGCGTGGAGGGGCGTGAGAGTGTGTGGAGCGGCTCCCTGGACGAGGACACTGACCTCTCCATCGACCTCCGCTCTCTGGACGAGCTCTTCGGGCAGAAGGAGGGCGTGAAGCCGGACCGGGCCGGGGGCTTCCGGCGCAGTGTGCTGAGGTGCGGCTCTCCACTAGAAATGAGTGTGGACAAAGTAAGAGCACGTCATTTTCATTATCCGCCATGCATGCTTCTTGCAAAACTATATATATAAACTCACCTAATAATCTTGGGTTAAAAATAACCCAAAGGGTAACCCAGCTATGGGGTGGTATAGCACCTTCCCAACTGTTGGTTATTTTAACCCAATGCATTGGGTTAAAAGTAACCCAACAGGTAAATTAACTTTTTTATGACATTATGTTAATAAATAAAATACACTGTTTTTCAAATACAGCTTGTTTATTTGTATAAAACAATACATATGTCTCAGCAATTATATTTTTAAATTACAAACTAAATATTGGGCAGTCTAGAATTTAATGTAAATACACATAATTGTGTACGCAAATTTAAAATGCACTAGTGTACATACAACACACGTAACCCAACAGTTAACCCAACAGCCAGGTTATTACTAGAAATTACCCAATGATTTGAGAAATGACCCAACATTTTTGGAAAATTAACCAACATAGTGACCTAATATGTGTAACCCGACAGTTGGGTTAAAAAAATAACCAAACATTTTTTTGCTGTGTAGGGTCATGACCAGGGTTTGACATTAGCACACACGTGTGTATTTCATCAGTGGTGTGTAACGCAGTCACGCTTACAAGCTACTTTAGCTGGATGAATTTTATAAAGGCCTCATTTTTCAACTGTAGTCTTTTAAAAAGGCATCTGAAATAATAAACTGAGTGCAATGTAGTGTTGTCAAAAATATAGGTTTTTTTGATACCGATACTGAAATATCTGAAACGCTAATTTCCGGCAGATTGTATACAGGATACATGAATATTGTTGCTGTTACAGGGCTTGAATTTCAGCGTGGGATTGTGTGTTTTGAGCATAATTTTACTCATTCCTGCAGATTTTGTGCTCAAACCCAAAGTTCACACACATAAAGCTGCCTCTCAGTAATAAATTGAGCTTTTTTTGCTGCTTATAATGGATCAGTGCATCAGGTCTTCAAGTGACAGTAGACTAATATTCCTGCTGCCAAATGGTATCGATTTCAAAATTGAGGCCAGTGAAAACGCTGAATGGCTCGTAACTTTAGAAAACCACTAGCCACAGTTACTGCAGAGTAAAAAAGTTAACATCAAGCCCTGTCATGACCGTCAGGTAACATTCAGAAACCGTTTTTAAAGGATGTTCTTGTGTTCAGCTGGACCGAACACAACAATGGAACAGCTTCCAGAGTTTTATAAAAGTTTTTAAAGCCTTAAATGCATGGCTGTTTCACCAATCATTGCATATTCGGGTCTTCAGATCTACATCGTCTCCTGATATTTTAATAACCATTACAAAAGAACAAAATAAAGCATGCCATTTTAGGACCTTGGCAGGGTTCAATTTGAGCAGATGCTTTTTATCATCATCACTGTCGTCTTTTACCCAATACATTCAGCTTCTGGCTCATATTCACAATCTCAGCCATATTCTCAAAACTACCGTAACCAATATTTGATTGCACACAGTACTTGCTCTGCAGTAAATTGCTGAGTTTTTCTGATGATACTTGTGCATCCTTTTGTGTTATGCCTGCGGTAATTATGAGTGACACTTCACGTCATCATTGTGAATCAGAAATTCCCACCTTGAGGAATAAAGGTAAATTGCACTTTAAAGTCATTAAAAGATTAAATTGATGCACAGAAGAAGAAAAAAAAAAAATGCACTAGCAACCCTATACACTTTTTCCAAAAAAATAATTCAAATACAAGCATTCTTTGATACATTTTTTTTCTTGTTTGTTTATAATGAATAAATTTAGGAGTACTAAGAAGGTTGATGTCTAACTTTAAAAAATGAATGAGGGCGAGGGTAGTGAACGACGTCACGGGTCATAAAATACCTGTGGTGTGTGTTTAAGCATTAACTTCCCTTATCTTACTTAACCTGACAAAAAAGCAATGTTTATGGCTCAAGATGCTGAAAAACAGGGAGATTCAATGGCCAAAGACCCCCATATATTCATGTTTTCACAGAATGACATACGTGGAGTGTTTGTCTTAATTTATTGTTGAAGGCAATGGACTTAACTGTTACTTTTCTATGAGTTTGTCTGGGTTTGTGAGCTGATTACCTGTATCTGTATTTGCAGGTTACACTGCTCGACTCAAAACGCAGCATGAATGTTGGGATATTTCTGCGGCAGCTGAAAATGTAAGTTAATGTTTAATTTTATATATTAGCCAGGCCAATTAAAAGGATAAATCAGTAAAAGAAGTCTTCAATTAATTTCTATAGTTAATTTTGTTTTCATATTAGGGGTGTAATGAGACCCTCATGTCACGATTCAACGCATATCACGATACTGAACTCACAATACGGTATTATTGGGATACTTCAAAACAAATGGTAAAAGATTAACAAAAAATGTATTGTTGATTAAAATGGTAAATTTGGTGTTACATTGTGTGTGTGTAAATGAATAGTCAAGTCAAATATATTTATATAGCGCTTTTCACAATACAGATTGTATCAAAGCTGCTTCACAGTATCAATCAAAACAACTTAACAATGTTTGTTTATTACTGGAAAAAAGACATCCAAGTTTGGTAGAGCTGATCAATGGTTAAATAATTTGAATATCCCCAACTGAGCAAGCCAAAGGCAACAGTGGCAAGGAACCGAAAAACTCCATCCAGTGACCTAATGGTGTCCTAACACCCCATCAGATGACCCAATGGAGAAAAAAAAACCTTGGGAGAACCCAGGCTCAGTCAGGGGCCAGTTCTCCTCTGGCGTTTATGAACTAGAGGCCGAATTTACAGTAACTGTAAGATAAAAAATTTATATGAATGCCTGGCTAAATAGATGCGTCTTCAGTCTAGTTTTAAACTGGGAGAGCGAGTCTGAGCTACGAACAATATCAGGAAGGCTATTCCAGAGCTTCGGAGATAAATGTGAAAATGCTCTGCCTCCTTTGGTGGATCTGGATATCCTAGGAATGACCAGAAGCCTCGAATTTAGTGATCTTAAAGAGCGCGATGGATTGTAAGGCGATAGAAGATCTGTTAAATAGACTGGAGCTAAACCATTTAGAGCTTTATAAGTCAAAAGCAATACCTTGTATTTAATACGGAACTTTATAGGTAACCAATGAAGTGATGATAAAATCGGTGTTATATGATCATATTTTCTTGATCTAGTAAGAACTCTAGCGGCTGCATAGTCTTGGACTTGATGCTGAAACCCAAAGCACAGGACAATAGAGACACCAGAATAACAATATTCATGATTCTGAAGATGAAAATACAGAATTATTTTAGATGAATATACTTGAACCGTCACTGACTAGATATATTAAAAATAATGTTGGACACTTTTTACTGGTAACATCAGACATTTGGCATTATCAGAACTCACAAATAGTCCTCCATTGCATTATTATACATTATATTCAACATTATATATAGTAGTTTAATGTAGTACTGACTCTAAAACTCTGAAAACTTGAATTTTTTCTCACATAGTAATATACAATACATATTGTCACTATCCACAATACATATTGATGCATTTTTGTATTGCGATATATTGTGATACCCCTTGTTCAAATGCACTGGTATTATATTGGCCACCCTGCTCTCTAGATATTTGTATTGGCCGTTTTTGTTACAGTCCCATTTGTCACGAATAGGAAATGAAGGTGTTCTGGAGGAAGTGTCTTAACACTTTAGACGGCCAGTGTCTGCACGCTGTGTTTATTTTGAGTCATTGATTGCCCTGAGACAGAGGAGAGATGTGTGAATGAAAAGGGGGGCAGATGACAAGTGTTCAGGAGATGCCGTCCAATCAGAACAGCTGGTTTTGATGGTCAGTGAAGGAGGTCAAAGGTCACACCTGCTCTGTGCCCGAGTGAGCCGTGATGAGGATTGAAACCTGATCTCTGCAGCAACTTCTCAAAATATGCTCTGAGATTAAATATATCTGTTTCAATTCAGGTGTTACCAAAGAAATGTGATCCATTTTAGTGATGCAGTTCATAAATCATTATTCATCCTTTTCAATGCCATTGTTTAATGTAAAAAGGTTGGTGTTTTCATGTCAGCACTTGCTCTCTGAGTAAATATATGGGAGTTCCCATTTGAGTTTGAAAACCTCTTCCATGGGACTGATATCTGTCAGAACATGTGGGGAAATTATGGAGAAGTGCTCACGCAGACAAACACATTTCCCTGTGTGTGTGTGTGTGTAACCTCACATAAGTGCACACTTTTGAAGTGTATGAGTATGAATTACACTCGCTGTGGCCAAAGCAGGTCTTTGTTCTGTAATACCTTTTCATTATTTCATTTTGAACGCCACGAAGAAACCACGAGAGCCTTCAATACTTTCTGACATTAACAATTACATGTCATAAAAATACAAAACATAAACTAGTTGGGTCTTGTAAACCCTTTTGGAGACGAGCAAAAGAACCAGCTGTGTGTTTGACACACATCCACATGTCCAAGTGAAACTGGATTGACGGGCAGATATGACCTCATTTAGGTCAACCGGACCAGGCGTTGCACTGGCGAATGTTAAAATGCATTGATTTAAGATTGCTTTTTTTTGTCTAGGGCGTCGGGATAAAACACAGAACCCTTGAGCTTCAGTCCTGATACAACTAAAACCCTATTCGGACGGTCGTTGTTTCTGATGTGGATGTCTGTAAAAATTAATTAGCATGGCACCTCAGTGATAACGCGCTGCTCATGTGGTCAGTCGCATGAATGTCTGCAGTAAATAAAATGCCTTCTTGGAATAATACGAATAAATTCTTATTGAATTTAATAAAAGGAAAATAATGTTCTATTTATTATTTATTTTAATCTCATTTTTAAAAATGGGACGGACACGCACGCGTACACGTGTAGTTCAAATGCTTCTTATATTCTTGCATTTTATCTCAAAAGGATGTCATTTAAAAAATATGGAAATTAGCGGAAACAAGTTAATGCAGCCTCTTATTTACATGAGGTAATAATAAAGCATTTTTTGTATTTTTAATGTTGTGTATAATAGCCTACGTATTTTAAAATCGAATCATATATTGCTGTTGCCGCAATAACGGCCCATTTCAAATGTTTACGTGCCTTTTTCTCTTTCTCCTTTTTGTTGCTGCGGTGATGAATGTTGTTCTTGTAAATACTTTACAGCATTACAGTAATAAAAGTGTACATCTTTAAAATGCATGCAAATTACAGTGAAGCGCGACAGTTATCGTACGTACCGTGCTCGGCAGTGATCAAAAGGATTTAAACAGTGAATTTTGAAGTGATCTCTTCTTGTAAACTCAGAGATGTGGATTTGGACTGCAATTAAATCCCCACACGACCTTTGTGTTCGTCATAAAAAAAGTAAAAACAATTTTGGCCGGGGATTTTTATGCGGGTTGTGGGAGAAAAACACTGACATTCTGGATTCGGACGGCAATAAAATCACAGAATAACCCCTGAAAATGATGAAAATACCATACGACCCCGTAAGAAACAATTACCCCCCAAATAGATCTTAAGACTACTAAATGTACTATAGATTGACAGAGAAAATGCTTGAAAGTGATGTGATTTGTCAGTGGTCTCCTCTTTTCTCAGTGCTGTGGAGGAGATAGTGGAGGACGTGAGACGAGGAGCCGGAGAGCGTTACGGAGCGGAGAAACTGGCTGAGCTCTGCAAACTTCTGCCTGATAATGAAGAGGTATCGTCTCTCACACGACACACGTCTGTTAGAGAGAATCACATGTGATGCCGCTTGTTACTCCACGTGATTTCCAATCACAGCTCTTTCTGTTGGACTGAGTGCTGAATATTAAGTCACTGGGTTTCCTTTTGTCCAGGAGGCCCGGTTGAAGAAGTTCAGCGGTGACCGTAGTTTACTGGCAGAGCCGGATCTCTTCATTCTCTTACTGGTGGAGTTACCCAGGTAAGAGTTCAGGACTGAAAGATCCAGTATTAACTAGTGTTGTCAAAAGTACCGACTTCGGTACCATACCATTTAAAAAATGTGACGATACCAGCATTTCCCTCTAGTATTTTGAGCGCTGTTTTTCACACTCAACATAATACGTCTCTGATTGGCCATTGCGTTCACACACTCAACATGTATGTCTGATTGGCTACTGTGTTCAAGCGCTTAACATATACGTCTCTGATTGGCTATTGTGTTCATGTGCTCAACATATACATCTGTGATTGGCCATTGCGTTCACGCACTCAATATATAAGTCTCTGATTGGCCATTGCAGTAATGTGCTCAACATATACGTCTCTGATTGGCTATTGTGTTCATGTGCTCAACATATATGTCTCGGATTGGCCATTGCGTTTACGCGCTCAACATATACGTCTCTGATTGGCTATTGTGTTCATGTGCTCAACATATACATCTCTGATTGGCCATTGCGTTCAAGCGCTTAACATATACGTCTCTGATTGGCTATTGTGTTCAAGCGCTTAACATATACGTCTCTGATTGGCCATTGCGTTTACGCGCTCAACATATATACGTCTCTGATTGGCTATTGTGTTCATGTGCTCAAAATATACGTCTCTGATTGGCCATTGTATTCACGCACTCAACATGTATGTCTCTGATTGGCCATTGTGTTCACGCACTCAACATATGTCTGTGATGGGCCATTGTTTTCACCCCCTCAACATATTTGTCTCTGATTGGGCTTTGTGTTCACGCTCTCTACATATATGTCTGTGATTGGCCATTGTGTTCACGCACTCAACATATGTCTGTGATTGGCCATTGTGTTCACGCTCTCTACATATATGTCTGTGATTGGCCATTGTGTTCAAGCACTCAACATATGTCTGTGATTGGGCTTTGTGTTCACGCTCTCTACATATATGTCTGTGATTGGCCATTGTGTTCAAGCACTCAACATATGTCTGTGATTGGCCATTGTGTTCACGCTCTCTACATATATGTCTGTGATTGGCCATTGTGTTCACGCACTCAACATATGTCTGTGATTGGCCATTGTGTTCACGCACTCAACATATGTCTGTGATGGGCCATTGTGTTCACGCTCACTACATAGATGTCTCTGATTGGCCATTGTGTTCACGCGCTCAACATATATGTCTGTGATTGGCCATTGTGTTCAAGCACTCAACATATGTCTGTGATTGGCCATTGTGTTCACGCACTCAACATATGTCTGTGATTGGCCATTGTGTTCACGCACTCAACATATGTCTGTCATTGGCCACTGTGTTCACGCACTCAATATATATGTCTCTGGCTACAATGATCAACGCTTCAAAAACATGTTGTCTTCATCGAGTGATTACACTGATACACATGGGAGCGTTTGAAAGTAGGCATCTATCAGCAGATCCGTCTATCAGTGGATATATTAGGGATCTGCTGATATATGTGAAAACAATGGCCAATCAGAGGCGTTTAAGAATCCACTCAACAGCGCTCGAAATACTAGACGGAAATACTGGTATCGTCACATTTTTTACATTTCAGTGCCGACTTGGTGCCGAAGTTGGACTCGGTACATTTGACAACACTAGTATAAACACATCATGTGTCTTTCACTGAGCGCTGATTAATCCTCCTCCTCCTCCTCATCATCACTAGCTTCCGCATGCGTCTGGACGTCCTGATCCTCCAGCAGGAGTTTGACCCCGCGGTGACCTCTCTCTGTGTGGCGGCCAGATGTCTGCGGGAGGCGGCTCGAGGTAAACGCTCACACAACCGCCTCTCACTGGGTTGGTTTGGAGGAGTTGCAGCTCTGAAAGCTTCAGCTCAATTCCTAAATCAAGTCACACAGTATCAGAGACCTTGTGCTTGAGTTTTTCTGCGATGTAAATATATTTTGCACTAATTACACAAAATAGTTCCTCTCAGCACCTTTTGTACAAAAATGTCCGCATTGAAACCCATTAAAACTGCTATTTTTATCCCAGGGCCATTTAACTATAAAATTACACAATCTTTGTTAATAGGCTTTCATTCTGTTGGCAAGGCTTCAAAATTAAAAATGTTAATCTTTTTTTACCAGATGGCGACATTTTCTCAAGTTTGGCCTATAAAGCAAAAACTCACTTTATTCCTGTGTTCTGCTTCTGCATATTATAGCTCAAACTCTCACTGAAAGCCGGTTTATTTAGATCAATCTCAAACTTGAAACATGACTTGTTTAGATTTAGGGCTTTGATTTTCTAGCAGTTCAACATGTTTCATAAAATATACATTTTATATAAAATAATGTTCATTAATCATTTTCATAAACATAAACCTATATAACTCTTTTTTACTTTTCAATGTTTTTTTTACTTCAACAATAATCTGCCATTTTTAAAATGAGACTAAACTTAAGTCTGTGCTCCTAAGCTTCACATTTTTATGACAGTTTTTTGACACAGGAGTTTTTGTCCACTATGGACTATGTGTAACTTTTTTGAATTGATGCACAAGAGTTAATGGCGTGACATGAGTGTCTTTGATTGATATTGTCTGTACATCAGTGCTTGATGCTCATGTGTTTGTGCAGAGCTACTGAGCTGCCCCGAGCTTCACTATATCCTGCGACTGGTGCTCAAGGCTGGAAACTACATGAACGCTGTGAGTCTTTGATCAACACGCTGTTTGTGATAAGCCGTGTCCTCGTATGAAGTCAGTCTGAGGTCTCTTGTGCTTTCAGGGTGGTTATGCTGGAAATGCTGCTGGATTCAGGATTTCCTCTCTGCTCAAACTGGCCGACACCAAAGCCAACAAACCAGGCATGAACCTCCTTCATTTTGTTGCCATGGTGAGTGTCGTGATGATGTCACAAGAGCCTGACTCTCATTATGCCTCTTCACATAAAAGGAAACCACATGATGATGTCATTATGATAGAATGGAATCTGTTGGATAAAATTCTAAATAAGGTTCAGCATGAGTGATTTTTTTTCTTCTTTACTACAGGAGGCAGTGAAGAAGGATAAAGACTTGCTGATGTTTCCCAGCCGCTTGAGTCACGTGGGTCCAGCTTCAAGGTCAGGAGACAAACAGAGCTGTTAAGCTCTCTTAGATCAGTCCAGAACAGGGGTATTCAATTAAAGTTCAAAAAGGTCCGGTCTCTATATTTCCTTCCCAGCGTAGGTCCGGACAATACTTTTTTGAAACGGTTATTCATATCCATCGAGGCAGACCGTAGTATACTTTGTAAAAAAAACAAAAAAAACATCCTAAACATTCAAAATTGTCATCAAAGATGAGAATCTTGAGCCCAGAGAGCCACAAAAAAAAAAAAATTACCAAAAAAAGTCTATTTCTCCCAACTGGATATGAATATAAAAAGTTTAGATCAGATGTTTTACTGGCTATTTTTATTTGAAATGTATACACCTTTGTGTATGGCACACAGAAGGCCTTGGGACTGAGAAAACCTACAGGAGGTGCAGGTTTTCAGAAAAGTGTGAACCATTTTTATATTTTGTTTAAAGCAATAAACTACTTAAAAACAAACCATGTACATAATCTAATAGTCAAAACTCTCATCATGAGGACAAAACAAAGTTAACTAGTAATTTCAAAGTTATTTGTCTTCTCTTGCCACTATAACTGTTTTTATTATGAAATGCTCTTCATATGCTGATTAATAATGATAAATGTAAGAAAAAAACATCTAAAATCACCACACATTAATTTGTCTTAAACCTGGTTTAGAGTGAGAGTGAGTTTGGATGAAGCACTTTTAGCTTATAATATAAAAATATTACAGATATAACTCTGAAAGATCATTACCATAAACAACCCTGAGTGCTTGTGTTGTGAAGCGCGGCGGTGAACCGTGTTTTGACGCGATGCTCACTTTAATCTGTAGAAACAGTAAAATGGCGCAATTATGTCCCGCGTCCCGGATGAAACCAAGCCGTGGTCCGACATTTGAATAACACTGTGAAAAATAGATATTCTAGAAGAAATTTGAAAGTCATAAGGAAATATTCTAGTAAAAATAAATTCTAGAAGAATATCCGTGGATGAGTGTCATGAAGCCTGTCTGGGTCATATTTCAGCCCAAAATCAAAAAGTAAATTTTACATTTAATGAAGAAATGTAGAAAATGTTGGTTTAAATTTGGCATGGTTGGTTGTTGTGACATCATTTTCATCAGCTGTACACAACATCATGCACGTAGGATGTCATGTTCCTCAGTGGATACTATAAAAGAGTGAATGATCAAGTATTTTTGTGTTCAGGTTGTCAGAAGAGTGTGTGCTGGAGGATCTTTCTCGACTGCAAAGCCGAGTCTCAGCGCTAAGAGTCAGAGCTCAGGCCGACGCTGAAATCCAGATGCAGACCAGAGCCTTTCTAGAGGTGCGTGTGTGTGTGCGTGTGTGTGTGCGTGTGTTTGTGTGCGTGTGTGTGTGTGCGTGCGTGTGTGTGTGTGTGTGTGTGTGTGCACGTGTGTGTGCACGTGTGCCCGTGTGCGCGTGTGCCCGTGTGCGCGTGTGCCCGTGTGCGCGTGTGCCCGTGTGTCCGTGTGTCCAGATCATGCTCACAGATGCTGATGCTCCTGTTCAGCGTGTAAATCCCGCACTTCTTCCTCCAGGTTGCGGAGGTGAGGCTGACTGAAGCGCAGGATGAGCTGGAAAGCTTACAGGAGAGCAGTAAGTCTTTACTGGAGTTCTTCTGTGAAGATGACAAGACCTTCAAACTGGAGGAGGCCTGTCTGATCTTCCATGGCTTCTGCCATCGCTTCCAGAGAGCCGTGCGGGTGAGCGGGACTGTCTCTTTAAATAGAAACTACTCAGATGAAGTTTAAAGTCCCCCTGAAGTCAATCATTTTATCCCTTAACTCATCTTTTATCACCAAAATGGCATATTTAAACGTTTTTCCCTTGAAAAACAATTCTTCATGCCTTTAAATATCTTGAATGTAACTCGACACCCTTGTCTCATTTAGTATGCGCGGTTCTATGAATATGCAAATGAGCCCCGCCTCCACTCACTCACTCAACTCAGAGATCCACTCGTTGACCAGGGGTGTGTTTGTTTCCCAAAACCACCGTTCTAACAAACATTCGCAAACAGCCTCGCAGAGTTGTGTGTTTGGAACGACAATTATCATTTTTATTTTTTATTCTGTGGTGAAAACAAGCTTCCTTAGAAAATCGCAAATTCATTTGATCTGTAAATGCCAATTATATTTCAAGATTCTTTTTCCAATCAGAAGAACCATCATTTCAACCATGCAGTTATTCAAATGTTTAATGTATTTTAAAATATATTAAAAAGCTAGTTACAGATAATGGCAATAAAAGGCATGTTAATAGGCAAAAATAAAGATTAAAAGGCCAAATAAAGGCATGCATTTAACTTGATCAAATTGAATATATTTTATTAATATCCATCAACAGTATGTGGTTATACACTATATTTACTTGCATGTATTATATTTTTATACATGTAAAATCTTCCATGAACATTAAGTGAGTGTGAATCCGCTCATTGAAATGTTCGTGTCAAACTGAAGTGTACACATGTGACTTGTGTCCTGACAGGAGAACACAGAGAGGGAGTTGCAGGAGCAGCGGCGCGTGGCCCGCGAGCGTGAGAATGTGGGAAAGCGGCGTTCCCTGGCTCTGTGTACGGGCCTGGAAGAGGAGCGCGAGTCCGACGACCTGGATCACGCTCTGCAGAGGAGTTTGAGTTACACGGGCAGCCGGCGAAGCCTGCGCAGACTCTCACAATACTTCCTCCGATCCAGCGAGAGAAACATCACATCTGACATCCAACCGCAGCCAACCTCATCCCTGAGAGACTCAGAGCTCATGAGACACTCACTGCATAAGAATGAGGAAACTCAGGGTTTAAGCACAGATTCTACGTTTGGCCTTCAGCAAGACTCAACAGACACTGTGAAAAGCCATTCTAGGTTGAATACGAGGACAGTCCCCAGTGATAACGCTTTTGTTGCTTTGGGAAAAACAAGTATCACGTCACATCAGCAGGGGGCAGTGAATGTCCTCCCGCTCGCAGGAATATCCCCTAACAAAGTGTTGAAAGTTGAGAAACGGGTTCAAGACGCCTCTGAAAGGCTGACGCAGATTGCGGCCGATGCTGAGAAGGATCCTGAGAAGAAGGATTGTGTAAATGGCAAAGAGTCTCAATCTCAAAGAGGAGCAACACTAGAGACAGACGCCAAAACGGACACTCGGTTGGTAAAGACGTGGACTAACGCGTCTGAAGCTAGTCCTCTTGCGCGGGAGGCATGTAGCGCAGAACGAGAGCATGTTTACCCTCGTGTCGGAGAAACGCTGGAGTGCCACACGCTAGTGAAGGGCCTTCGCTCCTATGAGAGCCTTTCTCCCACCGTGACACGACCAGCCATAAATAATCACTGCTCAAAATGGAGGAAAGAGCGGGAAGCTGAGGAGAGAGATTGTGCTAGCTCACCCCATGCTAAGGATGATAGCCATCTAAAAACTCCCACTCGAGGATCAACTAAAAGACTGATTGTTCCCCGAGGAGCGCCTAATAACTATAGCGGGATCACAAGAGTTCACACCAAGACTCCCGCTGATAGTTTATCAGCTAGTCAGGTATCGCGTCCCGCATCCGTACGCACATCGCTAATGAAACGCTTCACCGGAGGCCAAAATGAGCTCAAACGTAACAGTAGTGCGAGGCAGAAAGTAAACGCGCCGTCTGATACGGGGAAACTTAAAGCTACCGGCGTTGAAAAGTCGAAGCTGGGCGAAGACAAGCAGTTTGTGAGGGGCTCGCCACTTCGCGTGTCCAAACGGCTAGCGCCAAACTCTGAATCCGCGGCTAACCACACCATACACAGTCCCACCGCGGCTACGACTGCGAAGACCATCCGCACAGCCATCATAAGTGCAGCCAAAGCCAAGACAAACACCAGAATCCCTAAAATCCCCAGAGCTGCCGCCCAACCCATGTGGAGATGATGTCTGATTCCTTAAACTCCTGAGTTTACATTATTTGTGCATTTATGAAATTTCACAACATGCATGAATTGGTTTGGGTATCGTTTGAATGTTAATGATTACTATTTCGATTCTGCTTATCGATTCTGATTCTTATCGATTCCTAATTTCAAATCCAATAATAATAGTAAAAAATGATATCATTCACATTTAGTCTTATTGCAAAACATTTAATCGTAGCTGAATATCATGAACACAAATCAACAGGCGAAATAACACTTTGCCTGTGGTTAAAAAAAACCCATAGAAAACCAACGAGCCTAACAATGATAAATTTCAAGCATTATTAAAGACAAACACTTAGTAATTAAAAAAAGAACAAATAAAGATTGCATAGCAATCGCAACAAATAGACACAACTGAACAAAGATACGATTGAAATAAACAGTATTTTAAGATTTTTAGGTACAGAAACTGTAATCAAATGTAAAAAAAACACTGCACTTTATAAATAAAATATACATTACAAATATAGTTACTAAAGTTATTCAGTTGAATTTTCTCTGTCTTTTGTTGTTTGATTAGTGTTATTATAGAGATGGCAGCAGGAATATTAGTGCTGTCATTTTAAGAGTTGCCCAATAAAGTTACGCATGAAAACAGCGTGCGAGACGTCTCACGCTTGAAAACTCATATTGAAATGCTCACAAAGGAATCGATAAAAATAATCGAAATTATAATTTTATAACAAGTATTGGATTCCAGAATTGTCGATTCCCAACTGTATGCATGAGGAACTAAAGGTGTGTGAACGGTCAACTGTTGTCTCCCTGCAAATAAAGGATCCATTCATCGGGTCTGGCCAGAACGGCCCGTCCGGCGCTGTAATGACCCAAGCCGAGTGACCCAAGCTGAGTGACCGATACTCTGAGCTCAGGTCGCTTTGAGTTTCGCCTTGCATTTCAGGCCTTTGATGGAAACGCTCTACCTCTGAACGCTCGAGTGCTCTGACAGAACCGGCTGTCAATACGGGTCTGGTTTCTGATGTTAGACTGTCAAAGTGAACAGAGCTTGGGTCAAACACACCTCAGTAAATGACCCTCTGATGTCCGCCTGGTTTTAAACTGGCCATTTGATTCAGGTCAAATTAACTTGTGTACTTCAGTCACAGGCACAAAAATAATGACGCAAAACTAATATGTTATAATTCATGATCCCAAAGCAAATATGTTTAAGTAAAATTGTGCGAGTTTCCATTTGTACATGTTGAGCTTCTTCTTCAACGTTTGATGCACTTTACAGATGAGAGAGATTTAATGCGGGCAGGTCTCTGCGGTAATCTGCTGTACATGAGTGTTTTCTCTGTATGAAATGTTAAATTAACAGTCAAAAACACCTTTGTAATATTTGTATTTGTAAATAAGACTTTGAAATAAAGAATGAATAGATTGTTACTCTGTTCATAGACATTATTTGCTTCTCCTAGTTCAAGTCTACTGCTGTTATCCTTTTTAAATTCTTCCAAATAGTTATAATTTATTGGTGATTTAATGGATAAAAATGAAGGTAAAAGTCCTCCTGTAGTCAATATTTCTTAAAATTCATCTTTGATCACCAAACTGACATATTTAAATGTTATTTCCTTGAAAAATATTGAATGTAATTCGACACCCTTGCCTCATTTAATATGTTTCTATGAATATGCAAATGAGCCCCGCCTCCACTCACTCACTCACTCAGAGATCCACTCGTTGACGATCACACGTTGATCTGATTGGTTACAAGGTAGTTTGTGACGTCAGAAACACCAGCGATTTCAAAGCGTGTTTTTGAGACTGTCTTTGGTTCACTGCAGTTTTAAGGAGAAAATACTCAGCAATGCTGTCGACTTATGAATTTACACACGGTTTGTCTTAAAGCATATTAAAAACACCACATAGACATAAACATTAAAAGCTGGATTTTCACCACAGGGGGACTTTAAGCATTTCCATTAGATGCATCTCTGTTGAGCTTTACCCTTCATGTCCTGGTCAAAAAGTCCCTCAGTGCTTGTGGAAGGCCAGTAATCAAATAGTCCTTTTTCCCCTCTTAATTAATATCCTGTTTATAGGTAAAATGGAAAGTAAATGTCTGTTGCACCAAGTCTCAGGTTGCATCTGAAATCGCAAACTTCCTTACTATAATTAGATTAAAGATTGGTGCATCCCAATTCACATACTTAAGCATTATTCTATGCCATTTTGTAGAAAATATAGTGGAAGTAATGCGTTCACACTGCAAATTACAACAAGAAAAAGTGCACTTCAAATACCCAATGCTGGAGGACAACATTTAAACCACTAATCATGTTCACACTGACAGTCAAGATCAGATTTTTTTTGCATATCCAAATTTTACCCAGATGTTTTTTTGAAAGTATGGACAGCAATAAATAAATAAAACATGAAAATGGTTTGAAATGTAATTGAAATACAATTTTTACACTTGCATCTCAGTCTGGATGTTCTGGCGTCTCAAATCAGATTTCTTCTGCATCACTCGCGACACAGCGATTATATCAAAACCGGCGATGGAAATAATGGTTCAGTACACAGTGCACACTATCAGTGCAGAGTATATAATATGTCATTTGGGATGCAACTTATGCCTGTATTCATAAAACTGTCATAAAACTAAAAGTACCCGGATCATCCACTACTTCAGGCGTTTGTGCCAATGGGCCGAAACATGGAAAAGGCTTTTGACATGAATCTGCCTTTTCCGAACTCATTCTTCTCCCTTTTCCCAGTGCACATCAGCTCAGAGAGGCGTTTGTTTTAAAATAAATATGAAAAGTTGAAATAAACTGCATAAAAGGTATTTAATAATGAGGATAAAGTGTTTATAGGTGTAGGGAAGAGCTTTAAGGACCGGTAATGTCATGATAAGGTGGCATCCATTTATCATTTTAATAAATATAATCATAAGCACTGAATATTTTGTTATTATTGTACCGGTATACTGTTTTATAATGTACTACAATACACTGAGGAGCAAATCTTCCAATATTTGCACTATATATCAAACCAGAAATTATTCAGACACCAGATATAATTTGTGATATTTTTTTTACTAATGTGTGCAGGACACTATAGTTCATTTATGTAAGTGAGGAGAGCAAAATAAAGTAAACTGTGACATTTTATACCCAGAAATTCTTCATACAGTGACTACCAGTAAAATTATAAAAATTGGAACAGACACTTTGACCTGATCATGTTTTGCTGAAGTGTTTTTTCTTTAATTGCTAATGTGACATTTTTACAGCACAGACTGAACAACATGAAGCATTGCTTGGTGATTGGTTGAGCTAAACTGGTATTATCTAATTGTGTAGATAAATTTAACAGCTGACAGATATTCAACATAATTCATGTGTGAGACAGTCTAACAGAAGGATGGACAAAACCAGTGAAATATCAACAGATTTAATAACTCTGAGTTCTTGTCATATTTTATGACCATTTTCTAAACTATAGTGAATAAGCTTATAATGTGAGAAATATTGAAGGTGTCTGGAATGGATACATGTTGGTTTGACGGTATAAGTATAAATTGCATCTAACAACTTTTTGCACTATCGCTGCCTTAATAAAAAGCTGATTTTGTGAAGTTTGATGGTGTTGGTAATAATACGCCAGCTATATTGTGCTTCTCTTCTCACTCTATCAAAGGCTTGTGGCAAATCTTTAAGGTGAGGATGGGAACTGAAGCACAGGCTCCCGAATCCTCCTGTTATTCTGCGGTCCTCGTTGTTCGGTGGCCCTCGGTTGCACTCGAAGCCCCTGTTCCCTCATCCCAGTCTCCGACTCACTCCCAACTGGTGACCGTTGCTATGGCGATGCTTCAGACTCGGTCAGGAATCCACATCCGAACAGTGGGATCGGGATGGGGGAAGACGCTAGTCTTGGCTCTCAGTGGGAAAGATCCTTATATAGGACAGAATGACGCCAGGACTCTTGGGAAAGGCAATAAACTGCTGTGTGTCATTCTGGCCGTCGCTGGTTTGATCAGTCGTCAGTGACATCATTATTGTGCGGGAAATGTAATGACGCTTCTAGAAAAGTCACGACTAGAACAATAGGACTTCTAGAGGTATTAGACCTCTCTGAACTCAAATATTTAGTTTTGATTCATAATATGCACAAATACAAGTACTCGCTTATGTCAAAACTGAAGCATGTCATATTTTTTGTGTCCAATGAGTTAAAAAAAAAAAAAAATTATAATAATAAAATGGTTGGCTTTCACTAATGTGGCAGGTATAGTCAGATGCACTGCATTGTGGGATACAGTATTACACCCGGTGTACTGTGCTGCACATTTTAATAATAGGTGATCTAGCTATTTTTGTACAACATAAAATTAGCATAATTTGCTCAGTATAAGCCAAGATTTTAGACTTTTTTTTACACACAAATATCCATTCATCTCTACCTCAATTATTCACTCACTCTCAAATTTTAGATAGATAGATAGATAGATAGATAGATAGATAGATAGATAGATAGATAGATAGATAGATAGATAGATAGATAGATAGATAGATAGATAGATAGATAGATAGATAGATAGATAGATAGATAGATAGATAGATAGATAGATTTTAGGGTGTCGTGTTGTTACAGTGTAATTATATATTTAAGTAGGCCTGAGTTATATTAAGCAGCAACATGTAGGCTACTTTAGGGTTAGGATAGGATTGGGATTTGGTTGAGGTTTAGTTGCATGCAGGCCCGGCTGCAGGATGAAATGACTGAATGTGAAATTGTTAAGGGGGCTTAACTTTATACCATCAATGAACAATCAATACACACCTCGCTTTGGAACGACAGATTTTTAAATGCAGCGCTCCCTAAAACACTCCATATGCAACTGCACAGGTAACCGCGTAATAATATATCCGGGCCTGGTTGCATGTAATTATGCATAATTTGCTGTTGTTACTATGGTAGGCTACATGTAACATATGTAACAAGACACTGTAAAATAAAGTCTTACCGATTAATTTACTTTTTTAAAAAACAATGGTTAAAAAGGCTTAAATGTGATCTTATCATTTTATAAAAGTTTTTTAGAATGTTACCATAGAAATTGTATTTATTTTTAAACCTCGTTGCTACCTAAACATGTAGAATAATAATTTTCTGAAATTTAAATTTATAAAATTAGAAACACCAGCGATTTCAAACCGTGTTTTTGAGACTGTCTTTGGTTCAGCAATGGTGTCGACTTATGAATTTACACATGATTTGTCTTAAAGCATATTAAAAACAACATGGACATAAAAACAATATTAAAAGCTGGATTTCCACCACAGGGGGACTTTAACAAACAATACAGCTAGACAACACTTTGAGTGAATATCTGTTGCTACTTGTGCAGCTTCAACCCAAATCTAAAGGTACAGCGCCATCCACTGTCTGAAAATGAACAATACCAGAGAATGTCTAATAGACGTTAGACGGTCTCTGACAATACAAATAGTCTCTACTGTAATTTCAGTCTCTAAATTCCAGGTTTATGAACATTTACTAGTGTTGATCTATGGTGTTAATGCAGGGACTGTGTGCGTAGACACGGATTTGTTTTGTTTGGCACTGTTCTTCGCCAATTTCAATACATAATAGTATCTATATAGTTATCTGTACGTTGGTAAAGTCATCGCTACAGTAGAGAGTTTGCGAATCATTTGATTCAAATGAATCAGTTAGTTCATGAGTCCGAATGAATCACACGTCTCCACGTGACGTCACGTTCGCTCTTCTTCTCTGGTATGGAGGAGCGCTATAAATAGCGGAGCACTCTTCAGTTCGCTCTCTCACTCGCTATGTCTCAGTGGAAGATAGCCAGAATACATGGAGATGATGAGGAAGTCAGAAGGCTACACGAAGGTAAAACGTTTTTTTTTATTATTTTTTATAATGTCTTGAGTTACATAAGTGTTCGGACAGCTTTACAGTTTAATCTATGACGTTTGAAAAATGCTAGCTTGGGCGCGCGCGGGTTTCAGCAGCACGTGGTTGGTTTCCTCGACTTTGGTTGGCCGTGTGAAATTTAACAACTTTAAAACAGTGTTTTATACGTCACAGATCTCCCGTGGAGCTTGAAGATGAAACTCGTGTGTGAAAACAGCAATGCTAACTGTATTGGTCATGTATGTTGATCATGATGTTGGTCTTTTGTGATTTCAGGTGGCTGAGTGTCTCGTGCGCTGACCCCAGATGAAGATGAAGCGTCTCTAGTGTAAGTGTGTGTGGACCCAGCGGTAGTCAGCTGACAGGCCAGCCCGTGCCTGAGCCGGTGTTACTCTGTGTGTGTGTGTGTGTGTGTGTGTGTGTGTGTGTGTGTGTGTGTGGACCCAGCGGTAGTCAGCTGACAGGCCAGCCCGTGCCTGAGCCGGTGTTACTCTGTGTGTGTGTGTGTGTGTGTGTGTGTGTGTGTGTGGACCCAGCGGTAGTCAGCTGACAGGCCAGCCCGTGCCTGAGCCGGTGTTACTCTGCTGTGTGTGTGTGTTTGTGTGTGTGTGTGTGTGGACCCAGCGGTAGTCAGCTGACAGGCCAGCCCGTGCCTGAGTCGGTGTTACTCTGCTGTGTGTGTGTGTGTGTGTGTGTGTGTGGACCCAGCGGTAGTCAGCTGACAGGCCAGCCCGTGCCTGAGCCGGTGTTACTCTGCTGGGAGAGAAAGGCTCTGCCGTCTGTTGCTGGTGCAGGTTTGGCTGTTTTAGTGAATCCTGCGGGTCAGCACTGGCAGACGGGCCCTCTGAGAGTGGACTGAGCTCATCACGTGACCCAGCCCTAGTCTGAGGACCCACACTCCTCACACACGTGTGTTTCACAGTCACACTCTCGATCTTGAGTCTAACTAATGCTGTTGTTACAGGGCACAGGAGACCCCAGAATACCTTCTTCCAGATGGCCAGTTGTGTTGAGACGGGTAAGTGTGTAGTTTTGGCCATTTTAAAGTCAGCATGAAATTAAAATAACTCCTTTCCTCAGCCCTCATGTTGTGTTTGTGTCATTTTGACTTCGAGGATTTTCCCATACCTGAAAATGCTAGTTAATGGTGTTGAATTAGACTTCAGGTTACTGACTAACACTTGATGTTCCCAGTCAAATAACGGCCTACCAAAATTGCTTGTGAATCTCTCATGCGCTTTAAATGTGCATAAAATATATGCATACATTACAATATGCAGATTTAAATATATCAAAGCGGATTAAACCTTGAGAATGTTGCTTAAGAATAAATTATTTTTACAACACACAATTGAGTATTCCAGGCTTTTTCACAGATCTCAGATCAATGAGGCCTTCGATCAGTTTAAAAATAAATTAAAAACCGGTCTAAACTGAAAGACAAGTTGACAAAAAGATAGAATATGATATTTGGTGATAAAATGGCATAACTATATATATATTTTTTTTTTTTTTTTTTTTGGTAGGCTGGTCATTTGACCGTGAACCTCGCAAGTGACTTGAGCCATTTTGTACAAAATCCAAGCATTTCGAACAAATTCCTGTTAAACATTAAAGCACACTAGTGTGAAACTCAATTTAAAAAAATAGTTTATGTAAAATTGACATCACAAATAACTTTTCACTCAAAAAATAAGCTTGGACAAATGAGGCCTACGATCGATCATTTCCATAAATAAAACTGTCTTAATTAGAAAACAAGTTGACAAAGATTGAAGTCAATATTTGGTGATGGAGCATAATGAGAGATTTATAGGCAGTTTTTTGCAGGCTGGTCATTTTTGACCGGGAACATCAGAAGTGTTTAAGGGTTTTCAACACAGCACAAGTGTTAATACACACATATAGCTGTCCCGTTAGAGAAGTGAAACGGGTTGTGAATGTCAGCTTTTCCCCTTCTCTGCAGGAAGAGATGATGAACACGGGTTGACGGCCCATGGAGATCTAGCACAGGTATAACCTTTACTCTGCTCTTCAGTGTTGACCCAAGCTGATACCATCATAGTAGAAGCGCTCCTCTGCTGTGGTGTCTGTAATCTTGGAAGAGCATCTGCAGGGTTGGCACTGATTTTTGTTGAGATTGTCTACAAAAATCTGACAAAGAAGCCTGCTACACTTCTCTTCATTTACTGTTAATGTTGTGTGTTTGACGGTGTTTCCTTTCGTTATAGGAAGTGTGTGTGTGTGTGAAGATCTAAAGGAATAAGATCTGGTCCTGACCCCCCCCCTTTTTTTTCTTTGTACTATTTTGACTATTTAAATGATCAGTGCTTGCTGTTAACTCAAGTTTACTTGCAGATTCTCAGAGATAATCACTGTATTTGTGTTTTCAGTATATGAAATGTTAAATAAACTGAACGGATGTTTTTTATACTGTTTGTAAAATAAGATGAATATGAAATAAAGGCTGAAGTGATTGTTACTCTTTGTAAGTGTTTATCTTGTAATCAGTTTGTCAGTGTCTTTGGTCGGATAGTTACATGTCAATGGATGAGTTTAGACTGAGTTCACTCTTTACATTTCAGTAAAAATGTAATGTTAGCATGAGCTAGAAGTCGATTACTTTGCACAAGACTAAATATTAATAAATAACTGTAAACAAGTGCAAAACATGAAAATAATGCAATATATCTGGATTATAAACAGATGAGATGCCTTTCATTCTTATATATTTATAATACTTCACATTAATTCACATTGTAAATATAGTCCCAAGGCCTTGTTTCACAGAAGGCTTAGATTAAGCCAGGGTTAAGCCTAAATTCGATTAGCACATCTAAGAAGCTTTTATAAATGTGTCTTAGAATAAAAAACATTACATTGTGCATCTTAAGGGAAAATGGTTCAAATGCAGACATTTTAAGATGCATCAGAGCAATAAGGTATTTAGCAAGCATATGTTTGTAGTTGTAATATGAAGGAATATTGATGCTGCTAATAGTTGTGTGTCTCTAATATTTGATTCAAACTGAATCTACTTTTATTTTGTTACATTTTTCTTAAATTAGGCTTTCAACTGACACCGATGATTGTAATCTGGCATTAATTCCACTGTTTAAACTTAAAATCAATGTTACGTTATTAGAATTGTTCAAAATAAGGGTTTCGTTTTAAATATTCAAATGTTGTTCATGTAAATCATGTATATTTGACCTTGTTTTATTCTGTTCTGTTCCTATACTACTTTGGTCTTTTTTTTTAAACTAGACGCTTGAAATTGTGTTACCCAAAGAGTCATAACTCAGAGTTATGAATATAGACCATAGGGTTTAAGAGCTGCAGAGATTTTTATTTGGGTTTGTCGTTTTCAGAAAATTCTCAAAAATAGGGGCACATATTCAGAGGAGAGAAGCAACTTTAAGGATATTTCCCACCGGTTACAATAGGACTCACGTCCACATCACCGATCCAACTGTAAATGAGCAGACAGACATACAGCAATAGAAAAGCATTCACAGCATCAATGCTCAACTTGTGTTTGAAATGCTGCGTCTACAGTGATTGATTTCTGACACTGAAGTCAAAGCTTAAGACTTTATTCTGAAGAGCATTTCTGAGAAGTTTTACACATACGGCTGTGATTTGTAATCGGCTGAATCAAGTATTTCTACTGTATACTAAGCATTTATATTTCACTAACACTTTTGTGAATTATTTCAACAAACAAATGATCATTTAACCTGAAATATTTAAATAAAATACCTGAAAAAAAAAACCTGAAAATAAACTTTTACAACAGAAACTTACATTTGTGCATGTTTGAAATTAACTGGTTCAGTGAATATAAATATAATTATATATTATTAACATGTGAAAATTGGAAATATTTATCCAGTAAATAATAATTAAATTAATATATAATTAAATGTATAATAATAATAGTAATAATTACTATGGGTTTTACAATACAATATTTTTTCTTTATGCAGTTGACATTAACAGGAAAAAATTATTTAAAAAAACTGAAAGAGACAAACATGTCCTCAAGGAAACACAAGTGTAAAATTGGCTCTAAATCTTACATTTAAGTGTGATTGATCAATGAGACCCTTTGATTACACTGTTATTATTGATACATAATTTGCAAAACTGTATTAATCTAGAAGCAGAAGCAGATTTAACTGTGATTTTCTGCTGTAATAAACAGTTTCACTGGTAAGATCCTCAGAGGAGAAGTTGTGCAGTGATTACATAAGAATGGAAAGACAGTTTCTGTGAAGGACGTCCTGAACGTGAGTAAATGTGTGTTAGTTACAGGATCAGAGAATGACACTGTTTTTCTGTCATAGTCCAGCTGAACTCTCACACGCTGAAGCTTCTGTTTAACAGTGAAGAAAGTGAAGGGTTGCTCTGGGGATTGTGAGCCGTATTTGCTTTTTATGTACATCACACGCCAGACATTAGACTTAAAGAAATCCTCTCCCTTCCTTTGGTTTGATGCTGTGGTTATTCCAAGACTCCAGCGTGTATTGTCTCCAACCTCCACATCCCAGCAGTGTGTTCCTGAGTTAAAGCCCTCAGATCCCAGGACACATGGATACTCATCAAACCTCTCTGGATTATCAGGAAGTGTTTTATCTTCATCACTGAGCGACACACTGGTCAGATCAGCAGAGAGTGTGAGACGAGGATCTGCTGTGTTTGGATCCAGAGTCAACGGCGCTGCAAAGACAATAACATCAGATTACAGGATGAAATATGATGTATTAGAAATGTAAATGTAAAACACATAAAGACTTTGTTGAAAAAAAATCATAAATCATGCTATCATAACAATGGTCTCTCAGTCAGAATGGATTGAGGCTTCAGGTTTAATATCAGTATTCAATAAACACTATTGTATCCTAATACATAAACATAGACCATGAGGAATAGACTTTTCATTATGAGTTCGCTGTATGATCTGATGATTTACATTATATACAGTTCAGATTCACTCAGTAATTCAATATAATATATATTTGCAATATATATATGCACTGAGTCAGATCTGTGAGACTCACTGTGTTGGACAGTTTCCAGCATCTTCTTCCAGACTCTGAACGGCAGGTTACCCAGATAACGCGACACATGAATCAAAGCTCCAGAACTCATCCGTGGATCCGGCTGTGAGATCTGGACTCTGAGGAACATTCAGGATTCAGAACTGCAGTGAATTTGAGTTCAGATCCACTGAGAGAAGAGATACGAGCGGCTCACTTACCTTTCCATCGTGACTTTATAGTTCTGGAAAATATAGAGTTTAAAAACATTTTAATATCTTATCAAACACTCTCACTGTCAGTGAGTCTCTATACAAGTTGTTTTATGCACAAAGAATGAAGCCAGATTGATTTGTCACCTTTAGAAACGAGACGTCATTGTCTTTCATCATCTCCTCCATGTCTCTGATTGTGTGTGAAAGAGCTGAGATGTGTGTGTTCATCTCCTCCAGCTTCTCCTTCATCCTCTGCTTCTTCTGCTCCTCTTCCTCCCTCAGTGCAGTGATTGTAGCTTCTTCTTCGTCTCTGAGAAACTGATGAAGCTTCTCAAACTCTTCTTTAATCTGACTCTCTGTGTGCTCAGCTTGAGACTGAAATCAAAACACATTCACTTCAATCATCTCAGTCAACACAAATCTCAGATACCCGACTGTAACAATGTTCAGGGAAGAAGGAGGCGGGAACCGGCGAACATTTAAACAGACTTTATTAAAAATAAAATAAACAAACTAAAATACCGCCAGCAGCCCCTCGCGGACGACTGCTGGCTAAAATAAAACACAAATACAAAAACCAAACAACTAAAATAAGGCCTGTTCCTCTCTCGATCATCAACGTCGTCGCTCCCCCTTTATGCTTCCGCTCCTCCGTGAGAGATGCGAGACCGGTGTGCTTCACAGGTGTTGCTCATTAGCAATCGCACCACCGGCCTCGCGCCGTTCTCTCACGTCCCTCGGCCGTCCTGTTCGCCACATACCCCCATCGCCCCTCACAGGCCGGGGGGTACCCACGAGCCTGTGCCTACTCCCCCCCGGCGGCGGCGATCCCTGGGGGGTATGGACCGACAAGCCGAGGGAAACGGAGACGGAAGCATGAGGAGCGACAGATCGAGAGAGGGGAGAGAGGAAAAAAAAAAAAAAAAAAAATTGGTCCGGTTCCCACAACGCGCTGCCATCTGGTCCTCCAACCAGCTGGGCGATCTTCTCCGCGGTGCCTGGCGGTGACGCTGGGTAGCCCCCGGTGGACGGCTCGACGCTCCTCCGCCGCCCGGTGGACGGCGACGGCTCCTCGGGTGCCTTGGGCAGACGCTAGGAGTCCCCCGCTCCCTGCTCCTCCCCTTCAGTGGTGGACTGCAGCAGGCTCCGGCCCACGGCGAGCGGCGGCGACTCCCCCTCTCCCTCCCGGATGGCAGCCGCACCTCCAATACCCAGGCGGCCGGCAGCGAGCTCGACCGTCCCACCGGCAACTCACTCCAGCGTACCGCCTCGAGCGTCCATGGCCGCAAGTCCCCCGCTCCCTGCTCCTCCCCTACCCGGCGGATGGCAGCAGGCTCCGGCCCACGGCGAGCGGCGGCGACTCGCGCACCATGCTCGATGGCACCGCAGATTCCCCACAACGGCGAGGACTCTCTGACAGCGCGTTCCTCCCTCTTCCCGGGTTTCGGCACCAGTGTAACAATGTTCAGGGAAGAAGGAGGCGGGAACCGGCGAACATTTAAACAAACTTTATTAAAAATAAAATAAACAAACTAAAATACCGCCAGCAGCCCCTCGCGGACGACTGCTGGCTTACCCAAAATAAACATAACGGCCAGCAGCCCCTCGCGGACGACTGCTGGCTAAAATAAAACACAAATACAAAAACCAAACAACTAAAATCAGGCCTGTTCCTCTCTCGATCATCAACGTCGTCGCTCCCCCTTTATGCTTCCGCTCCTCCGTGAGAGATGCGAGACCGGTGTGCTTCACAGGTGCTGCTCATTAGCAATATCGCACCACCAGCCTCGCGCCGTTCTCTCACGTCCCTCGGCCGTCCTGTTCGCCACACCGACATATAACAGATCCAGAAGCAGAAGCTGCTTGTTACAGAAATAATCAACTGGAATTCATTATATTAAATATATATTTTCATAACGGTATAAAGTGATCCTACAGCTGTAATGAAAATGACTCTTGATTCTGTTTCCTCACATTAATGTGTTGAGCTGTTTTCTCAAACTCTCCTTTCTTGTTTTCATTGTGTTGAAGTTTCTGTTGTAAGGACTTCAGTGCTGTTTTGAGCTCCTCCTGGAATTGAACAAAAATACATTAAACACCAGATTACAGTGAAGAGAAGAAAATACAGTGATATGATCATACAATTCTGTGCAAAAGTATTTACCCCCACCCTGATTTCTTCTGTTTGTGTGTGAATCTCATACTAAATTGATTCAGAAATTAAAACTTACCATAAAACAAAGGCAACCTGACTGAACACAAAGTAAAGCTTGTAAATGTCAATGTTATTTAATGAAGCAAAAAAGTTATCCAATACTAACTGGGTCTGCGTGATAATGTATTTGGCCCCATAGTTACTAATTACTCAAATCTATGAAACTGTATTTATAATGTTGTTCAGCTGGACTAAACTCAGCCAGTCCTGATCACTGCAGCCCTGTTCAATCAAATAAACACTTCAATAGGACTTTTTCAAAAGCATGAAGTTGGTTAAAACATCTTAAACAGTAACACACTATTGACAAAGGTGAAAGAAACTCCAGGAATAATGATGAAGACGGTGATTGAAATACATCCGTCTGTGATGGATTACAAAGCTTTTTCAAAGGCTCTTGGACTCAAAGAACCACAGCGAGAGCTATTATATCCAATTATACCATGGTCTGGGTGAATACTCGATTCTGATTGGCTGCAGGGTGTCCATTAAAAAGTGATAGAGGACACCTAGTAAAGGAGTTCTGGTGAAACTGACTGTTTACCATTCAAAATTAATAAATAAATGCGCTGGCTACATCAGCTGTGAGTAACCATAGCAACAGGCAGTCAAAGTATCCGTTTACAATTTATTGTATCAAAACAAACATCTAGTTAAAAACTTTAGATTTCGATTGTAAAACTAATTAAAATATAAACTATTTTTTTTTTAAAAATGTGTTATTTGGCAAGTGACCATGGTATAAGCGGGTTAACGCCCTTCGAGGTGTCCATTGTCTAGGTATTAATGGACTTCGGCGGAGGCAACCTGTCATGATCCGGCCTTCTTGTCCTTGATTTCCCCTAGTCTTGTGGCAGGATCATGACAGACCCATGTTTTGTGTACAAGCACATGGCCTTTTGTTTGGGCCATGTGCTTGTGTTGTCTCGTTATGTAACTCCGCCCCCTTGTTACCCTCGTCTTGTCATTATTGTCTAGTCAGTTTCACCTGTCTTCGTCATTAGTGTTCCCTATTTAATCCCCTTGTGTTTGCTGTTTTGTGCTGGTTCATTGTTTGATGTTGTGTTGTACCCTGTGACATACTTTGTGTGAATCAGGCCGTGAGTTACTTGTTGGAAGTCTTGTCTAAGAGAAGTGTTTGTTCCTGTCTTAGTTGTTAGTTTATTGTCTGAGTCTTAGTCTAGTCTAACCTGTCTTGTTTTGCCCCATCGTGGGTTTTGTTTTCTGTTTTTGTCATTAATAAACCCCTGTTTGTATTATTTGCTGTCTGCGATTGGGTTCATCCTCATAACAGAATGAACTGGACAAGAAGGAACCCAGCAGACAGCATGTCCTCCCGGCTCTGGCTACAACCAGAACAATGGTGGTTGTCGGCTCCCACCGACGGAGAGAGGGTCAACTGTCCAGTCCTGTCGCAGGGTCAGTGGATCCTGAAGAATTATGCCCGACTCTGGGATCGTTTCTCCCAGGAGGATCCGCAGACTTCTTCCTCGGGATCTCCATCTGCCTGTCTGCCAGTGATCCCGGGGGGTCGTGTTTTGGCCGTTGTTTCGCAGGGGAACCAGGCCAGTCCTGCCACGACTCCTGAGACACCTTCCACGTCCATCAATCTTCATGGTAAGCGTGGGAGGCACCCGTCGTGGGAGTCAGCATCGGAGTCTTCCTGCCCGGAATCCTCCTCGCCTGCTGTGAGTTTCCCAGTTCCTGTAACGGTTCCTGCTTCACCTCCCTCTCTGGTCCCCAGTCTGGCCACAATCTCCACACTGCGACCCAGGAAGAGGAAGAAGGGAGCTTGTTGTTCTCCATCTCTACCTCCGCCTGAGTCCGCGATGGCTCGCCAACCCGCAGCTGAAGTCAAAAGCGCTGTTCCTGGCCCTGCTGCTATTAGCGGGGTTCCTGTCTTTGCAACAGGAGACCCAGTTTTTGAATCTGCTGCAGAAAGCGTCATTTCCCAGTCGGCGTTGGCGAGACCCATTCCAGAGACTACTACCGTGAATGTCGTCTCTGAGTCTTCAGTCATTCCTGCTGAAGAGAAAGCAGCGGCTGATTCCGCTGCAAAGGCTGTGATACAGTCCGTATCAGCCCATCAGGAGATGCTAGTCGTCATCGCTGCCAGAACCCTGTCTGAATATCTATCCCGTCTTGTCAGAATTCTAGATGTCCCAGTCAGTCCTGCCTTGTCCCCAGTCCCTGTTCCAGATGCTCCAGAGAGCACCGTTCCCAGTCCAGTTACCGTAAGCACTGATCCCAAGTCTGCTACACTGAGCACCGATCTCAAGCCAGCTGCCGTAAGTGTCGATCCCACGCCGGCCGCTGAGAGCGCAGCGCAGCACCCACGCCGGCCGCTGAGAGCGCAGCACCCACCCTGGTCACCACTATGCCCCGGACTGTTTCCCCCAAGACCTCTCCTCGTGTGTCCCCATCCAAGTCTGCCCGGATTCCTCGTCCTAAGCCCTCGTCCCAGAAATCCAAGACCCCCAGCCCACCTATCCACCCTGGACTATCCCCCATGAACTCTGTGTTTCCTCCGCCACCCCTTCCATGTTTATTTCTGATTTGTCATCCAAGCCCTGTTGTTGTGTTGTGTTTGCCACTACTGTTATTCTTGTCACAGTCAATCTTGTCTCGCGTCTGATGTCCTCTTGAGGAGCGTCTGGAAGCCACTCCTTAAGTGGGGGGTTCTGTCATGATCCGGCCTTGTCCTTGATTTCCCCTAGTCTTGAGGCTGGATCATGACAGGCCCATGTTTTGTGTACAAGCACATGGCCTTTTGTTTGGGCCATGTGCTTGTGTTGTCTCGTTATGTAACTCCGCCCCCTTGTTACCCTCGTCTTGTCAGTTTCACCTGTCTTCCTCATTAGTGTTCCCTATTTAATCCCCTTGTGTTTGCTGTCTTGTGCCGGTTCATTGTTTGATGTTGTGTTGTACCCTGTGACATACTTTGTGTGAATCAAGCCGTGAGTTACTTGTTGGAAGTCTTGTCTAAGAGAAGTGTTTGTTCCTGTCTTAGTTTATTGTCTGAGTCTTAGTCTAGTCTATCCTGTCTTGTTTTTCCCCATCGTGGGTTTTCTGTTTTTGTCATTAATAAACCCCTGTTTGTATCATTTGCTGTCTGCGATTGGGTTCATCCTCATAACACAACCATCCTCAATGGACACCTCGTCGGGCATTAACCCTTACATAGAAAAAAAAACTTGTTACAGTAGCAAACCTTCCCAGAAGTGTCTCAAAGTCACCAAAGGGCCAAGAACAACATAGTAGGAACTGCATTTTTCTTATTTTCTATCAGAAAATGCTAAAAGACAATATCTTATCTTTAGTCTGCAAACTGAAGCTCAAGCAACAAGACAATGATTAAAAAAATAGTGAGTAAATCCACCTCTGAACGGCTCGAAGCATAATTACAGTTTTGGAGTGGCCTTGTCAAAGGCCTGACCTGAAAGCTATTGAGAAGATGTGGCAGGACCTTAAACAGGCAGTTCATGCTTGAAAACCGTCCAATGAGGCTGAACTAAAGTTGTCCGCTCAATTGTGCTCTTTTTTTGCTAAATATCTATGAAAAAAAGCTACACTATTTGGTATTAGACCTTAATAACTTTTAATAGTAGCAGCGCACAGACTTTCTATAATTGTTGTGAAATTGCTGTTTTTATGTTGCACCGGCAGTTATTGGGTTAATGCGGTGAGTTGGGAAAAGGCCGGTAGAGAGAAACGAGTGAGTGAGTTTGGCTTGTGCGTTTGTGTTCAGTTGTTCTTGCGTCCCGATTATACGTTCAGAAGCGGAGCCTCCCTTGTCTTGTCCATCAATGGTTCCTTGTCAGACGTTATAATAGTATTAATGTTTAAAAAAAAGCAGTTTCGATCATACATTTCCAAGAAAAATTAAGAAAATAATCAGATTCACCACGCAAAAAACGGGAGCAAAAAAAGCATTCTACTCACCAAAACTACTGATTTTTTTTTTTGTTGCACAAAATCCATACTAATATCTTTCCTCAACAAGACTTAAATTACTCTGTTGTAAAGGTTATCTGTGCGTTTCAGTCCCAACAACCTTTTCTATCGCCATCGAGGCTAATCCTGAAAGTTGAGTCTGTCCCGTCGCATTTCTGGCATCAGTTTTACTTGGCTTTAGTGCTGAGAGTGTCCGCTCGACAGAAATGGTAAATGGACTGCATTTATATAGCGCTTTCATAGACCCAATGGCCACCAAAGCGCTTTACATGTCACATCACATTCACCCATTCACTCACTCATTCATACACCAACGGCGGTGTCAGCCATGCAAGGCGCCATCCAGCTCGTCGGTTAGGTGTCTTGCTCATGGACACCTCGACACTTGGTCAGGTGGAACCGGGGATCGAACCACCAACCTTTCGGTTTGTAGACAACCTACATGAACCACTGAGCCACTGCCGCCCCAGGGACAGTCACCGCAACACATGATGATGTGTACAGCTGACCCATGCTCTCACACACATGACGATGTGTTCAGCTGACCCATGCTCTCACACACATGACGATGTGTTCAGCTGACCCATGCTCTCACACACATGACGATGTGTTCAGCTGACCCATGCTCTCACACACATGACGATGTGTACAGCTGACCCATGCTCTCACACACATGACGATGTGTTCAGCTGACCCATGCTCTCACACACATGACGATGTGTTCAGCTGACCCATGCTCTCACACACATGACGATGTGTACAGCTGACCCATGCTCTCACACACATGACGATGTGTACAGCTGACCCATGCTCTCACACACATGACGATGTGTACAGCTGACCCATGCTCTCACACACATGACGATGTGTACAGCTGACCCATGCTCTCACACACATGACGATGTGTACAGCTGACCCATGCTCTCACACACATGACGATGTGTTCAGCTGACCCATGCTCTCACACACATGACGATGTGTACAGCAGCTGACCCATGCTCTCACACACATGACGATGTGCACAGCTGACCCATGCTCTCACACACATGACGATGTGTACAGCTGACCCATGCTCTCACACACATGACGATGTGTACAGCTGACCCATGCTCTCACACACATGACGATGTGTACAGCTGACCCATGCTCTCACACACATGACGATGTGTACAGCTGACCCATGCTCTCACACACATGACGATGTGTACAGCTGACCCATGCTCTCACACACATGACGATGTGTACAGCTGACCCATGCTCTCACACACATGACGATGTGTACAGCTGACCCATGCTCTCACACACATGACGATGTGTACAGCTGACCCATGCTCTCACACACATGACGATGTGTACAGCTGACCCATGCTCTCACACACATGACGATGTGTACAGCTGACCCATGCTCTCACACACATGACGATGTGTACAGCTGACCCATGCTCTCACACACATGACGATGTGTACAGCTGACCCATGCTCTCACACACATGACGATGTGTTCAGCTGACCCATGCTCTCACACACATGACGATGTGTACAGCAGCTGACCCATGCTCTCACACACATGACGATGTGTACAGCTGACCCATGCTCTCACACACATGACGATGTGTACAGCAGCTGACCCATGCTCTCACACACATGACGATGTGTTCAGCTGACCCATGCTCTCACACACATGACGATGTGTACAGCAGCTGACCCATGCTCTCACACACATGACGATGTGCACAGCTGACCCATGCTCTCACACACAGGACGATGTGTACAGCTGACCCATGCTCTCACACAGAGTTTTGAACGAAATCAATGAGATCAGCGGGACTTTTGCCTTCAAAATCAGACCTGGCATACATTACAGTCAGTCAGTTCTGTTATTACCCAGACAGATCGAACAGTGTGCCGTGACTCTGCGTTAAGCTCAGGCTGAATAAGGGATTTTTTCCAGTAGGTTTGAACCTGCTGGGGGTCGAGGAGGGAAAGAAACATTTATTTGCGGGTTGAAAAACTATTAAATCTACAGGAATATATTTTAGTTTATGCAGTTCGCTACAGATGCGATTAGATAGTTTTCAATACATTAATACCCGTACTGCGCCTGCGCCCTGAACATCCAATCAAAGCATGAGAAAATGCTGCTGTTACTGTACGCCTGCTTGATGGCCCCAGTGCAGTCAAAAATTTTCATTTTTTTCATTGACATTTCAAAGTCAAATATCTTACTTATCTGTCAGTGAAGAAAGTAAACAGAGGGTCAACTGATAGGTTGCATTCACAATATGTAGGCTACACATTCATTATTGATCTTATGCCTAATACTTATGCCTAAAAAAAGGATAAAAAATAGCTTTAAAACCATGTCAGTGGGCAGTAGATTATTTGTCAATACCTGCTCTCTCCTCATCTCCATCACTCTTTCTCTTTTTCTCAGTCTCTTCATCCCTTTTTCTTCCCCCCCTAAAGCTGAGCTTTTTTAATTTACTAAAGGCTACAATTTGTATTATATTCTCAATATGTACACATTCATTATTAATCTTGTGCCTAACATGATGAAAACGGCTTTGTTAATGTTTCTTGTCCCCTCACAATGACAGTAAACTGTAATGTATGTGTAATGTGTAATGTAACTGTATTACATTACACGTTACATAGGCCTATTTTCAGTTCAAAATGGCGAAAATAGACAAAACTATATTAGTTTGCCTGATTGTTTTTTGTCATTCGTTTAACATTTATGACCTAAAAAAATGTCAAATATAAAATGTTAAGTTTAGCTACTTACATCTTGACCGTACGCGTCGAGTCGCACTGTTAAACTTCGCGCTCAGCAGCGTCTGTGAACATAATTAAAGCCCTCCTACTTTGATTTGATTGGTCATCTCAAATATTCTGACATTGACGAGCAGTGACAGACCAATGAGACTCAGATGAACACACACACATACACACACACCCTGTCCTCTGTTTCTGACGTGCTCTGTGCTCGGCGCCGCTGCGGATTGAAGATGAAGAACGCGCTGAATCTGATTATAACAAGACTGAAGCGAACACGAATTTGTGTAGCCTACATTAATCACAAATTTTTAGGGGGGCTAGGCAGAAGTCCCCCTAAAAAGGGCCTAGCGACGCCCCTGGTTGCGACCAGGCGCGGATTTGACAGGTGGCCCACCCAATCAGATTAATAAAAACAATTTACATTTTTAATTTTAATAATAATAATAATAATAATAATAATGAATTAAGTTTGGCCATATACGGCGCGCCGAACACTTTATATGATATATGACAAGCGCTGAGCGTGTCCATCTCTAGCTCAGCGCCAGCCAACGTGCGAATACACAGTTTGAATCTGGCAGTTATGTCATGTCACTGTACATATTTTGTCCAGACTTTGACACCCTTGCAAGGAGAGGAGACGAGGCTCCTTGTTCACATGAACACCATTTCACGAGTTCACACTTACAAATAAGTCAGATAGAATAAATGCATATTTGGCGTGCTGTCCGAGGAGAGGGCTCCGGGCTCGGTATGCGGCCCGAACCCATAGTACTCCCCCCGTTCCTGACTGTGGAAGAATGAGCCAGGAGTGAGGAGTCGGGGTGGTGGAGGGATGCTGAAACTGTCAAGGAATGTTAGGTGAGTTGACAGTGGATATTTATATATGCTTCCTCTCGTGCTGATAGAGTAGACGTGTAATAGTTTGGTGACGAGTTGATTGGAATGATTTATTTGAACGTGCTCCTCCCGAACCTTGTTAATTAAACATCATGTCTTGGAAAGACAAAGACTATAAGGGCCCGCTCACATATCGCGTCTTTTGCACGCTCAAGTTTGTTATTTCAAATGTATGCGCTCATGATGGAAGCGACGCTGTCGCGACAGACGTGATCAGGCGTCTGATTGACGGTGCAGATCCACTTGTCCGTGCGACACTTCTGTTGCGCCGCGCTCCACTTTATTCCTATGGGTGACGTCACGCGACTTTAACGCGCCCGCAAAGCATCCCGGGAAGGCGGCGCTTCATTTGGAAAAATGCTGCGCGTCAAAAAGCTGGCCGATGCCCATCTTTATGCAAATGAATTCCGTTGAACGCGACGCGACTATCCAATAGAAGCAGAGCATATGTAGACGGGGGGAAGTCTCTCGCAGGTCCTCTGTTCTAGACTGGCCGCTGGCTCAAAACCACACCCATAGCGGTAAACTTGAGGAACACCCATCAAAGTACAAATGTGGGGAGGCGTCGCGACACCACGCTACAGTCGTGGTACATATGACATGTATTATGGGTTTATGTGAGGATTGTTTAAAGTTCACTTAAATTAAAAGTTGTATTTTTGAAGCCTAATAAAGGTTTCAAATTGGGATCCTTTTCATGGAGACATCAGTATATTAATATCAGTGATACTGGCCTTCATTCATAAAAATATGCTATTAAACAATTATTTAAAATATACTGTCTTTATGTTGTTTTTACATTACAGTGTAAATTGGGTCTCACATAATTTCAATTTTATTTTTGTTTCATAATTTCATTCATTTTAACATTTTTGACTTTATAAAATGATTCTCTCAAGTCTTGGCAATCGGCCCCTATTAAACAATAAAAAAGTAAGAGATCTTTTTGTTATACATAGTTTAGTAGCCTAATTTTATTTTTGGCAGAATTTATCATTATAATCAACTTTTTGATTGGATTTTGATAATTTATTTCCTGGATTTTGTATCAGCATAGTCCCTAAATGTATGTAAATGCAGGAAATGTGATTCAAAACGAAAAAATGTTTCCCCATTTTGTGTCCCCCCCACTTCCCAAACCAAAGTTACACCCTTGTATATATATATATATATATATATATATATATATATATATATATATATATATATATATATATATATATATATATATATATATATATATATATTTTTTTTTTTTTTCTTTAATGGTGTTGTGCAGGTTTATGTGAATGCATAACTTTAGGATGTTAATAATTATGACCATATACGCTTGAGAAAAATATATACAGTAAATACTGTAAATGTATTATACCTTATGGGAACAGTCCCCTTCCCTCCAAAATTAGACACAGAAAAAATGTATTCAATTCATATATATATATATATATATATATATATATATATATATATATATATATATATATATATATATGTAATTAATGTAATTTTGTTAATAATTTGGTGTGCCAAGAGTGGCATTAACGTAGACTGAGTTAAGCAAGAGTCTTGTGAAAAATTATATAAGGACATTATAGCCATAAAAGAATCATAGTACTTGGATACTTAAGTACATTTGAAAGCAAATACTTTTGTACTTTTACTCAAGCGAATGTTTAAAGGCAACACTTCTACTTTTAGTTGAGTAATATTTTACCTTAAGTATCTTTACTTTAACTCAAGTACATGGTATGTCTATGTGTACTTCGCCACCACTGCTATAGATTCTGAAGGCCTCAAGGCAGATTTCTTTAACCCTGACAACACGATGGCTGAAATATGATTGGATAAAAGCTCTAACATAAACATACACTACTGGAAGCAGCGCAACCAAGAGAAAAGCTATGAAATTAAGATAATGAATTATTGGGAATAATTTAATACTTTTTTTATGGAAAAAATATATTAAAGTGCAAGTCAGTGATTCTGATAGTGTTTTGGTCAGCAGAGAAGACCTTGCTGGCCCTGATGGCCCACCACTGATGTTTATGATTAATTATTGTTGAAACATGTGTCTTACCTTATATAATGAAACCACTTCACTGATGGGTCTGAATTTATGATTGTCATGTTTTTGTGAATTAATACACACTACACACACAGGCTGTTTGTCCTCCAGACAGAAGAGTTTGAGTTTCTCACTGTGTAAACTGCAGATCTCCTCAGATCCTGATGAACATTTCTCATTTCTCTCCTTCAGGAACGACTCACACAAGTTTTTTAATGTGAGATTAACTGGAGGATCATCTCTTGAGGATCTTCTCCTGCAGAGAGGACACTCCTGAGTTTTCTTAGTTTTCCAGAACTGTTGTAGACACTCTTTACAGAAACTGTGACTACATGACAGAAAAACAGGAACCTTGAAGATTTCACAGCAAACAGCACAAATATAATCATCTTCTGCTGCTGAAGCCATTTTCACTGTTTGAGTCCTGCAAACTAAACTTTACTTTTACTTTCTGAACGACGGTTTTCAAAAATGAATCACAATGAGAATTAAAAATCTGTTGTCTGTTCAGAAATGAACTTCACAAAAATCCTTCTGTAAAGTTTTTCTCTTTGTTCTCCATGGATTGCTTATTCTTTATTGCTTTTGTTGAGACAAAATCGGTGTGACAGAAAGGAGAAATAACAAGTCCGTCTCTTCCTGGTTAGAGTTGTAAGAAGGAGGAGTTTATAATAATCTTTGGGTGTACAAACAGTTCAAACAGGAACGTCAGGATCTCTTCAGATAAAATGTATTCAAAATGGACCTGCATTGAAATGTTAAAAATAATGCTGTAAAACTTTAAATAAAACACAAAAGAACAATAAAAATACAGAACTATTAATTATGAACGACCTCAAAATGTTTATACATGTTTTATTTATTGCTCTTTATTTGTCAGAGAGTTTCTCCAGGGTCTGTCATGATGTAATAAAATCAAATTTTATTTATGTAGCACAACAAAAACAACAGTAGTTGGCCATTGTGCTGTACAACAGAATAAATATAAAAAAAGAGCGCAAAGGGAGTTTACATCAAAAAACACCAATCAGAAAATTCAACATTATTTTTCTGTCATGCTCAAATCTTTGTCAGTGTAATGGGCAGGAATAAAGATCTTAGCGACTTTGACAAGGGCCAGATTGTTACGGCAAGGTGACTGGGTCAGAGTATCTCTGAAACTCAAGGCTTGTGTGTCGCTCCTGATCAGCAGTGGTGAGGATTTACCAACAGTGTCCTAGGAGGGACGAACACACACCGGCGACAAAGTGTTGGACACACAAGACTCATCGATGGACGAGAGCAATGAATGCTATCCCGTCTGGTCCGAGCCAACAGAAGGTCTAGTGTGGCATAAGTCACTCACAACTTTAATGATGTTATGGGAAGAAGAAGAAGTTTTATTTATATAGCGCCTTTCCATAGCTCAAGGTCGCTCTACATGGGAGGAATTTGTCACAAGACACAGTGCATCACATTCTCATCACATCATACGCATGGGGCAAAAGTGAGGACGAAGTCCAGGGCAATATGGGACCAAGGGTGGGAGGGAATAGAGAGGGGACGAAGCAGACCATCAGGAGGTGAATTACTGGACTTCTGCTGGGCACAGACAGAACACGACGCAACAAATCGAAAAAGGAAGGATTTTTCTTTGAAAATTTACATTTGTGAATATAAAAGTTGGCAAGAAGTAGTAAATGAATTACAAATTTAAAATGAGAAGGGTCTAAAGGCTCTGTCGTGGGGCCCTCCCCAGGTTAGGAGTCTGGGTGTCATCCTTGACAGCACATTATCTTTTTAGCCCCACATCAATAACATTACCCGGTCTGCCTACTTCCATCTGCGAAACATTAATCGCCTCCGCCCCTCCCTTACCCCCCACACTGCCGCCGTCCTTGTCCACAGTCTTGTCACTTCCCGTTTGGACTACTGCAACTCTCTCCTTTTTGGCCTCCCTCACAAATCCCTTCATAAACTTCAACTGGTCCAGAAATCTGCTGCCCGCATCATAACTCGAACCCCCTCCATTCACCACATCACTCCTGTTCTCCAACAGCTTCACTGGCTCCCGGTCCAGTTCCGTATCCAATACAAAGTTCTTCTGTTAACATTCAAGGCCATCCACAACCTCGCCCCCCCCTATATTTGTCTGATCTCCTCCAGGGTCCAACTTCCACCCGCTCCCTTAGATCCTCTTCCTCCATACACCTGTCTTCCAACTGCCTATTTCTTTCTGTTAAATGTCTTGTATAATCAAAATAATAAACACATTGTTAAAAAAAACCTGCCTATTTCACTTGATGTCAATTGCTCTGCCTCTTTCTGTTGTTTTTTTAATGTTGTTCTATTTATTTCTTGTGCTTTTAAATGTTTTATGTATCCCTGTATGGTCTCCTTGAGTGCAGAGAAAGGCGCCTTTAAATAAAAAGTATTATTATATACACATACAGTATATATATATATATATAATAATAATAAGTTTAATTTATATAGCGCCTTTCCCAAGCTCAAGGACGCTTCACATTGTATATACTGTATATAAATTTTTTTAAACCACTATTTCCAATGAAAGGTATTTATCTTCATCATTTTTTCTTCGAGTGGAGCTCAACTAATAGTAGAAGTGCACACTATAAGTGCATAGTATACAATTTGTCATTTAGGATGCAACTTATGCTTGTATTCATAAAACAGTCATAAAACTAAAAGTACCCGGATCATCCACTACTTCTGGCGTTTGTGCCAATGGGCCGAAACCTGGAAAAGGCTTTTGACGTGAATCTGCCTTTTCCGAAATCATTCTTCTCCCTTTTCCCAGTGCACATCAGCTCAGAGAGGCGTTTATTTAAAAATGAAAATGAAAAGTTGAAATAAACTGCCTAAAAGGTAATTAATAATGAGGATAAAGTGTTTATAGGTGTAGGGAAGAGCTTTAAGGACCGGTAATGTCATGATAAGGCGGCATCCATTCATCCATCCAAACAGTGACATACCCAGAAATACAGTGACTACCAGTAAAACTTATAAAAATTGGGACCAAAAGTGATTCAGACTCTTTGACCTGATCATGTTTTGCTGAAGTGTTTTTTCTTTAATTGCTAATGTGACATTTTTACAGCACAGACTGAACAACATGAAGCATTGCTTGGTGATTGGTTGAGCTAAACTGGTATTATCTAATTGTGTAGTTAAATTTAACAGCTGACAGATATTCAACATAATTCATGTGTGAGACAGTCTAACAGAAGGATGGACAAAACCAGTGAAATATCAACTGATTTAATAACTCTGAGTTCTTGTCATATTTTATTACCATTTTCTAAACTATAGTGAATAAACTGTGATAATGTGAGAAATATTGAAGCTGTCTGAATACATTTTGTTTTGACTGTATATAAATATAAAATCTAACAACTTTTTGCACTATCGCTGCCTTAATAAAAAGCTGATTTTGTGAAGTTTGATGGTGTTGGTAATAATACGCCAGCTATATGTGTGCTTCTCTTCTCACTCTATCAAAGGCTTGTGGCAAATCTTTAAGGTGAGGATGGGAACTGAAGCACAGGCTCCCGAATCCTCCTGTTATTCTGCGGTCCTCGTTGTTCGGTGGCCCTCGGTTGCACTCGAAGCCCCTGTTCCCTCATCCCAGTCTCCGACTCACTCCCAACTGGTGACCGTTGCCGGGAACATCAGAAGTGTTTAAGGGTTTTCAACACAGCACAAGTGTTAATACACACATATAGCTGTCACGTTAGAGAAGTGAAACGGGTTGTGAATGTCAGCTTTTCCCCTTCTCTGCAGGAAGAGATGATGAACACGGGTTGACGGCCCATGGAGATCTAGCACAGGTATAACCTTTACTCTGCTCTTCAGTGTTGACCCAAGCTGATACCATCATAGTAGAAGCGCTCCTCTGCTGTGGTGTCTGTAATCTTGGAAGAGCATCTGCAGGGTTGGCACTGATTTTTGTTGAGATTGTCTACAAAAATCTGACAAAGAAGCCTGCTACACTTCTCTTCATTTACTGTTAATGTTGTGTGTTTGACGGTGTTTCCTTTCGTTATAGGAAGTGTGTGTGTGTGTGAAGATCTAAAGGAATAAGATCTGGTCCTGACCCCCCCCCCTTTTTTTCTTTGTACTATTTTGACTATTTAAATGATCAGTGCTTGCTGTTAACTCAAGTTTACTTGCAGATTCTCAGAGATAATCACTGTATTTGTGTTTTCAGTATATGAAATGTTAAATAAACTGAACGGATGTTTTTTATACTGTTTGTAAAATAAGATGAATATGAAATAAAGGCTGAAGTGATTGTTACTCTTTGTAAGTGTTTATCTTGTAATCAGTTTGTCAGTGTCTTTGGTCGGATAGTTACATGTCAATGGATGAGTTTAGACTGAGTTCACTCTTTACATTTCAGTAAAAATGTAATGTTAGCATGAGCTAGAAGTCGATTACTTTGCACAAGACTAAATATTAATAACTGTAAACAAGTGCAAAACATGAAAATAATGCAATATATCTGGATTATAAACAGGTGAGATGCCTTTCATTCTTATATATTTATAATACTTCACATTAATCCACATTGTAAATATAGTCCCAAGGCCTGGTTTCACAGAAGGCTTATGTCACCGGGTGAGACAAAGAGGAACCTTAAAACCGGGATTTGTTGCACGGGGGAGACTGCTAGTGTTGCGGAGTGGGCGTGTTACGGATACGTGGTGTATTTGTTTTTTATTATTAATTGAAATCATGTACTATGAATCATTAAACTTATACAACATTTTTTTTTAATATATATATATATATGGAAAAAAAATTCACACTAATTCTGTGTTGTGTTTTTTCTGGTAATAAAATGAAGACATAAAACACAAATTTTAGCATTTATCATCAATTTTAATCATATGAAATTAAATAAACTTTTTGTCAAATAACTGGCTGCACAATGAGCTTTAGCCTAACTGTTCAAATTAAAACATGGATTATTCCTTAAAAATTTCAGTTTTGATGATAATTTATTTGGATTAGTGTTAGTGTATTATTACATTGGGATATATCTAAATTCTAATGTACAACAGTAATATATTTCTGTCAAGTTAAACCGAACTTTTATTTTGACGGGTTGCCGTGAAGACCTTTTGAGGTTCTGTGTGTTTGTCATGATGATAGTTTTTCTCAAATGAAGCGGTGAAATGATCACGAAGTGACTTTCAGAGTGGATCTAGAGCCTGGAGAGGAAGTTCATGCATTTGTGTCTTCATATAGGCCAAATAACAGCGCAAGCGTCACACGTGCTTCAGTGTGTGTGTGGTAAATTAAACTGCGCGTCGGGGCACCATTCATTCACACAGAACATGCAGGATTCATATTTAAATAGTCTTTGTGTTTTAATATTCACACACACTAGTCTACATCGCGATTTGATTTCAAGTGTACTGAACTGCTTTCTATTTTTTCCTCAAATTTACAAATTCCGTGAAATTCCGCGTTTTACACTAAATTCCTTTTTTATGACTGTATTTCGTCAGCATTTTAGGGGGGGCGGGGGTCGTATTGCGGGGGCGGGCCGCCCCCCCAAAACAATGGTAGGGGAAACACTGTTGTTGGTTCTTGGGGGGTGGGGGAGTTTTCTTGGTGCTTGGGGTTTCCACGTTGGGTTCCCTTGGCGCTTTTGTCAGCAGACAGCAGAAAGCAGCAATCGCAGTGCATACAAGTGTGGGGATGTTTATACATTGAAGACGGATGAGTGCCCGACATATGGAACTGAGAGAACAGAGTGATTAAGGGCAGCGCTGAAGATCCATGCTGTTACCAAGGAGAGAAGTTAAGTACACTTTTTGCATCAACATACAAAAGGGGATGTTATGAAGATTTACCAAGAACATTCTGAATACTGATTTGCACTGGCTGGCAGCGTGTGTTGTCTGTCTCGTTGTGAGTCTTAAGGTGATGATACACAGGGCAACTTTTTGAGCAATGTTGCTGGGCAATGTTGCCGTCAATGGGCAACCAGATGAGACACAGGGCCCACGACCAATCTAAATTATCCAGATAGAAATTTATTTCCCATTTTCAATGGGAAAGTGCCCAAGCAACAATCGCTCGGCAAGATTGCCCAGCAACATTGCTCAAAAAGTTGCCCTGTGTATCATCACCTTTAGAGAACAAGGAAGGAGCTGGGCTTTATAGGATTGCTCTTGAAACCTGATACCCCTGTGTAGAAAGCCATCGGTGGATTGTCTGACCCTGCAAAGATGGAGTGAAGGCCTGTTATTCACGAGAGGTGTTGTGGCATTGCAGTGTCTGAAAGTGTGAAGTGAGCACGTGTAAAAAGTTTTTTTGTATTGTTGCATGCACGAGTGTGGGAGACCAAATCATTACCATCATTCTATGATCTTTGTTTGGGGAAGCCAAACCAGTGGGGAATCAATCTAATCTGATCCGTTGATTGTAAAGTTGTGTCCAGGTTCCAACCACCTGATGTGATATTGGAGGAAGGAGAAGTTTAGCTCTGTGTGTTGTTGGGAAGAGCTGCATTCTGCTATTGCTGTCCTGTGGGAAGAGAAGACTCAGTTATTAACTGCTGGATCCTGTACTCACCATTGCTGTTCTGTGAACAGAGAAACTCTGCCGTCCGCCGCTGCATTCTGCTATTGCTGTCCTGTGGGAAGAGAAGACTCCGTTATTAACTGCTGGATTCTGTACTCACCATTGTTGTTCTGTGAACAGAGAGATTCTGCTGTCCGCGCTGCATTCTGCTATTGCTGTCCTGTGGGAAGAGAAGACTCAGCTGTTAACTGCTGTGTCTGGTCTGCTGCCGCTCTATGAGCTGAGAGATCCTGTGAACCATTACTCTGAAGGAGAGATTGCTGACTGCTGTGTCTGATCTGCTGCCGCTCTACGAGCTGAGAGATCCTGTGAACCATTCTGCCGTGCAAAGGCAAAAGACCTTAACTTCAATTTTGGTCAAAATGAGTTATTGCCATATTTGGTACAATGGACATCAGTTTTATCATGTGGACAAATATCTTGCGTCAATTTTGTTCTTTTCTGCTAAAAATAAGATGTTGTTTTTGCCATAACTTCCAAAAGCAGAGGGAAAGCAAAGGCAGAAGACCTTAACATCAGTTACAGTCTTTTGGCTTTGTACCGCTGCACTTTAGAACGCAGTTATTATAAGTTACAGTGGAGTTAAGGCACTCTGCCTTTGTTTTACCCACCAGTTCTGTTTGCCGCGCTGAAGTTACGGTGTTATGCCTATATGTAATTGAAGCACTTTTGCCACACGCATTAAATAAAGTGAAAATAAAATTGTTGCAGTGGTTGTTTTCTATCTAGCATTAAGAATTTCCTATTCTCGCGGGAAAACTATGGTAGAGATGGCTTTGAAACGCAAACACCAAGATCAATATGGATGATATGGATAACGTTACATGAAGGAAAAAAATCAGCTAGGATACTGGTAGCCTAGTTAGCTAGCTAGCGATGCAAACTTGGGCTAAACTATGATGTCTATGTAAACTAGGCTAACGTAACGTTTCTTGACGCACAAAACACAACTGTTCCTGATCCACAAATAGCCTACATGATGGTGTGCCAGCTGTAAGACACCATAAATCAAAGCCTGGATACTATTAACTAGTACTAGTAGTAGGCCTAACGTTACAAGTTTTCTCCTGCCATACAGGGTGGCTAGCTGCCTGCCAATCTGACAGTCCACTCACTGACAGAAAACAACACGAGTGGGTTGGGGACGCCTCACGATACGCCTCACGACACACCTCCCCTGGCAAGGAAGAAACATTACCACGCACACAAACCAACCCAGCAAATATAACATAGATCGCAGCTTACCTTTTTATTTTAATCATGGTCAAAATCCATGGAAAACAACATCCATTGAGAAGACAAATCCATTGTTTAAATCCATCATGTGCCGGCTGGCTAGCCTAAAGTGCAAAGTTGTCTGGAGGTTGACATTCAATTTTAAGTGTCGCTGTAGTAGGGTGACCACGTCCGGTTTACACCAACCACTATGAAATTGTCCCGGTTAAACAGGTCACTTTCCTACCTCTTAAAATGTCATTTTACTTAAATTAAGTACAACGATAAAGTTTTAAAATTATCCAGTACAGATAATAGCCTTCATTTTTTTTTTTATATTCTATTGATGTAATATTAAGCCTTACTAGACAGAACTCACTAAATGTTATTTTAAGGCTATCATTGTTATCATAGAAATGTTTGTATAGAGTGATAAAAGTCAAAATGGTCAAAAAATTAGAAGTTAAGGTATTTTGCCTTTGTATGACCCATGATTGTTTTGCAAAAAATGCAAAGGCAGAATACAGTAACTTCCGAATAAAGGTCAAAGGTCAAGTTCGAGCTATTTTTTTTTTATGTAGATAAATATATTCATTATGACAACTACTTGGCAAAACAGCTGACTGCTGTGTCTGATCTGCTGCCGCTCTATGAGCTGAGAGATCCTGTGAACCATTACTCTGAAGGAGAGATTGCTGACTGCTGTGTTCGATTATAAATAAAAAGAAGAGATTTTATGATCTGTTGTCCTGATTGGTGTTTTTGGTGTCGGCTCCTCCGGAGTGTGGTTATTGACCCTTGGCCTAGGGAAAACGGTTACACTTAGATTAAGCCAGGGTTAAGCCTAAATTCGATTAGCACATTTAAGAAGCGTTTATAAATGTGTCTTAGAATAAAAAAACATTACATTGTGCATCTTAAGGGAAAATGGTTCAAATGCAGACATTTTAAGATGCATCAGAGCAATAAGGTATTTAGCAAGCATATGTTTGTAGTTGTAATATGAAGGAATATTGATGCTGCTAATAGTTGTGTGTCTCTAATATTTGATTCAAACAATCACTTATTTTGTTACATTTTTCTTAAATTAGGCTTTCAACTGACACCGATGATTGTAATCTGGCATTAATTCCACTGTTTAAACTTAAAATCAATGTTACGTTATTAGAATTGTTCAAAATAAGGGTTTCGTTTTAAATATTCAAATGTTGTTCATGTAAATCATGTATATTTGACCTTGTTTTATTCTGTTCTGTTTCTATACTACTTTGGTCTTTTTTTGAAACTAGACGATTGATTTGTCACCTTTAGAAACGAGACGTCATTGTCTTTCATCATCTCCTCCATGTCTCTGATTGTGTGTGAAAGAGCTGAGATGTGTGTGTTCATCTCCTCCAGCTTCTCCTTCATCCTCTGCTTCTTCTGCTCCTCTTCCTCCCTCAGTGCAGTGATTGTAGCTTCTTCTTCGTCTCTGAGAAACTGATGAAGCTTCTCAAACTCTTCTTTAATCTGACGCTCTGTGTGCTCAGCTTGAGACTGAAATCAAATCACATTCACTTCAATCATCTCAATCAACACAAATCTCAGATACCCGACATATAACAGATCCAGAAGCAGAAGCTGCTTGTCATTTACAGAAATAATCAACAGGAATTCATTATATTAAATATATTGATTTATAACTGTATAAAGTGATCCTACAGTTGTAATGAAAATGACTCATGATTCTGTTTCCTCACATTGATGTGTTGAGCCGTTTTCTCAAACTCTCCTTTCTTGTTTTCATTGTGTTGAAGTTTCTGTTGTAAGGACTTCAGTGCTGTTTTGAGCTCCTCCTAGAATTAAACAAAATACATTAAACACCAGATTTACCCCCACCCTGATTTCTTCTGTTTGTGTGTGAATCTCATACTAAATTGATTCAGAAATTAAAACTTACCATAAAACAAAGGCAACTCGAGTGAACACAAAGTAAAGCTTGTAAATGTCAATGTTATTTAATGAAGCAAAAAAAGGTATCAAATACTAACTGGCCCTGCGTGATAATGTATTTGGCCCCATAGTTACTAATTCCTCAAATCTATGAAACTGTATTTATCCACAGTATTCCTGCGCCCCATGAAGCTTTGTGCGAATTATGGGTGTAACTTCCGTTAAGCTGTAAACAATCAGGGAAAGGCAATAGGTTAAAAAAGTGTCACAATGAGATGACATTAATCTACTCACCCTTCACCCATCGAACATTAAAAGGAAATTTAAAAGTGTAAAAGCATAAACAAGGTACTTTCAACAGACCAAATAACCCAAGTCTTTGGTTAAATAAAAAAAAATATGTTACCTTAATCAAAAATGATCATTAACTTCAGCATAACGTGATACTATTTCAAAGTAATTTCCGTCATTTTGACAGATTATAAATTGCATTTACCTGTGAAAACAAACCTGGAAAGAGACATGAGGATTTTGAGGAGAATAACGAGAGATTGTTCATGCATTCCAGTGAATTATTATTGGAATATATCGTAAATTAAATTCGGGAGAACAGACCACAAATGTGCAGTATATGTTGTCCTTTTTCATACATTTACAGCGGATTTCAAAGGGAAATAAGAAAATAATCATGAGGAAAAGAAAGCAGCGACTGAAAAGAGCTCTTGCCATAGATGTTCTTATAAAATGTCACGTTAAAATACCAAGTATAACGTTATTCTCATGATGTCTGAAAATAAATCATGAAAGAAAATTGACAGCTCATCCAGTCAAAACTGACGGATCAGCTTTATTTGTAGGACAACCGATTTGAAATGATTCGTTTCAGTCTTTTTGAATGGAAGTTCCCCAAACCGGAAGTGCCACCCATAATTCAAAACACAGTAAGGTCGTCAGGAAAAGGTGGATAATGTTGTTCGGCTGGACTAAACACAACCAGTCCTGATCACTGCAGCCCTGTTCATCAAATAAACACTTAAATAGGACTTTTTCAAAAGCATGAAGTTGGTTAAAATGTCTTAAACAGTAACACACTATTGACAAAGGTGAAAGAAACTCCAGGAATAATGATGAAGACGGTGATTGAAATACATCCGTCTGTGATGGATTACAAAGCTTTTTCAAAGGCTCTTGGACTCAAAGAACCACAGCGAGAGCCAGGGGCGGCGCTAGGGCTGGGCTACGGGGGCTTAAGCCCCGAATGTTTTAAGTAAAGCCCCGAATATTTTGCTACCTTGTCTTTCTCATAGAGCAAAACAATTAATCAGAAAAACAAATGTGAATAAGATTACAGCTGCCGTGATTACCTAATCATGAAAAGTGCATATTACAGTTTTATTTATATTTTTCCCTTTGCATTAAAGGTACTTACAACATGCTTTTGCAGCGTTGAACATTGTAGCCAATCACAGACATGTCTGTTGAACGCATCGGCCAATCAGAGGCGTTTAAACGAGTCGCTGTGCTGAAGATGTGTTTTGCACGAGCTCACCGAGTTCGACACTTTTCGCAAACCTGTCATTATTATTGGCAATAAACTTAAGATGCAAATAAGAGATTCACTGCAATGTATTTGATATTCTTGATGCTGCTCTGATGCACTCCATTACGCACCGCTGTTTGTTGTTAGGTGACTAAAAGTTCAGCGGTCTAGCTCATCAATGTCAAAATGATTAAAGAAGGCGGGGCTTACCGTTCACAGAAGGATGCCTATTATGCAAAATTATTATGCAAAATTCACTTTTACATGCTGTTTGAACATAAATGTGTGTTGGAATAGGATTAGACCAATTACTGTTCAGTAATACAGTTTCAATTTCTTCCATTCCTCCTTGGTTATTCCCTTTACCAAATGTTGACCTTAATATACAGCAGGAATTGAAAGATAATATGGTACAACTTCCAACATGGTTTATAGTTCAGAATTATTTTAAGGAACATTATCCAGAATCAGTGTTTTTATTTACAGATGGATCCAAAGATCCTGAAACAGGATTTGCAGGTGCAGCAGTTTATATTCCAATGAGAGATTGTTTTATTAAGAAAAGAGTAACCAATCATTTGTCAGTATATGCAACAGAAATGTTGGCAATATTACTGGCCCTGCAGTGGATAGAGGAGAAGAAAATGAAAAATACTGTCATTGCATCAGATAGCTACTCATCTCTTGAAAGTATACGATCTGGCAGGTCATTAGTTAGGATGGATATTATCAATGAGATATTCTGTAAGATGTATAATATGAACGTTTTGGGTATCTTTCCACATTTCATTTGGGTTCCTGCTCATGTTGGTGTGGAAGGAAATGAGAAGGTGGATATTCTGGCTAAACAAACTCTAAGAATAAAGCAAGTAGATTTTCAAGTTCCATTAAGTAAAGCAGAAGCTAAAGTACTCATAAGAACATATGCACAATCAGTATGGCAGGTATATTGGGATGATAATGAAACAGGTAGACATTTATATAATATACAAAAACAAGTTGGTGCTGGGAGAAGGGAGAGCAGGAATCGAAGAGAAGGAAGTATCATAACTCAGTTGAGAATAGGACATACTGGACTTAACAGTACATTATATAAAATTGGAAAACACCCAACTGGGGAATGCATACACTGTAGCCAACAAGAAACAGTGGAGCATGTATTAATCCATTGTAGGAAATATAATAATGAGAGATGTCACCTTATTCAATCATTGAAGAAAGTAAAACATCATGACTTTACTTTAACCAGGTCTATTAAGGGAAACAGCTAGTAAGGTGTATGTTGAAATTATTAAATTTGCGAAAGAAAGTAATTTATATAATAGAATATAGTGGTTTTTGTTAATTTATTATGGTTTATTTTTCAGTTTGTTTATTTGTTTTGCTTGGTTTTTATGTTTATTTATAATTAGTGTAAAAGTAAATAACTTGATCCATATTCCATTCCAGTTGGTGGCGGTAATGCACCAATAAGATAGGTTGCCAACCGCCAATAAACACCAAAGAAGAAGAAGAAGAAGAATGTGTGTTGGCAGTGTGTGAGCAAAACCACCCTAGAATGATAAAAATCCACCCAGTGTTTTTTTTACAATCTCAATAATTCACATGCACTCTCTCAGAATGAGCTGTTCTAAGATTCAGCTTTTTGTGACGTAGAACATGGGAAAGGGGTTTGATTGACAGTGTGGTTGAGGCAGACCCCTCCCTCGGTGATCTGATCCTCCATTGTTGTTTCAACGACAGCCGGACCGCTGTTCTGAAGATTTGTGCTGCCTTCTAGAAAATGCCTCCTAAGAAAAATAAGTGTTTTGTTGTGGGCAACTACTTCACATAGTTGTTTGCACTTGCTTCCGACATCAGAGCCACTGAAACGCAGTGGGTGGATTTTATTTATGAAGGAAATGCACCTCTTACACTCCCGAAGTACGTTTATGTTTGCTCAAATCATTTTGAGAGTGACTGTTTTTTGAACGGCGGTCAATTCAAAGCAGGTCTTGCTACAAAATTAATCCTCAAGGGTGGATCGTTGCCTAGTGTAACGATCCAACGACAATTCCTGAAGAAGTAAGTGTATTTTATGATTTCTGAGGTGTTTTCAAACATTTGCGTCAACGTTATGACAGTTTGTGTGTGTCCGTGTGTGTGTTGCACAGCGATGACAACGCAATGAGTTCATAAATGTATCAAATAACCATTCCGAGACATCCTGGTCCATTCTCGATCGTGTTTCTTCAGCCGGAGTCTCTTCGTCATCTGGGTCGGACTCTGGTTCAAACATGTATGGCCGAATGCCATACACAATTGCGGGTCTATACACGGGTTTCTTGTATACAAACAATACCGGATGCGCGCGCATCCAGGGGGCAAAAAAACGCTATCTGTTATGCCGAGTTCTGTAAAAGAACATTGTAATTAACGTAGATTTCGCATTGTTTGTAGTTTCTTGTTGACTCAATAATAAACTGCAATTTCAGAGTTGGATCTGTTTGTTTGTGTTTCATATTAATATAACATTATGTAAAACGTCCAACTGTTTACGAATCAAAATCCGGACATACTGTGATGCATGTATGAATTATCATGTTAGACTAATTTGCTTTTATATAAGTTAACCTTGTTTACATTACTTTACGACCTGCAACATATCATGACTGCACACATATAACGTTACTTGACTGTAAATCAAAGATTTGACGATGGATTATGTGGGAAGTAGTACCTCCGACCGTGGCGATTATATTAAAAAAACTTACTCTCAGCAATGGTGAGATTGCCGGATCCCTACGCAATACCTTACAATTTTTGGATTGTGGATGACAAGAAGTGGCCAGCAATTGTATGGCCTGATATATATATATATATATATATATATATATATATATATATATATACACACAAGAGAAATGATTAGAGCGTACAAATCCCTTGATGCATACAACTACGTGCTATGTGGTCATGTGCAGCTCGTCAAATACTTTGATGCTGCACCGGATTTTTGCGTGTTGAGGTCAGATGTGCTCCCTAGTCAAAGGCAAGGCATTAAAGCCAAGCCTTATGATGCCTGGGTGTATGTCCATAAGGGCCTTGGTTACATCCTTACGGCTAACTGCAAATGCATGGCAGGGTACGTCTATCAAATCTGCCATCAGAAACCCTTTACTCCGGTACGAAGACCGTGGGTCTTTTGCCCCCTGGCTGCGTGCGCAAGCAGTGATGACGTCGCCGAGAAATCCATGTATCACTCTCGGCCATTATGGTTCTACCGACTGTTAATTGCCATAGTTATGCAAGTTACGCCCACATCCAGCGGCAGGGTGGGGATTAGCAGCTCATTTGCATTTAAGGTCGTCTGCCTCAAAACAGCTTGTTTCAAAACAGGCCCCAAAAATGACACATTCAAATGGTTATAATAAATTAACTGGGGGGTATTTTGTGCTGAAACTTCACAAATACATTCTGGGGAAACCCAAGACCAATATTACATCTTGTAAAAAGGGCCATAATAGGTGCCCTTTAACAGTGAACGAATGCCTGGTAAAATGTAGATAAAGATTTAATATTTGACAACTGTTTTACAATAAAAAATGTTCAACTACCGACAGTATCCGGTGACGCAAATTACTCAACTTTTATTTTTTTAATTCAATTTTGCCTTTTTGAATTGAAAATATACTATAATTTCCTTGATTCATGTAGAGAGAATGTATGCATACTTAAAAATAAAAGATTATTTGCAAATACTTTAAATTATTTCACTAATACAATAAGCCTTTCCTTTTCTTTATTCCCTTAAATCGCATTTATAATTAATTCATTAATTAAAAATACCCAATTTTAGGTTGGGCTAAAGCCCCGAATATCCACTGACCTTAGAACCGCCCCTGGCGAGAGCCATTATATCCAATTATACCATGGTCTGGGTGAATACTCGATTCTGATTGGCTGCAGGGTGTCCATTAAAAAGTGATAGAGGACACCTAGTAAAGGAGTTCTGGTGAAACTGACTGTTTACCGTTCGAAATGAATAAATGAATGCGCTGGCTACATCACTTGTGAGTAACCATAGCAACAGGCAGTCAAAGTATCCGTTTACAATTTATTGTATCAAAACAAACATCTAGTTAAAAACTTTAGATTTCAATTGTAAAACTAATTAAAATATAAACTAATGTTTTAAAAATGTGTTATTTGGCAAGTGACCATGGTAAGCAGGTTAATGCCCTTCGAGGTGTCTAGGTATTAATGGACTTCGGCGGAGGCAACCGTCCTCAATGGACACCTCGTCAGGCATTAACCCTTACATGTAAAAAAACTTGTTACAGTAGCAAACCTTCCCAGAAGTGTCTCAAAGTCACCAAAGGGCCAAAAACAACATCGTAGGAACTGAATTTTTCTTATTTTCTATCAGAAAATGCTAAAGGACAATATCCTATCTTTAGTCTGCAAACTGAAGCTCAAGCAACAAGACAATGATTAAAAAAAAAATTTGCACAAAATCCATCCTAATTTCTTTCCTCAAAAAGACTTAAATTATTCTGTTGTACAGGTTATCTGTGCGTTTCATTCCCAACAACCTTTTCTATCGCCATCGAGGCTAATGCTGAAAGTTGAGTCTGTCCCGTCGCATTTCTGGCATCAGTTTTACTTGGCTTTAGTGCTGAGAGTGTCCACTCGACAGAAGCAGTGGACACAGGGACAGTCACCGCAACCCATGACGATGTGTACAGCTCTGACCCATGCTCTCACACAGAGTTTTGAACGAAATCAATGAGATCAGCGGGACTTTTGCCTTCAAAATCAGACCTGGCATACATTACAGTCAGTCAGTTCTGTTATTACCCAGACAGATCGAACAGTGTGCCGTGACTCTGCGTTAAGCTCAGGCTGAATAAGGGATTTTTTCCAGTAGGTTTGAACCTGCTGGGGGTCGAGGAGGAAAAGAAACATTTATTTGTGGGTTGAAAAACTATTAAATCTACAGGAATATATTTTAGTTTATGCAGTTCGCTACAGATGCGGTTAGATAGTTTTCAATACAGTAATACGCGTACTGCGCTCTGACCATCCAATCAAAGCATGAGAAAATGCTGATGTTATTGTACGCCTGCTACATGGCCCCAGTGCAGTTTCATTGCCATTAATTTTAAGCTACAGGCGCCCGCACTATTGATTCTGAAGGCCTCAAGGCAGATTTATTTGGCCATGGCAACACATGACGGCAGAAATATAATTGGATAAAAGCTCTAACATAAACACACACTACTGGAAGCAGGGCAACCAAGAGAAAAGCTATGAAATTAAGAGAATGGACTATTGGGAATAATTTAATACTCTTTCATGTACTCAAAAAATATATTAAAGTGCAAGTCAGTGATTCTGATAGTGTTTTGGTCAGCAGAGAAGACCTTGCTGGCCCTGATGGCCCACCACTGATGTTAATTATTAATTATTGTTCTTTACATGTGAAACAAGAAACATGTGTCTTACCTTATATACTGTAACCACTTCACTGATGGGTCTGGATTTATGATTGTCATGTTTTTGTGAATTAATACACACTACACACACAGGCTGTTTGTCCTCCAGACAGAAGAGTTTGAGTTTCTCACTGTGTAAACTGCAGATCTCCTCAGATCCTGATGAACGTTTCTCATTTCTCTCCTTCAGGAACGACTCACACAAGTTTTTTAACGCTAGATTAACTGGAGGATCTTCTCTTGAGGATCTTCTCCTGCAGAGAGGACACTCCTGAGTTTCCTTAGTTTTCCAGAACTGTTGTAGACACTCTTTACAGAAACTGTGACTACATGACAGAAAAACAGGAACCTTGAAAATTTCACAGCAAACAGGACAAATATAATCATCTTCAGCTGCTGAAGCCATTTCCACCGTTTGAGTCCTGCAAACTAAACTTTACTTTTACTTTCTGAACGACGGTATTCAAAAATGAATCACAATGAGAATCAAAAATCTGTTTAGAAATGAACTTCACAAAAATCCTTCTGTAAAGTTTTTCTCTTTGTTCTCCATGGATTGCTTATTCTTTATTGCTTTTATTGAGACAAAGTCGGTGTGACAGAAAGGAGAAATAACAAGTCCGTCTCTTCCTGGTTAGAGTTGTAAGAAGGAGTTTATGATAATCTTTGGGTGTACAAACAGGTCAAACAGGAACATCAGGATTTCTTCAGGTAAAATGTATTCAAAATGGACCTGCATTAAAATGTTAAAAATAATGCTGTAAAACTTTGAATAAAACACAAAAGAACAATAAAAATACAAAACTATTAATTATAAACGACCTCAAAATGTTTATACATGTTTTATTTATTACTCTTTATTTGTCAGAGAGTTTCTCCAGGGTCTGTCATGATGAAATCAAATCAAATTTTATTTATGTAGCACAACAAAAACAACAGTAGTTGGCCATTGTGCTGTACAACAGAATAAATATAAAAAAAAGAGCGCAAAGGGAGTTTACATCAAAAAACACCAATCAGAAAATTCAACATTATTTTTCTGTGATGCTCAAATCTTTGTCAGTGTAATGGGCAGGAATAAAGATCTTAGCGACTTTGACAAGGGCCAGATTGTTACGGCAAGGTGACTGGCTCAGAGTATCTCTGAAACTCAAGGCTTGTGTGTCGCTCCTGATCAGCAGTGGTGAGGATTTACCAACAGTGTCCTAGGAGGGACGAACACACACCGGCGACAAAGTGTTGGACACACAAGACTCATCGATGGACGAGAGCAATGAAGGCTATCACGTCTGGTCCGAGCCAACAGAAGGTCTAGTGTGGCATAAGTCACTCACAACTTTAATGATGTTATGGGAAGAAGGATTTTTATTTATATAGCGCCTTTCCATAGCTCAAGGTCGCTCTACATGGGAGGAATTTGTCACAAGACACAGTGCATCACATTCTGCTGCGTATGGGTCAAAAGTGAGGATGAAGTCCAGGGCAATATGGGACCAAGGGCGGGAGGGAATAGAGAGGGGATGAAGCAGACCATCAGGAGGTGAATTACTGGACTTCTGCTGGGCACAGACAGAACACGACGCAACAAATCGACGCAACTCACGTTCCATGGCAGGCCACCAGAATCGGTGACGGACAGCTGCCAGAATACGCCCCACCCCCGGGTGAGCGACCAATTTAGAGGAGTGACCCCAACAAAGAACAGCCGGACAAGCAACCTTAACGAGAAATAGCTTCCCCTCAGGGCACCCCGGGGAACGACCAGAGGCGACGCAATAGAGCAGGCAAGCCAGGCAATAGCCTGGGGCCCCGCATTTTAAGGGGGCCCCCGAGGGCTGATCATTTACACAATGGGAAATGTTCATATAAAGATGCAGCAATATCTCTGCATCCCCGTTAGTGGGGCTCCCTCTCTCGTTACGCTGGTTATGCTTTTACCACCTCGCCTCAGCAGCCTTTTTCAAACTGGAGCAGCGCTTACTCGCGGTAGGTAGAAAATGCATGATTTGATTTGTTAAATATGAAGACTCATCCGTTTGGTATGGCCACTCGCTCTAATGTTAACCTAGATAAATGTTGCTATTATTAGGCGGAATAGGCTCATATCCAAGTGTCACAAGAGCCGTCTTTCTTTTTCACAAAGAAAAATCCTGCACCGGCGAGGGAGGAGGAAGGAATGATGGTACCGGCCATGAGCAAACTCTTTCTTAAACATTAAAAGGAAGGATTTTTCTTTGAAAATTTACATTTGTGAATATAAAAGTTGGCAAGAAGTAGTAAATTAATTACAAATTTAAAATGAGAAGGGTCTAAAGGCTCTGTCGTGGGGCCCCTACTTTTCATCATTTATCTCCTTCCCCTGGGCAATATCTTCTGCAAATTTAACATTCAATTCCACTGTTATGCTGATGACACCAAACCTCTCGACCAAACCCTCGTCCACTCTCCCGCCCACTTCCATACTGACTGTATCTCGGAAATAAAAACCTGGTTTACCCAAAATTTCCTCAAATTAAACAGTAATAAAACAGAGGTTCTCCTCATTGGCACTAAATCCACTTTATCCAAAACCGACAGTTTTTCTCTCACTATTGATAACTCCTCTGTTTCACCCTCCCCAGGTTAGGAGTCTGGGTGTCATCCTTGACAGCACATTATCTTTTTAGCCCCACATCAATAACATTACCCGGTCTGCCTACTTCCATCTGCGAAACATTAATCGCCTCCGCCCCTCCCTTACCCCCCACACTGCCGCCGTCCTTGTCCACAGTCTTGACACTTCCCGTTTGGACTACTGCAACTCTTTCCTTTTCTGCCTCCCTTACGAATCCCTTCATAAACTTCAACTGGTCCAGAAATCTGCTGCCCGCATCATAACTCGAATTGCTTTGCCTCTTTCTGTTGTTTTTTTAATGTTGTTCTATTTATTTCTTGTGCTTTTAAATGTTTTATGTATCCCTGTATGGTGTCCTTGAGTGGAGAGAAAGGCGCCTTTAAATAAAAAGTATTATTATATACACATATATAAGTGCATAGTATATAATTTGTCATTTAGGATGCAACTTATGCTTGCATTCATAAAACAGTCATAAAACTAAAAGTACCCGGATCATCTACTACTTCTGGCGTTTGTGCCAATGGGCCGAAACCTGGAAAAGGCTTTTGACGCGAATCTGCCTTTTCCGAACTCATTCTTCTCCCTTTTCCCAGTGCACATCAGCTCAGAGAGGCGTTTATTTAAAAATGAAAATGAAAAGTTGAAATAAACTGCCTAAAAGGTATTTAATAATGAGGATAAAGTGTTTATAGGTGTAGGGAAGAGCTTTAAGGACCGGTAATGTGATGATAAGGCGGCATCCATTCATCCATCCAAACAGTGACATACCCAGAAATTCTTCATACAGTGACTACCAGTAACTTATAAAAACTGGGACCAAAAGTGATTCAGACACTTTGAGCTGGTCATGTTTTGCTGAAGTGTTTTTTCTTTAATTGCTAATGCACCTTTTTACATCACAGACTGAACAACATGAAGCATTGCTTGGTGATTGGTTGAGCTAAACTGGTATTATCTAATTGTGTAGTTAAATTTAACAGCTGACAGATATTCAACATAATTCATGTGTGAGACAGTCTAACAGAAGGATGGACAAAACCAGTGAAATATCAACAGATATGATAACTCTGAGTTCTTGTCATATTTTATTACCATTTTCTAAACTATAGCGAATAAACTGTGATAATGTGAGAAATATTGAAGCTGTCTGAATACATTTTGGTTTGACTGTATACAAGGTGTATACAAGTATAAATATAAAATCTAACAACTTTTTGCACTATCGCTGCCTTAATAAAAAGCTGATTTTGTGAAGTTTGATGGTGTTGGTAATAATACGCCAGCTATATGTGTGCTTCTCTTCTCACTCTATCAAAGGCTTGTGGCAAATCTTTAAGGTGAGGATGGGAACTGAAGCACAGGCTCCCGAATCCTCCTGTTATTCTGCGGTCCTCGTTGTTCGGTGGCCCTCGGTTGCACTCGAAGCCCCTGTTGCCTCATCCCAGTCTCCGACTCACTCCCAACTGGTGACCGTTGCCGGGAACATCAGAAGTGTTTAAGGGTTTTCAACACAGCACAAGTGTTAATACACATGTCACAGGTCGGGGCGGACTCGTATGACCAACCGCCCCTGACTCCAGACACCACCGTGAGGAGCCAACACCACAGGTACGCAACGGAATGGACCAGACAGAGGCAAAGGTAAATTTCAAGGAATAACAATCTTTATTCAGCACTGTATTTATGGAAGTAAAGAAAAGGATGGTAACGGTCGCTGGGCCTTCTCCCCGGAACACCTGGGCAGATCGAGGACTCCTTCCCCGGGATGTTACACACTCCACGGCCCCGACGGTAGAGAGACAGGTAAGCACTCTTCTTCCAGCGATAACTGCACACTTCGGAACTCAGGAGGTAAGTAGACAGGTAAGCACTCTTCTTCCAGCGATAGCTGCACACTTCGGGGCTCAGAAGGTAAGTAACCAGGTAAGCACTCCTTTTCCAGCGATAGCTGCACACTTCGGGGCTCAGAAGGTAAGTAACCAGGTAAGCACTCCTTTTCCAGCGATAGCTGCACACTTCGGGGCTCAGAAGGTAAGTAGACAGGTAAGGATTCTTCACAATACAAAGTATTTTTGTCAGTGCACAGTAATGAGACAGTGGTTTAAAAGCTTACTTCACCAGCTATGCTGCATACTTCCAGACTCAGACAGTAAGTGGAACAGGTAAGGATTCTTCACAGTACAAAGTACTTTCGTCGGTGTACAGTAATGAGACAGTGATTTAAAAGCTTCTTTCACCAGCGATGCTGCATACTTCCAGACTCGGACAATAAGTGGAACAGGTAAGGATTCTTCACAGTACAAAGTACTTTCTTCGGTTCACTATAGTGAGACAGTGATTTAAAAGCTTCTTTCACCAGCGATGCTGCATACTTCCAGACTCGGACAATAAGTGGAACAGGTAAGGATTCTTCACAGTACAAAGTACTTTCGTCGGTTCACAGTAGTGAGACAGTGATTTAAAAGCTTACTTCACCAGCAATGCTGCATACTTCCAGAATCAGACAGTAAGTGGAACAGGTAAGGATTTTTCACAGTACAAAGTACTTTCGTCGGTGTACAGTAATGAGACAGTGATTTAAAAGCTTCTTTCACCAGCGATGCTGCATACTTCCAGACTCGGACAATAAGTGGAACAGGTAAGGATTCTTCACAGTACAAAGTACTTTCTTCGGTTCACTATAGTGAGACAGTGATTTAAAAGCTTCTTTCACCAGCGATGCTGCATACTTCCAGACTCGGACAATAAGTGGAACAGGTAAGGATTCTTCACAGTACAAAGTACTTTCGTTGGTTCACAGTAGTGAGACAGTGATTTAAAAGCTTACTTCACCAGCAATGCTGCATACTTCCAGACTCAGACAGTAAGTGGAACAGGTAAGGATTCTTCACAGTACAAAGTACTTTCGTCGGTGTACAGTAATGAGACAGTGATTTAAAAGCTTCTTTCACCAGCGATGCTGCATACTTCCAGACTCGGACAATAAGTGGAACAGGTAAGGATTCTTCACAGTACAAAGTACTTTCTTCGGTTCACTATAGTGAGACAGTGATTTAAAAGCTTCTTTCACCAGCGATGCTGCATACTTCCAGACTCGGACAATAAGTGGAACAGGTAAGGATTCTTCACAGTACAAAGTACTTTCGTCGGTTCACAGTAGTGAGACAGTGATTTAAAAGCTTACTTCACCAGCGATGCTGCATGCTTCCAGACTCAGACAGTAAGGAGAACAGGTAAGAATCTTCACAATACAAAGTATTTTTCTTCGGTTCACGATAGTGAGACAGTGGTTTAAAAGCTTACTTCACCAGCGATGCTGCATACTTCCAGACTCAGACAGTAAGGAGAACAGGTAAGGATCTTCACAATACAAAGTATTTTCTTCGGTTCACGATAGTGAGACAGTGGTTTAAAAGCTTACTTCACCAGCGATGCTGCATACTTCCAGACTCTGAAGATCCTTACATGTTCTCCTTACTGTCTCAGTACAAGCTGCTTTTCAGCTCAGCTGTATCACTATAGGCTTCTGATGGAGAACAGATATAGTAACAACTTTCCACAAACGTGCAAGCATGGGTTGGGGCCACTTCTCAGCAAAAGCACACCACACTCGTGTTCACTTCAATTCCACAGCCATAAATCAATGTGTAACCATAAAGCAATAGCACTGCAATTCACTCACACGGTAGGGCTGTTCAGAGGCCTCACTCCATTTGTTACACTCACGTGGGAGATATTAGATCTTCAGTTCCTCCTCAACCCACTCTGAAACACATAACTTCTCCAACAATCAGTTCCACACTCACTGCATCCTCTTCAAACTGTTTAAATGTTCGCAAGATGAACTCAATCCACTTATCTTTCTCTCTCTCCTCTCAGTGCAGATTTGATCGATAACTCAGTCCAGTAGATTTCCCACAGATGATCACTCTGATCCAGCAGCTTCAATGGGCGGCTTCCACACCCAGACAGTTTCCCAGAATAAGCTTGTGACCACCACTGCTCCGAGAAACCCAGAACCACAGAACAGCATGGGACCAACAACGGACCAACGACCACAAACAACGAACACAGACGTTCTCTGAATAGCCCTTTTATCTATGGCTTATGAAGCAAACAGCCCGTGTAAACGCCGCTCCTCTCTCTCTCTCGCACCTGTAGTGCATTAGCGCTAATCAGACCGGGCAATGATTCTGCCACACCCGGAACCGGAGTGGGATGTGTCCCCCACAAATCATTCCCTCGGGAAACTCGTGACTCAAAGGGGTTCCGCTCGCTAAGCGTTTTTGTCACCCGTGACATCCCCCCCTGCCAATCGGTTCTAGTCCCTAGAACCGGTGTTCCTCAATTCCATTCACCATACCTCTCAGGTGGCTGTCCTCGGGTGTCCCGCTGAGATCGTCGGGGTGGTGAGGGCGGAGCCATTCTGGCTTCAACTTCGGGGTCCCTCGGGACCACAGCCCACCCTACAATGGGTACCTCTGGGGCGGGTGGCGCACTTGGGGCCTCGGCCGCTAGCTGCGGATAGTTCAGACAGGGACGGAGCAAGTTTCGATGGAGCACCCGTATTGGTCCTGGTTTTCCCTCGGGTCGTACCGAGTAAAATTGGGCCTCTGGCCCTTGTCATCGTTCCACCACATATGGCGTCGACTCCCAGCGATCACGGAGCTTCCCCTTCCCTGAGCGCCGATTGTCCCTTACCAGCACTCGCTCCCCAGGTAACAAAGGGCCCTCTCAGGCAGTCCGGTCGTATAGTCGCTTGTTTTTGGCTGCTGCTGTGCTCAGGTGTTCTGAGACGCGTCGATACACATCCAGGAGTTGGCCGTGATGCCGGTTTACCCAGTCGGTGGTACTGTACTCCCTCTCTCCAGTCTTGGTTCCTAAGAGCAGATCTACTGGTAAGCGTAGGTGGCGCCCAAACATAAGGTAAGATGGAGCATACCCAGTCACACTGTGCACACTATTGTTGTAGGCCTGCAACAGCGAGGGAAGGCTCTCGGCCCACTGGACCTGTTGCTCGCTCTCCAAGTTCCCTAACAACCCCAACAGGGTCTGGTTAAACCTTTCACACCCTCCGTTGCCCTGAGGGTGGTACGACGTTGTATGGGTTTTACGACACCCTTAGAGGTGACTCAGCTCTTGGATAACTCGAGATTCAAAATTTGCACCCTGATCCGAGTATAAGGTCTCTGGGCAGCCGAAGGGTTGTATCACGGCCTTCCAAAGGGCACTAGCGGTGGTAGCTGCCGTTTGGTCTAAAGTGGGGACGGCCCAGGCATACTTGGTAAAGAGGTCCGTCATCACTAAGATGTTTTGGAATCTGTCCATTGGTCGACATAGAGTCAGAAAGTCAATGCCCACGATGTGTAAGGGCGCCTTAGGCCGCAGGGGGACCAGTGGGGCTCGAACCTCCTTCCTCCGCTTGAACAATGTACACCGTGGACAGCCCTGAACGAACTCCTCTACACTCTTTTCCATTCCGAACCAATGGAAATGTCTCCTCAAAAATGACAGCGTCCTCTCTTGGCCCTGATGGCCAGCATGACTGTGGTATGCTGTCAACAGTTCCGCAACCTGACCCTCCGGTACCACCACCTGATATACGGTCTCTTGAGTCCTGGGGGCTTGTACCGCCCGGCAGATTACCCCTTCTCTCAATTGCAGCCTCTTCCACTGCTTTAGGAGTCGTTGTACTACCACTGCCTGAGCTTGCCTTTCCTCGGCCCTCGGCAGGCGTCCCCGTCGGAGATAAGACTCAACTTGACCTAGGTCTGTATCCTCTTGTTGCAGCCTACTCCACCGTTCGGGGTCCCACCCCCAACTAGATGGGACATCCCTCAGGGTCCCGGGAGCCTCTACTGATGCCACCAGCAACCCATCTTCCGAACCAGAGCTACGGGGGAGGCAGTTGATCGTCTCTCGAGATAGCTGGAAGTCTGGACAAGGCGTCAGCGTTTACGTGTTCCCTACCAGGTCGGTATTTGAGCTGGTAGTCGTAATTGGCTAATTGTGCCACCCAGCGTTGTACTACCGCTCCCAACTTAGCAGTCTGCAAATTTACCAAGGGATTATTGTCCGTGATCACAGTTATCTTGGCTCCCCACAAATAGTCCTTGAACTTTTCCGCCATGGCCCACTTCATCGCTAGGAGTTCTATCTTAAAGGAACTATAATTTGCTGCATTCCGCTCTCCGGGGTGTAAGCTTCGACTTGCGCATGCAATCACCCTCTCTACTCCTTGTTGTTCTTGGGCCAACACGGCTCCCAAGCCTGCGTTGCTGGCATCCGTGTACAAAAGGAACGGCTGGGTGAAGTCTGCGTAGGCTAAGATGGGAGCCCTCAACAGCTCCTGTTTGAGGTTCTGGAAAGCAGTCTCGCAGGCCGAATCCCAATGTATTGATGGAGATTTCCTTCCCCGGGCATGCCCAGTGAGGAGTTGATTAAGGGGTTTAGCGAGTCCTGAGAATCCCTTGATAAATCGTAGATAGTACCCGACGAAACGACCGCACCTGTCTCACGGTCCGGGGCGGTTCCCATCCTTGTACCGCTGCCACTTTCTCCGGATCGGGGGAAATGCCGGCAGCGCCAACCCGATGTCCCAGGAACTGCACTTCTTTCCGCAGCAACTGGCATTTTTCCGGCCTGAGCTTCAGCCCATACCTTTCCATAGCCCGGAATACTTCCTCCAGATGCTGCAGATGGGCGTGAAAGTTGGGAGAAAAGACAATTACATCATCCAGGTAAACTAATGTTGAATCGACCAGTTGTCCCCCTAAACAGCGTTTCATCAAGCGTTGGAAGGTTGCTGGGGCGTTGCACAACCCGAATGGCATACGGTCCCATTCAAATAGCCCAAACGGGGTGGTGAAGGCGGTCTTCCCTCTGTCCCGGTCGTCCACTTGTACCTGCCAGTACGCACTCGCCAGGTCCAAGGTTGAGTACCATGCTGCCTGGGTGAGACTAGTAAGCGAGTCCTCAATCCGCGGCAACGGGAATGCATCTTTCTTCGTGACGCGGTTCAGCTTGCGATAGTCAACACAGAATCTCCAAGCTCCTGTTTTCTTCCGGACCAGGACAATTGGTGCTGCCCACGGACTACTACTCTCTCGGACTACTCCTCCTTCCAGCATTCCTTTCAGTAGGGTACGGACTTCGGCATAGAGAGTGGGTGGTATTGGACGGTACCGCTCTCGACTGGGGGTCGCCTCACCAGTGGGGATTTGATGTTTTACTACCCCGGTGCAACCATAGTCTTCCTCGTGGACTGCAAAGACATGTTGCCATTTCTTCAAGAGCTCCTGGAGCTGCAATGCTTGTTCCTCTTCCAGATCCTCACCCTTCAGAGACTCCTCCCTCAAATGGGTTGGCATTTCTCCTCTCACCGGGCCCGTTATGGCCTCAACCGGCCGAACCGCAACTTCCACCACCTTGGAGCTCACCTGCTTAAAGCAGACATCTTGATGTTCGTGTATCTGAGCAGGCTGTACTGAAGATACTCGGACTAGGCGTTGATGTCGATGGAGGAGCACTGGATAGGGGTGGGCGTTTCGCACCTTAACGGAGACTCGCCCTCGGCGCATAATTGCTAGTCCATGAGCCACTTCGATGGGCTGACAGTCTTCGTGGGGTTCCACTAACACGCAGGTCCCTGCCTCACGGGGCCCTACAGGCACTCGGACCCAAAGAACGGCCTCGCTCTGAGCTGGAATGGATAAAGCGTACCGACAAGTGACTCGCCCGATGTCTTCCCTCTCTCCCAACTGGCTGGCGGTACACACTCTTCGGCAATCGGCTAGAATTCGGTCCCAATCCTGTCTCGCTGGCGACAGGGGCATCTGAGCTGGCCGACTCTGAAATAGTTCCTCCCAGCAATCCAGTATAACATTCATCCCCAAGAGCGCTCGATGGGTGCCCAAGCAATGGTCTCTGACAATAACAACCCCTTTTTGTCGGACGGGGACTCCTCGGACCAAGAAGTCCACCATGATGTACCCAGTATAGGGGATGTCTAGGCCATTCGCCCCCCGCAAGGTCAATCTGGAAGCTTCCGTTGCTTGGAGCCGATGGTCGGCGAACAACTCTTGGGCCAGACTCTCGGAAAATAAGGTCACTTGTGAACCTGTATCGACCAGACAATTTATCATAACCCCATTTGCTTGAACTCCTACGGTGGGACAACGCCCAACCCAGCCATCTCGTGCAGCAGGAACTGAAAAAGGGTCGTGCAAAGGGGTCCCGACCACTTGACCCACAGTGGCCGGTGAGACTAAAAACCCCCTTGAGAACCCCGACGGAGCCCACACTGGCGACTGATATGTCCCGGGTCTCCGCACTTGATACAGATAGTCCTTCCTTGGTCATCCCACTGGAACCGGGGGCCCACAGGACGTAGGGGGCGGCGCACAGGACCTCGCCCCTCCTCCGAATACGATCTCTCTCTCACCACTGATCCGCCCTCGCCTCGACCTCGACGAAGTTCACCCAGCAGGTTCCGGGATAGTTCCGCCATCTGTCCCTTGACATCCTCTAACAGTTCAGTGGCCACTGGGGTAGAGTCTCCATATAATCCGAACAAGAAATCGAAGATGGTTTTCGCAGTAGCCCGCGTGGCTTCCGATGCAGCCAGCACTTCCCTTTTGGCTTCTCCTTCCAAAGACCCCAACACGAACTGTACTCTCTGTGATGCACTCAGTCCCTGTAATCCGGCCAGATACTCCGTCTGCGCCATCCAATCATGCAAGCCCAACTCCGATCCTGGTCCTCCATAGCGATGTGCCCAGGGAGCTCCCATGAAGATCGGCATGACTTGTGGACGAGCCGCTGGTGCCTCTTCGTCCGCCATCGCGCACCTGTGGCCGCTACAACTCACGGTGTGTGTAACCCTGCCGACTACGCCACTTTGATGTCACAGGTCGGGGCGGACTCGTATGACCAACCGCCCCTGACTCCAGACACCACCGTGAGGAGCCAACACCACAGGTACGCAACGGAATGGACCAGACAGAGGCAAAGGTAAATTTCAAGGAATAACAATCTTTATTCAGCACTTTATTTATGGAAGTAAAGAAAAGGATGGTAACGGTCGCTGGGCCTTCTCCCCGGAACAGCTGGGCAGATCGAGGGCTCCTTCCCCGGGATGTTACACACTCCACGGCCCCGACGGTAGAGAGACAGGTAAGCACTCTTCTTCCAGCGATAACTGCACACATCGGAACTCAGGAGGTAAGTAGACAGGTAAGCACTCTTCTTCCAGCGATAGCTGCACACTTCGGGGCTCAGAAGGTAAGTAACCAGGTAAGCACTCCTTTTCCAGCGATAGCTGCACACTTCGGGGCTCAGAAGGTAAGTAACCAGGTAAGCACTCCTTTTCCAGCGATAGCTGCACACTTCGGGGCTCAGAAGGTAAGTAGACAGGTAAGGATTCTTCACAATACAAAGTATTTTTATCAGTGCACAGTAATGAGACAGTGGTTTAAAAGCTTACTTCACCAGCAATGCTGCATACTTCCAGACTCAGACAGTAAGTGGAACAGGTAAGGATTCTTCTCAGTACAAAGTACTTTCGTCGGTGCACAGTAATGAGACAGTGATTTAAAAGCTTCTTTCACCAGCGATGCTGCATACTTCCAGACTCGGACAATAAGTGGAACAGGTAAAGATTCTTCACAGTACAAAGTACTTTCGTCGGTTCACAGTAGTGAGACAGTGATTTAAAAGCTTACTTCACCAGCGATGCTGCATGCTTCCAGACTCAGACAGTAAGGAGAACAGGTAAGAATCTTCACAATACAAAGTATTTTTCTTCGGTTCACGATAGTGAGACAGTGGTTTAAAAGCTTACTTCACCAGCGATGCTGCATACTTCCAGACTCAGACAGTAAGGAGAACAGGTAAGGAACTTCACAATACAAAGTATTTTCTTCGGTTCACGATAGTGAGACAGTGGTTTAAAAGCTTACTTCACCAGCGATGCTGCATACTTCCAGACTCAGACAGTAAGGAGAACAGGTAAGGATCTTCACAATACAAAGTATTTTCTTCGGTTCACGATAGTGAGACAGTGGTTTAAAAGCTTACTTCACCAGCGATGCTGCATACTTCCAGACTCATACAGTAAGGAGAACAGGTAAGGATCTTCACAGTACAAGCTGCTTTTCAGCTCAGCTGTATCACTCTAGGCTGCTGATGGAGAACAGATATAGTAACAACTTTCCACAAACGTGCAAGCATGGGTTGGGGCCACTTCTCAGCAAAAGCACACCACACTCGTGTTCACTTCAATTCCACAGCCATAAATCAATGTGTAACCATAAGGCAATAGCACTGCAATTCACTCACACGGTAGGGCTGTTCGGAGGCCTCACTCCATTTGTTACACTCACGTGGGAGATATTAAATCTTCAGTTCCTCCTCAACCCACTCTGAAACACATAACTTCTCCAACAATCAGTTCCACACTCACTGCATCCTCTTCAAACTGAAATCAATCCACTTATCTTTCTCTCTCTCCTCTCAGTGCAGATTCGTTCGATAACTCAGTCCAGTAGATTTCCCACAGACGATCACTCTGATCCAGCAGCTTCAATGGGCGGCTTCCACACCCAGACAGTTTCCCAGAATAAGCTTGTGACCACCACTGCTCCGAGAAACCCAGAACCACAGAACAGCACGGGACCAACAACGGACCAACGACCACAAACAACGAACACAGACGTTCTCTGAATAGCCCTTTTATCTATGGCTTATGAAGCAAACAGCCCGTGTAAACGCCACTCCTCTCTCTCTCTCGCACCTGTAGTGCATTAGCGCTAATCAAACCGGGCAATGATTCTGCCACACCCGGAACCGGAGTGGGATGTGTCGCCCACAAATCGTTCCCTCGGGAAACTCGTGACTCAAAGGGGTTCCGCTCGCTAAGCGTTTTTGTCACCCGTGACACACACTTATAGCTGTCCCGTTAGAGAAGTGAAACGGGTTGTGAATGTCAGCTTTTCCCCTTCTCTGCAGGAAGAGATGAAAGAACACAGGTTCACGGCCCATGGAGATCTAGCACAGGTATAACCTTTACTCTGCTCTTCAGTGTTGACCCAAGCTGATGCATCATAGTAGAAGCGCTCCTCTGCTGTGGTGTCTGTAATCTTGTCTGTAAAAGTTTACTGGCAGATTCTCAGAGATAATCACTGTATTTGTGTTTTCAGTATATGAAAGGTTAAATAAACTGAACGGATGTTTTTTATACTGTTTGTAAATAAGATGAATATGAAATAAAGGCTGAAGTGATTGTTCACTGTAAAATCCAATAGCGTTCCTGACTCACGTATATTAGTTAACTTTACTCAGTTATATAAAATACATACTTTTACTAGGTTTTGTTGAGTTACAGTCAATTGCTGGGTGAAAATAACAAGTTACTCAATAATTTGAGTGACGCTTACTTGAAACAAGCAAGTAGCAACAAAGGATGCAATGACGTTACTAAACCAGTGAGAGGCAGCAGTGCATTAAAGCGTGCCTAATGTGCAGAAAAAACAAAAAAGAAGAAGCGGCACTTGTGAGAGCATGCGCGATAGTTTCTGTGTGTATTTCAGCGCCAATTTTGAAGATGTGGAAAGACGTTGACCGACTGCCTACGTTTTTGGAATAATAATATGAGATAATAATAAGGTGAGTAATCAAGCATGCGACTTTTGTGTGAATGTTTTTTTTACTGTCTGTCGCTAATCTTTACTGATCTCCTTAGTGTGTACCAAATAATTGTGATATTCAGAGCTTGAAGAAAATGGCATAACAGTTCCTGGAATGCCTGAAAAGCTATTTATTGTTCCCAAATGTAAAACTGATGCATTTTCACTGATGCATTCTCCTCTGTTGGCATTGGTTTATAAATGATTAAGGTTACAAATCTTGTGAAATGGCGCACATTTACAGTTAAAAGTAACGTTAACCTGCAGTTTATGCAGAGTTTAAGTTTGTGATGATTTTTTACATTATTTATGAATTCACAATAGCATTATACTTTTATTTTTAAATTGAGTACATTAAAGGGGTGATGAACTGAGAAATAGAAATTTTCCTTGAGCTTTTGACATCTAAGAGGTCATCATATTATAAGCATATCCTGTATATTTCAGAACTGAAAACGTCCTTGTTAGTCCGATAAATGCTTTTATTGACACCAGGCTCAGCAAACGACTCGTTTTTCAAAGTGGGGAACTATGACGTCAAAGAGGATAAAACACCACCCCCGCTGAAGAAGATCAACGCCTACTTCAACACGGTTACTTTAGCCCCGCCCACCAATTCGCGCATTACACGCATAGCTAAATAACATGGGCCTACCTCGTGATGACAAACCGGATCGAGCTACCGAGCAATAAACATGACATTTACAAAATATTGTGCAGTGCCTGGTTGTGGAAGAAGACAGTCGCTGCATAAGCTTCCTCTGGATTCCAATAGGAATGCTTGGTTAAACTTTATTTTTAATGACGTTCCAGCTGATGTGGGTAAAACATTGTCCGGTTTTTCGCTTCATTTCACTGAGTATTGTTTTGTAAAAAAGACACAGGTCGAGACTGGATTTGCAGATCGATTAAGATTAGAAAACGGTGCTGTGCCTTCTATATTGGATCCGACAGGAATGGTGCAACACACTTATGTGAGTAAAATTTTTATTTAAATAATAATAATCTGATAGGCTAGTATTGCAATGTTACAGATCGTTTGATATCTAATAATTATGTGTACATGTGTATCAGTCTAATCGTTACTGACGAGTGAGTTGAAACTCCTTATAATATGCAAAACTGTTATCCACTCACAGCAGTGGGCGTTTACTTCCAAGTCTTCAATGCCAGACGCCCATAAAAACCGAGCGTTTTTGAGCTAGGCTCAAACTAGGGTAGAAAATAGCCTATTACTTATTCATTTTGATGTTTTTGAATGTAAAAACCAAGCGAACGTCATAAGTTGACCTCAGACAACAATATAACATTTTTTAAAAAGCTAGTTCATGACCCCTTTAAGAATGTAATGCAAGCACTGTAAAAGTGATTTTCTTTACTCAAACTCAACTGCTTTATCACTGCTGATAAAATTAGCCATCTTTTAACAAGATGAGAAACTTAGTAATGTTAAGTAATGTTACCCTAGTGGAACCTCTGATTGCATCAAAGATGGACCAGACCTTCTCAATGCGAAGACGTGAGATTGTGGATGCAGATGGAGCAGTGGCCAGCTCTTTTTACAGCGAGACAAGTAAGAACTTATTCATATCCCTTTTTCCACCATGAGAAACCACATTCTGTTTAGGTTTGGCTTTAGAATTGGCCTGTAGGCCTGACCATGCATTGAAAAATTTCCACACTGTCCCATGCCTTTTTTTTGTGCCTGTGTTGTAGGTGTTTGCAGAGTTTGTCAGGATAGTCACCACAGATCTGCAGACTGCAGAGTAACTTTTATGGTGCTGTGGATCGCTACACACCACATTTTGTCACAAGTCTTCAAGAAGCATTGGAGAGAAATTTGATGATCTTATGCAGCAAATTAATACAGGGGTGAGTTTACTGCAGCCTTAATTTTTTATTATTATTCTGAGTAGATTATGGTTTTGCTTACAATCTATTTAGCTGTTGTCTAACGTGTTGTGGGGTTTTGTTGATAAACCCTTTAACTGTGGACTGTTATCTTAATAGTCACTTCTCCAGTTAAAGACATAATGGTTAATGACACTTTTCTTTCATCTTCAGATCAGAAATTATGATACTTTTAATAAAATCCGAGTCCTTTCTGTTCCTCAATAGGCAGCAATGAAAGAAATCATTAAAGTAGCTCATGTGACTCCAGTGGTTTAACCTCATTTCATAAAGCAACTATAAGTGCTTGTAATTATGCATTTAGATATATTTTGTATTCCTATTATGTGTGTATGACTTATTTTATACCGTTGTGATCCACTTGACCGAACTGAGTTGGTCACGTACAGGAGAATACAGTAAAATGTATTATTCTATGTGCAACAGCTTTCTGCTTAGGAAATGCATCTTTTATGTCACTGCCATAAACTATGCAAATTAAGCGTCGACAAGACAAAGAAAAGTTTTCCCGCTCACAGAACTCCAAGTCGATTTGGCCAGTTCACCCCTGAGGGCGGAAACTCAAACTCTCTTTAAAGTCTTGACCAGCTTCTTCATAGCTCTCTTCCAGTATACTCTCTTAGCTCTTACCTCTTACCTCTTCTTCCCTTCGTGATCCTCTTCAAGGCTCTTCAAGCCTTCTTTTTCGTTTTCTTTTGTTTGTTTGTTTCTTTAAGTTTTTATTTTCCATTTTCGGATTCTCCTTTGTTCATTTCCACCGACGAGTGAAATGAACTTAGCCTGAATCATCTGGCAAACGTTACCTGCAACGGACCACCTTGCACGTGAACGCGCAGCTCCAAAGGACTCCGAGAGAACGCGCGCTCAACCTCCGAGGCCACACACACAGGCACGCTTTCTCAACAACACAAGAGAGTTATATTTGCAAGTATTCGTTTATTGAGTTTTCAAAGCATTAATATTTGTTTAACCCCTGTTTATAGGGAGATTGTGTTTTCCTTGTTGGTTCTCTCAAAGGTTTTGTCCAGGTAATGTGTCAGTCTGTAACCCCTTCTTCTCCCTCTTTCTATCACTCTCTCTGATTCTCATTTTCCTTCATTGTTTCATTGTTTTATTGTGTTGTATATACATTTTATTCCGTGTAATCTTAGTCACCGATATACATAGTGTTTCCTTTATCAAAACCATATATACTCATTTATTGATTCTGTTTGTGCTCATATATTGAAGTCCCTTTAAAATCCGATCGAAGCTATGCGCTTTACAAGTTGCTGATAGTATTTTCTTTTATACTTTACGAGAAAGCTGTTTTTCATGGCCAGAAGAACTGTCTTTCCTGAAAGTCTATAAAAGTATAGCTCCTCTTGTGATTTAATAAAGGATCATTTGGTCCGTTTGCTGGACGAACAAACCATTCGATAACAAATTGATTCCATTAGGAGTTATCCTGAAAATCAATCTATTCTAGACAATTGACATATTAGTATTTAATTATAACACATTGTGATTGAGTATTGATATAAAAATTGATCTAATTTTGCCTCACTGTATGGATAATTGATTATAATTTGTTGTATTAAATTGTCCATACAGACCCGTTGGCGAAATATCCCCGTTAAGGGTAAAATTATAAACTGTAGTTGATTCACTGAGAACTCATAACCCGTATAATCAGTTAGTAATTGTGAATTATGAATTATTGATTATAAATTCCCCCATTTGAGCGCTGAAACGCTACACTGTTTTAAATAATGGTTTGAAAGTATCTAGTTTGTCTTGTTATTCTGTCAATCGTTATGCATGAATATATAAACAGCTGCTGGCCTCACAGTGCATTCATATGTTTCAGAGTAAGAGTTATGATAATATACAGGTGCTGGTCATATAATTAGAATATCATCAAAAAGTTGATTTATTTCAATAATTCCATTCAAAAAGTGAAATTTGGATATTATATTCATTCATTACACACAGACTGATATATTTCAAATGTTTGTTTCATTTAATTGTGATGATTAACACTTACAACTAATGAAAATCCCAAATTCAGTATCTCAGAAAATTTGAATATTACTTAAGACCAATACAAAAAAAGGATTTTTAGAAATGTTAGCCAACAGAAAAGTATGAACATGAAAAGTATGAGCATGTACAGCACTCAATACTTTTGCCTGAATTACTGCAGCAATGCGGCGTGGCATGAAGTCGATGAGTCTGTGGCACTAACAAAACTGACAAAAGGTCATTGCTAAAGAGGCTGGCTGTTCACAGAGCTATGTGTCCAAGCACATTAATAGAGAGGCGAAGGGAAGGAAAAGATGTGGTAGAAAAAAGTGTACAAGCAATAGGGATAACCGCACCCTGGAGAGGATTGTGAAACAAAACCCATTCAAAAATGTGGGGGAGATTCACAAAGAGTGGACTGCAGCTGGAGTCAGTGCTTCAAGAACCACCACGCACAGACATATGCAAGACATGGGTTTCAGCTGTCGCATTCCTTGTGTCAAGCCACTCTTGAACAAAACACAGCGTCAGAAGTGTCTCGCCTGGGGTAAAGACAAAAAGGACTGGACTGTTGCTGAGTGGTCCAAAGTTATGTTCTCTGATGAAAGTAAATTTTGCATTTCCTTTGGAAATCAAGGTCCCAGAGTCTGGAGGAAGAGAGGAGAGGCACAGAATCCACGTTGCTTGAAGTCCAGTGTAAAGTTTCCACAGTCAGTGATGGTTTGGGGTGCCATGTCATCTGCTGTTGTTGGTCCACTGTGTTTTCTGAGGTCCAAGGTCAACGCAGCCGTACCAGGAAGTTTTAGAGCACTTCATGCTTCCTGCAGCTGACCAACTTTATGGAGATGCAGATTTCATTTTCCAACAGGACTTCGCACCTGCACACAGTGCCAAAGCTACCAGTACCTGGTTTAAGGACCATGGTATCCCTGTTCTTAATTGGCCAGCAAACTCGCCTGACCTTAACCCTATAGAAAATCTATTGGGTATTGTGAAGAGGAAGATGCAATACGCCAGACCCAACAATGCAGAAGAGCTGAAGGCCAATATCAGAGCAACCTGGGCTCTCATAACACCTGAGCAGTGCCACAGACTGATCGACTCCATGCCACGCCGCATTGCTGCAGTAATTCAGGCAAAAGGAGCCCCAACTAAGTATTGAGTGCTGTACATGCTCATACTTTTCATGTTCATAATTTTCAGTTGGCCAACATTTCTAAAAATCCTTTTTTTGTATTGGTCTTAAGTAATATTCTAATTTTCGGAGATACTGAATTTGTGATTTTCATTAGTTGTCAGTTTTACTCATCACAATTAAATGAAAGAAACATTTGAAATATATCAGTCTGTGTGTAATGAAGGAATATATCCAAATTTCATTTTTTGAATGTAATTACTGAAATAAATCAACTTTTTGATGATATTCTAATTATATGACCACCACCTGTATATATCAACATATGAGGATTTCACTGGCAAGTAGATTACTAAAATGTGTCGACACTTTATCTTGTCTTACATATTGTAAACATGAATTTAAACATACTTTCATTATTGTATGACTTGTTTAATGGTTACTTAAGTATTTAATTTATAATAACTTTGGGATTTACAATAATTTTTCTTTATCAACTATTACATGCACAAATACAATTTTTACTACATATACACAAACCTCACAGCAACATACAATTATTACACAATAATTTATCCAATTGACTCTAATATGCAAAGCAGAAAACAGGAAAAAAGTGAGTATTCACTTTATAGGCCAAACATGAGAAAACGGCACATCTTGTAAAAAAGTAGATTTTTTTTCTTTTTTTTCTAAAAAGTAGATTTTAAAGCCTTGCCAACAAAACAAAAGTATATTAACAAAGACTGCATCATTTTATAGTTAAATGGCCCTGTAATAAAAAGAAATTTTATGTAATAAAAAGCCGTTTTAATGGGGACATTTTTGTCCTTAAGGTCCTGAGAGTAAATATTGTGTACAATGTGGAAAGGAAATAAGAAAATTCAAATAAAAATACACACTTGTGCCAAAATTTACGCATTAGGCATTAACACAGGAAAAATTATTTTTTTTTAAACTGAAAGAGACATGTCCTCAAGGAAACACAAGGGTAAAATTGGCTCTAAATTTTACATTTAAATGTGACTGATCAATGAGACCCTTTGATTACGGTGTTATTATTGAATCATAATTGGCAAAACTGAATTTATCTAGAAGCAGAATCAGATTTAACTGTGATTTTCTGCTGTAATAAACAGTTTAACTGGTAAGATCCTCAGAGGAGAAGTTGTGCAGCCATTACATAAGAATGGAAAGACAGTTTCTGTGAAGGACGTCCTGAATGTGAGTAAATGTGTGTTAGTTACAGGATCAGAGAATGACACTGTTTCTCTGTCATAGTCCAGCTGAACTCTCACACACTGAAGCTTCTGTTTAACAGTGAAGACAGTGCCGGGTTGCTCTGGGGATTTTGAGCCGTATTTGCTGTTTATGTACCACACATACCAGACATTAGACTTAAAGAAATCCAATCCCTTCCTTTGGTTTGATGCTGTGGTTATTCCAAGACCCCAGTCTATATTGTCTCCAACCTCCACATCCCAGCAGTGTGTTCCTGAGTTAAAGCCCTCAGATCCCAGGACACATGCATACCAGTCAGTCCTCTCTGGATTATCAGGAAGTGTTTTATCTTCATCACTGAGCGACACACTGGTCAGATCAGCAGAGAGTGTGAGACGAGGATCTGCTGTTTTTGGATCCAGAGTCAACGGAGCTGCAAATAGAATAACATCAGATTAGAGGATGAGATATGATGTATTAGAAATGTAAGACACATATAAAGACTTTGTTGAAAAAAAATCATAAATCATGCTATCATAACAATGGTCTCTCAGTTACTGTCAGAATGGATTGAGGCTTCAGGTTTAATATCAGTATTCAATAAACACTATTGTATCCTAATTCATAAACATAAACCATGAGGAATAGACTTTTCATTATGAGTTCGCTGTATGATCTGATGATTTACTTTCATACAGTTCAGATTCACTTAGTAATTTAAGTGATTTTTAATATATATATATATATATATATATATATATATATATATATATATATATATATTTATATATATATATATATATATTTATATAGAAGACAATATTCCTCCGCCCTGGCGAGCAACCACCAAGAAAAGGTGCTAACACCAATTCTCGCCCAGGACAACTGGAAGCTGCTAGGGACTGGAAGATGCTGGCTGATCTTAATCAACGGCTTATTTTTCCACCTGAGATTGCCACCACTAACCTACGACCAGATATTGTTTTGTGGTCTGGATCAGCACGCATTGTTCAACTGATAGAGTTAACAGTGCCATGGGAGGATGCGGTAGTTGAGGCATATGAGAGGAAGAAACTGCGGTATGCTCATCTGGCCACTGAAGCAGAACAGCGAGGATGGAGAGTCCAGGTTATCCAGTGGAAGTGGGTTGTCGAGGTTTTGTGGCACACTCTACAACCCGGTTCCTCAGAGACGTCGGATTCAGTGGCCAAGAGTTGCGTCGCACCGTAAAGAACTTATCTGAAGCAGCAGAAAGGAGCAGCAACTGGCTGTGGTTGAGACGGAAAGATTCTAGCTGGCTGTGTACAGGCCGCCATGCTACGGTTTCGTAGAATTCTTTAAAACTTGAAGAGTCTGTTGGTTTATTTGTATAGGTTGTATAGTATTTACAGTCATTACGTTCCTGTGTATATTGCGTGAATGACGGGTGGTTGGGCAGATATTGTGTTTTGCGGTAGGTGGTATGCCATACGGAACCGTTGCCACTGAAACTGCATATTAACGCACCAGTGGGGCTCGACAGCCTTAGTCAAACGGGTTGGCGCGTATGGTTGGGTTGCGGAGAGATTGCGAGATTGTGGTTAGGTCTCAGCAGCAAGAGGGAAGTAGAGGTCAGTAAGCTGTGCTGAGTTGAGTGGGGGACGGAGGGGGGTGACTCTGGGACGCCAGAGTCACTGTCGAGCCCTCTTGAGGTGTCGTGGGCTAGTCGACGAAACACTGAGGACGGAAGGTGCCCACTTGAAGACCCTAGAGATGTCCCCTACTTGGCTCAATCCAGACGGTTGTCGCGCTGGTCCACTAGGGAGACCACACTGTAGTTGCAGCCGTCGTGTGTGCTGACGCGCCAAGTACACTGCAGTCGTTAACTCCGGACAGAAGGGAAGTCACACCACCATATGGAAAGAAGCGTAAATGAGTGAAGCATAGTTTACTGTAAAGCTACGTCTTAGTGTTGCTTATCTTGGCGAAAGCCTAGTACAAATCAGCATGAAGTTTTTAACATCTACTCTCGTGTAATGGAAATCATGAAGATCTGGATACGTCCAGTGACTGCGGTGAATAGTGCTGCTGGCAACAAGGGAAAGACCTTGTGACAGCCTGGAGAGACAGCTGACAGGAGGAAAGAGACCCCAATGGGGCTGGTAAGGGTTAGCTACCCTTGTCGGCAGTATCCAGCTCCGTGGTTACAGGATGCTGGAGACACCTGCCCAAGGCTTCTGAGAAATTAAAGAGGAAAATACTCCTAGAGTCTGCGAGAGCGGGGGCGGAAGATGACTCAATGTTGGACCACATGGTTAACAACTTAGGAATGGAAACGGATATGAGTATGGAGAGTAAGACTAGTCCAAGATCTGCAGTTAGTAAAGTCATTGAACTCCAAGTCTGTGTCTGTGGCTGGAGCAAGGCGACAACGGTCAGGGGTTTGAAGGTTCATCAAGGGAAAATGAAATGCTTGAGGGAGAAGGGACAAGGGCCTCGCATTGATCAGTACTTCTTACGAAGTCAGTCAAGTCAGTCGAATGAAATCCAGCGACAGGAAGCAAACCACAGCTCGCTGAATATCAGCACCCCTGTCATAGAGGAGAGGAGGGCTTGCACAGTTAGTGATGAACATATTCATACTTGTGAACCCGGTCAGATTACACAGCATAAGAGAGAAAAGAACCTCAACGGGCATAGGCCTGGAGTTAGATGGCCAAGAGCTTGTGAGAAAACTGCATGGGACACGGTAAACACAGATCTATGCTTTGCATTGGAAAGATTAACTGGTACAGTTGAAAAGAAGCTGGATAAATTTGGGGACATCATTTACGCATATGGAAGTGAGAGGTTTGGTGTGGAAAAAAGGAAAGAAAAAGTACAGACTACTCCTGGAATGTCTAGACGGCAGCAGAAAATTGAAGGGTTAGTTAGAGAAAGGAGACAGCTGAGGAAGCAATGGAAAAGAGCAGAACAAAGTCAGAAGAAGGGGCTCAATCTCTTACAAAGGGCCATAAAAGATAAGCTGGCAACATTACGCAGAGCTGAGCGTCTACGGAAACGCTACAAAAAGAAGGAACGTGCGAGGGCTAATTTCTATAAAGACCCATTCAAATTCGTAAAGTTATTCACCAGTGAGAAGAATGGCACTTTAAAAGCATCTAGGGTTGAGCTAGAGAGATATTTGGAGGAAACGCATACAGATGCAAAAAGGCATGAGCCTATGTCAATTCCATCAGACATACCACCTATCAACCCACCAGAATACCAAATGGAGGTCTGTGCACCTAAGTGGAAAGAGGTAGAGCAAGCTGTGAGAAAGGCAAGGGCTTCATCATCTCCAGGGCCTAATGGAGTTCCGTACAGAGTGTACAAGAGTGCTTCAGGAGTTCTGCGAATTCTGTGGAAATTTATAAAAGTGGCATGGGAAAAACAGGTTGTACCTAGAGCATGGCGCAGAGCAGGTGGAGTCTTTATACCTAAAGAAAAAGATGCTACAAGCATCAGTCAGTTTCGTCCTATTTCACTATTAAATGTTGAAGGTAAGATTTTCTTATGCATTATTGCCCAGAGATTGTCCACCTACCTATTAAATAATGGCTTCATTGACACTTCAGTTCAAAAAGCGGGCATTCCAGGGTTCTCAGGATGCTTAGAACACAACAATGTTATCTGGCAACGAATTCAATCAGCAAAAAAGGAGAGGAAGGAGCTCCATGTGACATTCCTGGATTTGGCTAATACATATGGTTCAGTGCCACATGAGCTTCTTTGGGCAGCATTTGATTTTTTCAGAGTACCAATGTCAATAACAAATTTAGTGAAAGCCTATTTTGGAGATTTGCAATTTAGTTTCTCAACTCCAAAATTCAGCTCCGCATGGCAATGCTTAGAGGTTGGAATAATGGCAGGATGCACCATTTCTCCACTGGCTTTTACCATGGCAATGGAAGTAATCATTAGGGCATCAAGATGGGTATTAGGAGGAGAGCGCTTGGCTTCTGGGATGCGACTACCACCAATCAGAGCATACATGGATGACATGACAACCATGACTACAACAGTAGCCTGCACTAATCGGTTATTGGGGAAGTTAACATATAATATTGAATGGGCACGAATGCAATTTAAGCCCTCTAAGTCAAGGAGCATCTCGATAGTTAAAGGAAAGGTAGTAGATAAAACATTCTTCATTAATGGTGAGGCAATACCAACAGTTTCTGAGAAGCCAGTGAAGAGTCTTGGGAGATGGTACGATGGGGATCTAAAGGACACAGTTCGAGTGGGAGAAGTTAGACGACAAGCAGTGGAAGGGTTGAAGAGCATAAACAGCTGTGCTCTACCAGGCAAACTAAAACTCTGGTGCTTTCAGTTTGGTCTACTGCCAAGGTTGCTGTGGCCACTGACTGTGTACGAGGTTTCTTTGACAACAGTGGATAAGCTGGAAGCGTTAATAAGTTCATACATCAGGAAATGGTTGGGAGTTCCACGCTGCCTCAGCAGAGTGGGACTTTATAGTAAAGGAGTATTGCAGCTGCCAGTCTCTGCTTTAACCGAGGAGTTTAAGTGTGCCAAGGTCAGAATGGAAATGACTTTAGCAGAGTCACGCGACAAATGTGTAAGGGAGGCAGCCCCTGTGGTAAAAACTGGTAGAAAGTGGTCAGCAAAGAAATCTTTAGTAGAGGCAAAGGCTGAACTTCAAATTGGGGATATCGTGGGACAGGTACAGCATGGAAGAGGGGGTTTTGGGCTGGGTTTAGCTCCTCCTAAATGGCACAAGGCAGGCCCAGCTCAAAGGAGGAAGCTGGTAGTCAACGAGGTGCGAAAGCAGGAGGAGAGGATGAGATGTATAAAGGCCATTTCCCAGGCCAAGCAGGGAGAGTGGATGAGATGGGAAAGTGTGGAACAATGCAAAATGGGCTGGCAAGACCTTTGGTCAATGGAAGAGAGTAGGATCAGTTTCCTTATTAGGTCAACATATGATGTTCTCCCATCACCGCAGAACCTAAACCTCTGGGTAGGAGAGGATCCCTCTTGTCCTTTGTGTTCATCACCTGCCACATTAAGGCACATTTTGACAGGATGTAAGGTGGCTCTTAGCCAAGGTCGGTTTACTTGGCGCCATGACCAAGTATTGCGATGTTTGGCGTTAGCATTGGAAGGCAAGCGTAGTATGACCAATAAGTTGCCACCTGTTCTAGCAAAACATTACACGCAGAAGACAATATTCTTCTGGCGCCCAGGCGAGCAACCACCAAGAAAAGGTGCTAACACCAATTCTCGCCCAGGACAACTGGAAGCTGCTAGGGACTGGAAGATGCTGGCTGATCTTGATCAACGGCTTATTTTTCCACCTGAGATTGCCACCACTAACCTACGACCAGATATTGTTTTGTGGTCTGGATCAGCACGCATTGTTCAACTGATAGAGTTAACAGTGCCATGGGAGGATGCGGTAGATGAGGCATATGAGAGGAAGAAACTGCGGTATGCTCATCTGGCCACTGAAGCAGAACAGCGAGGATGGAGAGTCCAGGTTTATCCAGTGGAAGTGGGTTGTCGAGGTTTTGTGGCACACTCTACAACCTGGTTCCTCAGAGACGTCGGATTCAGTGGCCAAGAGTTGCGTCGCACCGTAAAGAACTTATCTGAAGCAGCAGAAAGGAGCAGCAACTGGCTGTGGTTGAGACGGAAAGATTCTAGCTGGCTGTGTACAGGCCGCCATGCTACGGTTTCGTAGAATTCTTTAAAACTTGAAGAGTCTGTTGGTTTATTTGTATAGGTTGTATAGTATTTACAGTCATTACGTTCCTGTGTATATTGCGTGAATGACGAGTGGTTGGGCAGATATTGTGTTTTGCGGTAGGTGGTATGCCATACGGAACCGTTGCCACTGAAACTGCATATTAAAGCACCAGTGGGGCTCGACAGCCTTAGTCAAACGGGTTGGCGCGTATGGTTGGGTTGCGGAGAGATTGCGAGATTGTGGTTAGGTCTCAGCAGCAAGAGGGAAGTAGAGGTCAGTAAGCTGGGCTGAGTTGAGTCGGGGACGGAGGGGGGTGACTCTGGGACGCCAGAGTCACTGTCAAGCCCTCTTGAGGTGTCGTGGGCTAGTCGACGAAACACTGAGGACGGAAGGTGCCCACTTGAAGACCCTAGAGATGTCCCCTACTTGGCTCAATCCAGACGGTTGTCGCGCTGGTCCACTAGGGAGACCACACTGTAGTTGCAGCCGTCGTGTGTGCTGACGCGCCAAGTACACTGCAGTCGTTAACGGGGAGTCACACCACCATATGGAAAGAAGCGTAAATGAGTGAAGCATAGTTTACTGTAAAGCTACGTCTTAGTGTTGCTTATCTTGGCGAAAGCCGAGTACAAATCAGCATGAAGTTTTTAACATCTACTCTCGTGTAATGGAAATCTATCAAATGTTAATGTTGTCCATGTTGATTTCTGAACTTTCTTCTGCACTGTGTCAAATCTGCAAGACTCACTGTGTTGGACAGTTTCCAGCATCTTCTTCCAGATATCTTATCAAACACTCTCACTGTCAATGAGTCTCTCTATACAAGTTGTTTTATGCACAAAGAATGAAGCCAGATTGATTTGTCACCTTTAGAAACGAGACGTCATTGTCTTTCATCATCTCCTCCATATCTCTGATTGTGTGTGAAAGAGCTGAGATGTGTGTGTTCATCTCCTCCAGCTTCTCCTTCATCCTCTGCTTCTTCTGTTCCTCATCCTCCCTCAGTGCAGTGATTGTAGCTTCTTCTTCATCTCTGAGAAACTGATGAAGCTTCTCAAACTCTTCTTTAATCTGACGCTCTGTGTGCTCAGCTTGAGACTGAAATCAAATCACATTCACTTCAATCATCTCAATCAACACAAATCTCAGATACCCAACATATAACAGATCCAGAAGCAGAAGCTGCTTGTCATTTACAGAAATAATCAACTGGAATTCATTATATTAAATATATCGATTCATAACGGTATAAAGTGATCCTACAGCTGTAATGAAAATGACTCTTGATTCTGTTTCCTCACACTGATGTGTTGAGCCATTTTCTCAAACTCTCCTTTCTGTTTTTCATTGTGTTGAAGTTTCTGTTGTAAGGACTTCAGTGCTGTATTGAGCTCCTCCTAGAATTAAACAAAAATACATAAAACACCAGATTACAGTGAAGAGAAGAAAATACAGTGATATGACCATACAATTCTGTGCAAAAGTATTTACCCCCACCCTGACACCTTTCTTCTGTTTGTGTGTAAATCTCATACTAAATTGATTCAGAAATTAAAACTTACCATAAAACAAAGGCAACCTGAGTGAACAAAGTAAAGTTTGTAAATGACAATATTATTTACTGCGGCAAAAAAGTTACCCAATACTAACTGTGTTATGGAACAGGGACCCGGAGACAGAAGAGCAGGTGAAAGTGTTTAATAGCAGCAGTGAGCAGACAAACAGTTAAATGGTAAACACAAGGTTGAGGAGAGCACAGGACACAGACGCTGGAGAAGGACAAAGGAGATGATCGCTGGAGACATACGGGAGATAAAAGGTCTTGGAGGTTTCAGACACATAGGTAAAACGAGACTAGACAAAGCAGTGCTGTGGCTGTGGTGAATATATGGCGCTGGTGATTAGCTGTGCTGAGTACAGGCAGGTAGTGGTGACAGGTGATGGTGATTAGTATTCGGGTGATGGCTGATGGTGTGCAGGTGTGGGTCAAGGAGGATGCTGGGAAATGTAGTGAGGAGGAGGAGACTAGATGGTGACTGTGACAGTACTCCATTCCTGAGATTCATGCCATTCCTGCACAGTCACAGTCAAAAATTGTATCCTCATTTTAATCAATGTTTCATTAACAAATTGCCTGGATTAATAAATAAGAAGCAAATTTAGTACAGAATATAATCAGGACACAGAGGCGCGTCTCATAAATTAACCGAAACTCAGCGTACAAACTACTTGCCTCACAGACCTGACAAGTATATCTATAGAAAGCTTGAAATGTCTACTTTTAACCAAAACAATTTAAAACTAAAAGAAATTGACTACTCTCTGCTTACGTAGGCTAATTCATATGAAGTGTGCATTTCTCTCTATAGGCGCGTTCACTACTGCGGAGATGGCGAGCCAGCATCGTCAACTTTATTTTTGCAGCCGACACTGACAAAGAAAACACTAGTTTATTAATAAACAATTCAAATGTTTCATGCATAATCATTACTTTTGCCGGTTCTTTGTGGCAAGCTTAATTTTAGGTGTTGCGTGATATCTCTGCGCCCAAGTAGCAGTGCTTCCCCCCATATAGTCCCAAGTCAATCTCTGCCTAGGAAATTACCTAGTCTTAATCTGCATTGCTATTTGTACTCGTTGTGAATATGCAGGCCTCAAGAAGTAATTAGTTTTTTGTTTTTTTTGGATCACTTTTACTCATGACATGCTATCCGGCAACAAAGGATTCCATTCATTATGCTAAGCTAAGCTAGCGGCGGCGCTGCCATACTAAGACAGTGGCTGTGTCCCAATGTGAAGGCTGCATCCTCCGAAGGACGCATTTGAAGGCCGATTGTGTCACAGCAGCGCGACGAAGGCTGTCCCAATTCAAAGGCTGCATCATCGAAGGCCGCATTTGAAGGACGATTGCGTCCTTGTGAATATTTGAAATTTGCTGGTCTGCTAAGGTCAAATTAGAACCTGGAAATTATATTCGAATTTGTGGACATTTCAAGCTTTGTATAGGTAGGCTATATTTTGTTTCAGTTCATTTTTGAGACGCGCTCAGTTCACGGAGATCATGAAAGCACGCCTGATTGTTTTCTTTTATTTTACAAAAGCACAAAGTTTTCTTGTTATTGTGAGTTTACACAAATACAATTGTGTATTTTTATACATTTATGTTTACACATAAAAAGATATTGTGAGTACAGTTTATAAACTGAAGGGACGGATTGCACAACCGTCGCCACGGATTGTTTTGTTTTTTTTCCCACAGATGGAGGTTTTTTTCCCTCCATAATACGGAGTTGAAATATATATTTACCATATTCATATTCATCATTTTATATTGTCCATTTATGCTACATAATAAAAAGAATACACTAGCCTACAAAATCGCATCAAGGTAAGATATAAGTGAACATTTGAACCTTTATATGCCTATTTATGTTTTCTTTTCTTTTCATTACACTATTTACGTAAGTTAACACCCAATACTTGAAGAGTTTAAAGTGTAATCTGGCAATTCAGGAAGCAGCTTCTGAATTGGGACGCAGCAAACCAGCTCTGGCCATGATTTTGGCTATTAAAGCCGAAAATACAAGACTGAAACATCCTCACCATGTCCTCCAGTAAAATATAAAACAAAAAAATGACAATAGCCAATTCTGGCCCCGTAGCTGTTTATTAAATGCATTCCGTAGCATTCATAAAATTAATGATCAGGATGGCAGCTGTACTCTCGCACCTCTGCTCGGTGCCAGGAGCGGTAATCGGGAACATCTGGTTGTGCAATTAGGAAAGCCTATGAAGGCTACATGGTGCGTCCTTTCGAAGGACGAATAGGCTGCATCCTTCGAAGTCCGCGGCCTTCGGAGGATGCAGCCTTCACATTGGGACACAGCTAGTGCATGCACTGAGACAAAAATGCATTTGCCCACCTATCTAAATGTAGGGGAGATGGTGAATAACCCCCATTTCAAAAAACGGTGGAGTGTTCCTTTAAACAGGCTTGAAAACCCTCCAATGAGGCTGAACTAAAGTTGTCCACTCAATTGTACTTTTTTCTTTATATCTATGAAAAAGGCCCCACTATTTAGTATGCGACACAAAACCATAAGAAATCAGGATGGGCACATACTTTTACCGCACAGTAAATGTCATATAAAGTTGAGTAAATTGATATTGAAATAGTAATGCATGAATGACTAATTATTGTTCTTTGCGTGTGAAACAAGAAACATGTGTCTTACCTTATATAATGAAACCACTTCACTGATGGGTCTGAATTTATGATTGTCATGTTTTTGTGAATTAATACACACTAAACACACAGGCTGTTGTCCTCCAGACAGAAGAGTTTGAGTTTCTCACTGTGTAAACTGCAGATCTCCTCAGATCCTGATGAACATTTCTCATTTCTCTCCTTCAGGAACGACTCACACAAGTTTTTTAACGCTAGATTAACTGGAGGATCATCTCTTGAGGATCGTCTCCTGCAGACAGGACACTCCTGAGTTTCCTTAATTTTCCAGAACTGTTGTAGACACTCTTTACAAATACTGTGACTACATGACAGAAGAACAGGAACCTTGAAGATTTCACAGCAAACAGGACAAATATAATCATCTTCAGCTGCTGAAGCCATTTTCACCGTTTGAGTCCTTCAAAATAAACTTTACTTTTACTTTCTGAACTACGTTTTTCAAAAATGAATCACAATGAGAATCAAAGATCTGCTGTCGGTTCAGAAATGAACATCACAAAAATCCTTCTGTAACATTTTTCTCTTTGTTCTCCATTGATTGCTTATTCTTTATTGCTTTTGTTGAGACAAAATCGGTGTGACAGAAAGGAGAAATAACAAGTCAGTCTCTTCCTGGTTAGTGTTGTAAGAAGGAGGAGTTTATGATAATCTTTGGGTGTGTACAGACAGTTCAAACAGGAACGTCAGGATTTCTTCAGGGGTGTATTCCAGAAAGCAGGTTATGTGACTTACCCGGGTAAGTTTAGGAGTAAGTAAGCGGATAACCTCTGCTTTCGGTTCCAAAAATGGTGGTAACTTTCGGGTTATGTAAGTAACCATAGCAACTGACTCTCTGAGGATAACCTGCTCCGGAGCAGGTTATGTTGCAGGGTTAGTTTGTTTCAGAGAGATTTCCGAGCATGGTGTGCCCTTTTTGATGAAGATCCTGTGGACGTAGAGGCACAGATTATACAGTAATAGCGTTACCGTTTTTCAAAAGAATCGTTAATTTATTTAACGAAGATTTTGAAACCATATATAGCAAACTTGACACATTGCGGATTAGCGCTTAACACAGAGCACATTTTGTGCATTGCCCTTCGCTTTTTTGCGACGGGGAGTTTTTTGTATACAATAGGCGATGCAGAGCATGTGGGAAAGGCAACTGTGTGTAAAGCTGTTCGTACAGTATGCATTGCACTCAAACGGTTCCTACACACTTTTGTGCAGTTCCCTGGTCATAAACCACTGAGGGTCATTAAAGAGGAATTCCACAGAGTGGCGGGTTTGTCCGTTCCATGATATTCTATGACAGACCATTTTAGTTACACAGTTAATCTATCCATACTGTATACAGTCACAATAATTTTAAATGTTTCTAATTATAGCCTATAACTTTCAATTTCAGGGTTCCCAAATGTGATTGGGTGCATTGATGGAACCCACATTCCCATTATAGCTCCTTCAGTCAATGAAGGAGACTGTTAATAGGAAGTCAATCCATAGCATCAATGTGCAGGTGACAATAGATTTTTGGGGTGCTAAATGTTTGGGTGTTTAAATCACCCTCATTACTGGTCCCCACTAACTAGGTAATAGTGATGCAACCCACCTCATCACTAATGTTGAAGTCAAATGGCAAGGGTCTGTATGATGCCAGAATGTTTAGGGAGTCATCATTGTGCCACAAATTTCAACAGGGTATGTTTTGTCTTACACAATGTTTTTTTTATTTTTTTTTTTATGTTTTTCTATGCAATTATATACACTTTAACTACCTTTATAGGACACTTCAATGGTTACTTGCTGGGGGACAGAGGGTACCCTTGTCTGCCCTATATGATGACACCCTACCCTGAACCTGAGCCTGGACCACAGGCACAATTCAACCCGGCCCACAGCAGAACACGGGTCAAAATGACCAGGCATCCTGAAGGCAAGGTTTCAGTGCCTGCGTGGGCTCAGGGTCAGCACAGAAAGGTCATGTGACATCACAGCTGCTTGTGTTGTTCTTCACAACATTGCCACACTGAGAGGTGAGAGCCCCCCCCCCCCCCTTCTCTTGATGAAGATGGCCAAGAGGAACCTCCAGTGAACCCAGTAGACCCAAGAGATGGCAGGGTGGTACGAGACATGATTTGCCAAAATCACTTTAATTAAAACCAGTTAACAGTCAAGTGTTGTTCATGGTTTCTTTATTTCCTGTAACAAAATACATTTGTATTTATTGCTTTAGATTTCATTCAACAACAAATGACAGATTAATGTTCACAAACTGTTTCCCACCTTAAGCTGGTGCTCCAGCAATTCAATTTCAAGTCTGGCCTTTTTTAGGTTACGCCTTTTCTCCTCCATTTGAAGCTGTATAAGGTCCATCTCCATGTCACTTTTTCTGATTTGCTTTTGAAAGTGGACCTTATACAGCTCTTTGGCAGGCAACTAGAAAGACAGAATAATTAAACATGACTGAAAAAGTCTGTAATACAAACACAGACCAAATATTTAAATGAGGAGAACTGCAGGAGAACTGCAGAACATTTCTTACACTGCTAAGATTCTGTGTGGAGGTTGATGGACCCTCATTTGTATTAAAATCTCCTGCCATATTCTGTAAAATGACAATGACAATTTATTTATGCTCTTATGTATAAAAGGGGGAATGCATTGTATGCATCATACCTCTATGGGCCTCCCCACATTTTCTGTTTCTGTCACAGCAGAAGTGGTCTCTTCATCGTCATCCTACAGTGAAAATAAGGAAGGATGCTTGGTCTAGCAAACAGAAACCTGAACACAATAATCACTTACAACTGTGACAGAGTGTGGTGTTGCAGGAGGATCCAATAATACAATGTGGCCATCAGCAACTGCAAGATAATTAAACCAATAAGATAATCATGCATATTCAATACTCAATGTATATTCTTAAACAAATACAACTAATAAAGAAGGACATTAGGAACATCTAAGAGTACTAGTAATAGTATTACAGTATACAGCATATGCAGTCAAAGCAGCATGCATACTGCACAAGTGAATCAATGACTGTAAAATGCATTTAAAATGCCTTTTTAAAATGGTGACAGTGTTGATGATTTTCTTTATTAAAACACTGACAAAAACAGTGAAAACATCAATAAATCGTAAGTATATTAGTATACACCTACATTTTACTAAGCCACTTGTCTTGGTAGCCGAGTCTGACGAACTGCCCCCTGGAATCCCATCGACCACAGGTCGCCCTTTATTAAGGGACAGTGCCAGCTCCTCAGCTGGGGTGAGGGTTAGTAGTTTATTAAGGGACAGTGCCAGCTCCTCAGCTGGGGTGAGGGTTAGTAGTTTATTAAGGGACAGTGCCAGCTCCTCAGCTGGGGTGAGGGTTAGTAGTTTATTAAGGGACAGTGCCAGCTCCTCAGCTCGGGTGAGGGTTAGTAGTTTATTAAGGGACAGTGCCAGCTCCTCAGCTGGGGTGAGGGTTAATAGTTTATTAAGGGACAGTGCCAGCTCCTCAGCTGGGGTGAGGGTTAGTAGTTTATTAAGGGACAGTGCCAGCTCCTCAGCTGGGGTGAGGGTTAATAGTTTATTAAGGGACAGTGCCAGCTCCTCAGCTGGGGTGAGGGTTAGTAGTTTATTAAGGGACAGTGCCAGCTCCTCAGCTTGGGTGAGGGTTAGTAGTTTATTAAGGGACAGTGCCAGCTCCTCAGCTGGGGTGAGGGTTAGTAGTTTATTAAGGGACAGTGCCAGCTCCTCAGCTCGGGTGAGGGTTAGTAGTTTATTAAGGGACAGTGCCAGCTCCTCAGCTGGGGTGAGGGTTAGTAGTTTATTAAGGGACAGTGCCAGCTCCTCAGCTCGGGTGAGGGTTAGTAGTTTATTAAGGGACAGTGCCAGCTCCTCAGCTCGGGTGAGGGTTAGTAGTTTATTAAGGGACAGTGCCAGCTCCTCAGCTGGGGTGAGGGTTAGTAGTTTATTAAGGGACAGTGCCAGCTCCTCAGCTCGGGTGAGGGTTAGTAGTTTATTAAGGGACAGTGCCAGCTCCTCAGCTCGGGTGAGGGTTAGTAGTTTATTAAGGGACTGTGCCAGCTCCTCAGCTGGGGTGAGGGTTAGTAGTTTATTAAGGGGCAGTGCCAGCTCCTCAGCTGGGGTGAGGGTTAGTAGTTTATTAAGGGACAGTGCCAGCTCCTCAGCTGGGGTGAGGGTTAGTAGTTTATTAAGGGACAGTGCCAGCTCCTCAGCTGGGGTGAGGGTTAGTAGTTTATTAAGGGACAGTGCCAGCTCCTCAGCTCGGGTGAGGGTTAGTAGTTTATTAAGGGACAGTGCCAGCTCCTCAGCTGGGGTGAGGGTTAGTAGTTTATTAAGGGACAGTGTCAGCTCCTCAGCTGGGGTGAGGGTTACTAGTTTATTAAGGGACAGTGCCAGCTCCTCAGCTGGGGTGAGGGTTAATAGTTTATTAAGGGACAGTGCCAGCTCCTCAGCTTGGGTGAGGGTTAGTAGTTTATTAAGGGACAGTGCCAGCTCCTCAGCTGGGGTGAGGGTTAGTAGTTTATTAAGGGACAGTGCCAGCTCCTCAGCTCAGGTGAGGGTTAGTAGTTTATTAAGGGACAGTGCCAGCTCCTCAGCTGGGGTGAGGGTTAGTAGTTTATTAAGGGACAGTGCCAGCTCCTCAGCTCGGGTGAGGGTTAGTAGTTTATTAAGGGACAGTGCCAGCTCCTCAGCTCGGGTGAGGGTTAGTAGTTTATTAAGGGACAGTGCCAGCTCCTCAGCTGGGGTGAGGGTTAGTAGTTTATTAAGGGACAGTGCCAGCTCCTCAGCTCGGGTGAGGGTTAGTAGTTTATTAAGGGACAGTGCCAGCTCCTCAGCTCGGGTGAGGGTTAGTAGTTTATTAAGGGACTGTGCCAGCTCCTCAGCTGGGGTGAGGGTTAGTAGTTTATTAAGGGACAGTGCCAGCTCCTCAGCTGGGGTGAGGGTTAGTAGTTTATTAAGGGACAGTGCCAGCTCCTCAGCTGGGGTGAGGGTTAGTAGTTTATTAAGGGACAGTGCCAGCTCCTCAGCTGGGGTGAGGGTTAGTAGTTTATTAAGGGACAGTGCCAGCTCCTCAGCTGGGGTGAGGGTTAGTAGTTTATTAAGGGACAGTGTCAGCTCCTCAGCTGGGGTGAGGGTTACTAGTTTATTAAGGGACAGTGCCAGCTCCTCAGCTGGGGTGAGGGACGGTGGAGGTGGACCCCCACCTGTTTTACGGGCCTCAGCCTTCTTTCTATTGGCTACATAGAAAACTAAACTACATTAAATACTAAATTACATGGCGTCAGTAACAAGTTTAGTAAGTTTAGAAAATATTACCTTGCTGGAGAATGTTTTTGTGTTTCATTTTTCCTTGGCTCACACTTCTTCTAGCTCCAGAAGGATTACACCTGATAAAACAAGAAGCCAACATATAACTAGCCAATTATGTGCATTACTACTGTAATATTAAGAAATGTATGGAGGCCAACAAGTAAATACTTGTCTATTTTTACTACATGCTCCAAAGAATTTTTGCGTCACAATGAAAGGGGAAAATAGCCCATTTATAATTTTCTAAACTCACGCATTTACTCTGTCTGTTATTTTTTGCCAAATGCCAAGCCAACTCTCTTTCTTTTGCTGATGCAGCAGTATTGCTTTTTTTAGTTATAATGGGCTTATAGTCTTCATAAGCAAGTATTAAAACCTCCAACTCAGTTTCACCGAAATATGTAGCTCGCTTTTTTTCTCCCTTGGTTTCCATGGTGACTCCTGAAATCGGCGATCCATTGAAAATGTCTTTATGTACTCGCCGTGCGCGCGCATTAACTCTGGGTTACCAATAGGAGGTTGATTAAACTAACTCCTCACAGGTGTTTTGGAACCGACATACCCCGAGTAAGCAGGTTTTGGGTTAATCAACCCAGAGTTCAGGGTTAATCTGATGGTAAATTAACCCAGCTTTCTGGAATACACCCCAGGTAAAATGTATTCAAAATGGACCTGCATTAAAATGTTAAAAAAATAATGTAAAAACTGTAAAACTTTGAGTAAAACACAAAAGAACAATTAAAATACAAAACTGTTAATTATAAACGACCTCAAAATTCTTATACATGTTTTATTTATTGCTCTTTATTTGTCAGAGAGTTTCTCCAAGGTCTGTCATGATAAAATCAAATCAAATTTTATTTATGTAGCACAACAAAAACAACAGTAGTTGGCCATTGTGCTGTACAACAGAATAAATATCTAAAGAACAAAAACAAAGGGAGTTTACATCAAAAACACCAATCAGAAAATTCAACATTAATTTTCTGTCATGCTCAAAACTTTGTCAGTGTAATGGGCAGGAATAAAGATCTGAACGACTTTTGTTACGGCAAGGTGACTGGCTCAGAGTATCTCTGAAACTCAAGGCTTGTGTGTCGCTCCTGATCAGCAGTGGTGAGGATTTACCAACAGTGTCCGAGGAGGGGCGAACACACACCGGCGACAAGGTGTTGGACACACAAGACTCATCGATGGACGAGGGCAATGAAGGCTATCCCGTCTGGTCCGAGCCAACAGAAGGTCTAGTGTGGCATAAGTCACACACAACTTTAATGATGTTATGGGAAGAAGAAGAAGTTTTATTTATATAGCGCCTTTCCATAGCTCAAGGTCGCTTTACATGGGAGGAATGTGTCACAACACACAGTGCATCACATTCTGCTGCGTATGGGGCCAAAGACCAATCAGAGTGCCTATGATGACCCCTGTCCACCTTCAAAAGAGTCTAAAATGTGTACGAACATAATTTAAATTGAAAGAGTTGGACCTGCAGTTAAAGAAACAGGATTATGATGTGCAGCTTCTTCATTTTTGGACTTTTGAGTTAGAGGCTGATAATAAATTTAAATTACGCATTTTGGAATTGCAAGCCAGATTGTCACCTAATGTGCCTGTGCCCAGATCTAGACCATCATCTCCTCGTTCGCCAGGGAATGTAACAGTCACACCTGCACAGAATCAAAGTCTACCCATTACCTCCTCTGTTGGCGCGTCTGTGACCAGCTTTGATCTGTGTAAATACGTAACACTTGTTCCTCCTTTCAGAGAGACGGAGGTAGACTCTTATTTCGTCGCTTTCGAGCGCATAGCAGCTACATTACATCGGCCAAAATAGTTGTGGTCGTTGCTATTGCAATGTAAATTAGTGGGTAAAGCTCAGGAAGTGTGCACAGCTTGACCTAATGAGCAAAGTTTGAATTATGTGGCGAGGGACGGCCGAGGGACGTGAGAGGGACGTGGTGCGATTGCTAATGAGCAACACCTGTGTAGCACACCGGTCTCGCATCTCTCACGGAGGAGCGGAAGCATAAAGGAGGAGCGACGACGTTGATGATCGAGAGAGGAACAGGCCTGTATTTTAGTTTTGTTTTGTTTTTGTGTTTGTATTTTATTTTAGCCAGCAGTCGTCCGCGAGGGGCTGCTGGCAGTTCTTTATGTTTATTTTTGGTAGCCAGCAGTCGTCCACGAGGGGCTGCTGGCGGTATTTGTGTTTGTTTGTTTTATTTTAAATAAAGTTTATTTGATTGTTCGTCGGTTCCCGCCTCCTTCTTCCCTGAACATTGCTACAAATTACAATAATGTTAAAGCTGCTGTTTTGAGAGCGTACGAATTAGTACCTGAAGCTTATCGCCAGGAATTCATGAACCATTAGAAAATTACCAGTCAAACATTCTGCGAGTTTGCTAGCGAGAAAACTGTGTTGTTTGACAAATGGTGTGCAGCAAGCAGAGTTACAACATTTGAGCAATTACGCGAACTCTTGTTGCTAGAGGATTTTAACAGTTGTGTTTCAGAGAACATTGTTTTGGATAATGAATTTGTGCTCACGCACAAAACTGTTTTAACTCCGTCTGTGTTTCACGAGTTCACACTTACAAATAAGTCAGATAGAATAAATGCATATTTGGCGTGCTGTCCGAGGAGAGGGCTCCGGGCTCGGTATGCGGCCCGAACCCATAGTACTCCCCCCATTCCTGACTGTGGAAGAATGAGCCAGGAGTGAGGAGTCGGGGTGGTGGAGGGATGCTGAAACTGTCAAGGAATGTTAGGTGAGTTGACAGTGGATATTTATATATGCTTCCTCTCGTGCTGATAGGGTAGACGTGTAATAGTTTGGTGACGAGTTGATTGGAATGATTTATTTGAACGTGCTCCTCCCGAACCTTGTTTATAAAACATCATGTAGAGAGAAACAAGGTTCATCTGTTGAGTTTCCTGTGAGAAACTACTCAAGGTTTTTTTTAAGGATAAGGGAAAAGGAGAGAATAGAGAGGCAGCTTCGAGTGCGTTTCATAATACAAATGTGGCTCGTGAGGGAGAGAGGCGCATGTTTGTTTTTTGTCGCGAGCCAGGACAATTGATTGCAGATTGTAAGCGCTGGAATCAGAGTAAACATCCCTGAGAAACCAAAGGGAGTTGCCTGCCAAAACAAAGGCATATACCCTCCTCAATCTCGCCGGAGTGGAGGCTATCGAACGGGAGCGTTCTTTGTTTACGCAGCGGAGGTGAGGGCGCCAGGTGAAGATGGAGCCGCTGTCGTTCCGGCTAGAGAAGACCCCGAGTGCCTGAAACGGAAATTTCGGGAGGTATGTAACCCTCAACATAACAGGACTATGGAGAGACACAAGTTTCATTCACAAAGTCAAAAGCAAGGTGAGACTATCAAATCCTACATCAGTGACTTGAGGATCAAAGCTAACAGTTGTCACTTTAGAAATCTGACAGATGAACTGATATGTGACAGAATGTGGCATCAGAAATGACAGTATAAGAAAGGCTTTGCTACGTGACAGCGAATTAACTCTAACTAAAGCCATTAAAAGCTGCCGCATATATGAAATGACTGAGGAAAGTAATAGGACGCTAGCCAAGCCCCAAACAGCCACCACCGTTGACGCAATTCCACCAAATTCCAGTGGGTGGCACCATGACAATGGCAAATACAAGACAAAATCCATTACAAACTGCAGCAATTGTGGAAGCAGCCATGCTGCGCAGAGAGACAAGTGTCCTGCTTTTGGCCAGCAATGGCATAACTGTAAAAAATTCAGTCATTACTAAAAATGCTGCAAGTCCATGTCACACCGCCAAGGCTATGAAAAGAAAAGCTATGGAAAGCACAAAGACTACAGAACACCTGTTCACCAGTTAGAGCTGGAAAAGCCAGACAACAGTGCCAGTGATGACACTTTTTAAGTGGACGGTGTCGAACTCGACGACAAGTGTATGAACACCAGCACTCCTCAGACAGAAAGAAAGTATGAAGGTTTTGTTACACTGCACATACATAACAAGCCCTTTGAGATGAAAGTTGATACAGGTGCTAGGTGTAACGTAATGTCAAAAGACGCCTTCCAACAGCTTGCTGACGGCGAGCGATCAGTGAAATGCAGCAAAGACACCAACTTAGTGGCTTGTGGAGGCAGCAAAATAGAGACTACGGGAATAGTCCAATTTCACCAAATAGATTCTAGCACAATACATAGATGTGTTCAGTGACGAGCTTGGAAAACTCCCTATCACATACTCTATGACACTGGATCCAACTGTACAACCAGTGGTTCGTCCAGCACACTGCATCCCGGTGGCAATACAGACCCGAGTCAAAGCCGAGCTTGACAGCATGCAGAATAAAGGTGTCATAACCACAGTTTCTGAACCTACAGGCTGGGTTTCGTCCACTGGCGGCTGCTGGTCTTTCAAAGAGGGGAAGCTCATTTTTCTGACTCGACTGTCAGGTGTGGGGTTGGAGAAAGGAGCAAGGACTTAGGTGCAGAGTTGATGGGCTTTATTTTAATAATAAAATACAAACATTCTACAAAATTCATCTTTTGATTTTTTTTTAATGGTTGTTGGCAAACAACTTTTTAATGTGCATCACTGCCACCAGCACAAGACTGCAAACAAGGAGAATAAATAGGGAGCAAACAAGGCAGGTAACGAGGGAGCAAATGAACAAATAATCAGGTAACAAGATGGGAGTCGACACAATCGACAGGAGAGCACATGGCACAAGGAAACACATGACAAGCCATGTGCTCACACCAAACATAACAAAAAACACAAGCACATGTCCAGTAAAACAAATCACAAGCAAAGTGCTCACACAAAATGAGACCAAATGAAGAACAATGAGAACACTCATAAGCCACGTGTTCAAACAGAACATGACATGAAAGCACACAGCTAGTGTAAACCACAAGCTGTGTGCTATACAGCACAAGACAAAACATGACATGAAAGCACGCGGCCAATGTAAACACAAACTGTTTGCTACACAAAACACACGTGAACAGAGCGAACACAAAACCACACGTTCACACAACAAGACAGAACATTATGCACGAGAACGAGCGTAAGCTCATCCTGTGCGCTCACAACAGAAAACAAACACGCGGAGCATGAATAATACAAAACTGAAACCAAACTAGACAGATATGCCGTGATCCAAACACCAACGCCCCCGCACATGTAACAAAGACCTGACATCGACGGAGGAAATGTGGGAATTAGGTTAAACTGTGAAATGTATTATGAATATTGGCTAGCAATTTCGCCAAGCAAATACCAAGAAATAGGTTACAGCAGTTTGTCTTCCGAGTACACAAAATCTGTAATGGGACTGAGCTTGAATAGATTCCGCGTCAGCGACTTTTTATTGTACAAATTCGCAGTCAATCAAAGGGAGAGGCAGTCTTTCGACAGACCCTCCAATCATCACGCAGAAGCCCAGCGTCCAGCCCCGTGTGACATAATCACAGCATTTATCCGATGACCCTCAAGTTTCGAAGCACTGAAAAAAAACTGTTCAAAGCAGCCCCATTGAAGTCAATGGAAGCTCGGCTTCAACAGGAAAATGTACTGTGACGCACCGGGAATGTATGAGAAGGAAATCGAGTCAGCCGACCTGCTATATGTAGCTGATTTTGAACCAACTCGTCTTCGAGATGAACATGTTCTAACGAATTTTTAGTCAATAAACTTTTAACACATTAGTACACATTTGACCATTAATTTTTTGACATTATAGGGGAAGCTGAGCTTCCCTTGCAGTCTTAAAAAAATCGCCACTGGTTTTGTTCATGGTAGCAAAACACAAAAAGGACAAACAGGAAATCAGACTGTGTATCAATCCAAAAGACCTCAACACTGCTCTGAAGAGACCCCATTATCCAATGCGCAGCGTTGAGGAAGTTGCCTCCCAAATGTCAGGTGCCACAGTGTTCTCTGTGTTAGACGCAAAGAGCTCATTCTGGCAAATACGTCTCGATCACAAGTCATCAATGCTGACCACATTCAGCAAACCTTTCGGGTGCTACAGATTCATTCACATGCCATTTGGCATAAGCAAAGTTTTCCAGGCCTCAATGGAACAGCTGTTTGCAGGATATCCCTGTGCTATTATAGTGGACGACATCATCATAGAAGGTTGTGATGCTACAGAACACGACGCCAACCTAAAACAAGTGCTCGAGGGCCCGAGAGATAAACCTCAGGCTGAACCGTCACAAATGCAAGTTCCGCCTGGACCAGGTCTGTTATGTGGGTCACATATTTACAAAGGAGGGCCTCAAAGCCAACCCTGCCAAGACTGTGGCGATCACAGACATGCCAGTCCCTCAGGATGTCCCAGCCATGCAGCGATTCCTTGATTGGTGAACTATCTTGGGAAGTTCATCCCAAACATCAGCGAGATTGCAGCGCCTCTGAGACAGCTCGCGCACAAAGACACTGCGTGGTGCTGGTTTCCACAGCATCAGCAGGCGTTCGACCGTCTCAGGTCATGCTTATCCAGCGCACCAGTCATATCCTACTATGATGTGAGAAAACCAGTTACACTGACCTGTGATGCGTCATGTTATGGACTTGGTGCTGCACGTTTACAGGAGGAGAGACCAGTCGCCCACGCATCCCGCATCTCACTGACACAGAAACACGATACGCTCAAATTGAGAAGGAGCTGTTGGCAGTGGTGTTTGCATGTACCAAATTCAAGGATTACGGGTATGGGAAGCCCACAGTCATTGAAACCGACCACCAACCCCTCGTCACAATCCTAAAGAAGCCCATCCACACTGCTCCTGCCAGACTGCAAAGGATGTTACTACAGTTACAGGCCTATGACATCACACTGGTCTACAAGAAGAGTAAGCATATGTACCTAGCCGACACCCTATCATGAGCTCCAAACAAAACTGTCTCACAAAGCCCAGCTGCAAAAAACACATTTGAGGTGATGTCCATCAGCTACATCTCAACTAACAGACTAGAGGCAGGGCTCTCAAGTGTCACGCATTGAGCGTGACAATCACTCATTTCGGTCTTTTGCTACGCACTCCCGCCACACATTGTATTTCTCACGCGGAAAAACTATTTACAATATATTTAATATGCCGCAGCGCCCAACATTTCTCTGGCCGCGCCACTCTCACTGGAACCGGCAGGAATCAAGCGCGTCTCCCCTGTAGACGAGCATGCCCAATCAAAAAAAATAAAGGGGCTACACAATAGCCAATCAGAAAATAGCACTATTGTGTCTGGGTAAGATTTAACGCAACAACCAATGAAAAAAAAGCATATCCTGGAATTGTTCACATGATTCTGCTACAACATCTTCCGAAAGTTTAGTTTTACAGCCTGTTCAACAGTTTTACAGCCTAGTCATATTTTCGTTATCACATGATGACTGACATATTTGTCACATTATAAACATCTCTCTCTCCAAATAGGCTTAATAACTTTATTATCACTAAATACATTAATGTGTATTGCATAGTCGATGTTATAGGTCACTTTTAAAACCATGTCATATTTTATAATAATATCCTGGCCATGGATGCATTAATCATTGCATCTGTCTTTCAAAGATGTCAGATAAAAAGCAATTAAGCATCCTCTCATTCGCCCTGAGATGAAAGCCCCTAAAAAGGTCCTTAGAGGATGCTGGCCCAGAGAAGGGTAGGCCCATTAGAGGAGGAGACAGAGGAGACAGTGCAGGTGGAAGAGGAAGAGACGGTGGAAAAAATCGTTTCTTCAGCAAGTCTGAGCAATTATAAATAACAACAAAAACACTAATAATAATATTACAGTTTTTTACAATCGCTATGACAATGTTTTCAATTCTTTTAACACATTTCCTAAACTCTTAACACAGTTAGCTCTACATGTAAGCTATAATATAAACACATTTCTTGTTGCTTTAACATTTCGTCACCGTATACCAACTTATACTGCCCATTTATTATGAATGGTTCAGTATCTCTCTCAGGTGAGCAGGGAAATTTGAAGCCGATTATTATCTTGCGAGATACTGGTTCGGTTCAATCCTTTATTGTGGAAAGTGCACTAGATTTCTCAGAACAGTCATACTGCGGATCAAGCATGTTAATCCGTGGCATTGAGCTCGGCTGTGTTCAAGTTCCATTGCACTTCCCTTGCATTTACCTCCAATCTGATTTGTTCACGGGAGTTGCACGTCTGGGAGTACGTGCTCCGCTTCCGATAGAAGGAATAGGTCTGATATTAGGCAGTGATATTGCTAGTGGTAAGGTGTTTCCTCAGCCCATTGTTGTGGACAAGCCAGATGTGTGACCGGGACTGGCGGATTAATGCGAGCATGAAACACAGGCTTAATCTTTGAAACATGAAAAACGGGGTGAACCCTCCTGTACGCCGGAGGTAAGCTAAGCCGGACTGTCACCGGACTAATGATCTTGGTGACAGTGAACGGGCCAATGAATTTGGGAGCAAGTTTATTAGAAACGGATCGGAGAGGAATGTTCTTAGTAGAAAGCCACACTTTTTGACCAACGACGTATACGGGAGGCTTTGACCAGTGGCGATCGGCCTTAGCCTTGGTGCGCGCCCCCACTCGGAGTAGTTGATCCAGCTCCAGTTGATCTTTGCTGACGTTGTTTTGATGAGAGAGAACCGGTTGGATTCAGAGGATCTTTGGTGAATGGAAAGATGGCAGCAGCAGGTACGACGGGAGTTGTCATAGCGCTCCTTGTTTATGTGCTATTTTTGGACAATTTGAGATTTAGACTCAACGACACTGCCTGTTTATCATCACATTGCAAGTACTACAGTGCTGGCAAAAAATATCCTTATCCATTCTTACAAGTTCCACACAAAACTTCGAACAACAAACATTTTGGATTTGGGAGACATGCCGTTGCTGCGGCTTTTGTTTTTCCATCTCTCTACTGCTCAACTGAAAGCGGGGAAGCAGTGCACGCACTCTGCAAATTCCTCAAAGCCGCACGCTTATAATCGCCATCTGCCTACTCTTATCCGGGGACATACACCAGTGTCCAGGACCCCTCGAAAGACTGGCGGAACGTGAACTCCGGGCTACCATTGCGTTGGCCGCCAACAGCTACTCTGGCCACCATGGCATTGGCCCAGACTCACCTGTGGGCCTGGAGGTGGGGGCCGGCGTCCTGGCGTGCGATGCACTGCGTCCGTTGGCGCGCGCCGGGGGTGCCGTGGGGACTGCCGTGGGCGTGTTGGACCTTGTGCCGAGGGTGTCCTTGGGCGGTGGTGGAGTCGGGAGTGCGGAGGCGGGATTGACGGCTGGGATGCAGTCCACAGCGGCCCTCGAGGCATCTAGCGTGGCGGCGGTGGGGGCTGCTGCGACGTGCGTTGATGGTCATGTGACATTGGCCGTCAATATGACAGCTGAATTGGAAACAACGCCACTTACGCCAGGGATCCAAAACTGGTTCGTACCTGACTGCACTCAGACTGCACTAAACTCCTGCCAAGTTATTCAAAAAAAAATTAGAAATTATGTAATGAGAAGATATCGAGAGACAAATATTTTTAATACATTAAACCAGGCTAAATTAATATGGGACAATAAAAATAGGCCAAAAGGGCTTCTTTGTGCTCACCTTAACATACGCAGTATGCTCCCTAATCGTGAACAACTGGACCACATTCTCAGGAATTCAAATATTGATATATTAGGCCTATCAGAAACTTGGCTTAAAGAATCATCCCCTGAAGCTGGTGTTGTTTTTCCTGACTATAATGTGTTTAGAAGGGATAGAGGTAAAGGAAGAGGTGGGGGTGTATTGCTGTATGTGAAGAATAATTTGAAGTGTTCACAATTAAGTGTGCCAAGTGAGATCAAAATTGAAAATGTTTCAGTTAAAATTTCCCTCTCTGCAGAGATGAGTTTTACTCTGATTTGCCTTTATCGTCCACCATCAGCTAAAGTCGACTTATATGAACAACTGCAGGCACTACTTAAACATCATACAACACACAACAAGTCCAATGAAGTTATTGTAATTGGAGATTTCAATGTGAATTGGGACTATAAGAAAGATAAGAAAACACTAAAGCATACAATGGATAATCTTAATTTTTCTCAACTTGTTCAGCAACCAACAAGGATTACGAAACACTCTAAAACTAAAATAGATCTACTTTTCAGCAACAGACCCGAAAGGATAATTAGATCATACAATTTCCTGACTGGTCTCTCAGACCATAATATTATACTTTTTTCTAGGAAATTGCCAAAGTCGAGGGCTAATGATTTCCTTAACCCCACAAATAGCAGGTCTCCTTATGAGTTTATACCTAACAGCCAACGACAAAATGTGGCCATAGCCCTGACATCTCTGGAATGGGATACAATTTTGTATGATGACAATCCTGAATTATGTACCAGTAAATTTATTAAATCTCTGAAGGATGTTATCTCAACTCATTCGAGTAGAGGGAGATATAGACGTAAAAAAAGGTGCCACTTGCCATGGCTGAACACAGAATGTAAAAATTTAATGTCAGCTAGAGACCTGATATTAAAGCAATTTTTAAAATCAGGTCTAACAATAGACCGTCAAAGGTTTACCCATATGCGAAATAAGGTGACACAGAGTCTGAGACAGGCCAAAGCGAATTTTTTCATTAAAATAATAGAGAATGCAAACGGCAATGGAAAATTAGTATGGCAAAATCTAAACAAACTGCTTGGTAGACATCTAAATAAAAACAATAAGGAAATGGAGCTTCAAATTAATGACTCTATTATTAAAGATCCATTTTCCATAGCCACATATTTTAACAGTTTCTTTATAAATTCTGTGAAAGAGATTACGCAGCATTTTGATCCACCTCTGTGTTCTGACAATGTCTCTGATCCACATCAGCCTGTATTCAAAATCACTGAAATTTCAGACTATGAAGTAACAAAAATTATTGTTGGTATGAAAAATTCAAAAGCTCTTGATGCATTTGACCTTAATACACATTTTTTTAAAGAGTATAAGGATTATTTAATACATCCAATAACCCATTTTCTTAATATGTCCTTTAACAATTCTATAGTCCCTGCAGATTGGAAAGTAGCTGCAGTGACACCAATACTTAAGTCTGGTGCTACAACAGACATGTCTAATTATAGACCTATCAGCATACTTCCAGTTATATCCAAAATAGCAGAGAAGTGGGTAGTCAGACAGTTGACGGCTCATTTGGAAAATGTCCAACCTTCACTACATCCATTACAGTTTGGTTTTCGGACCCATCACTCCACCGATAGTGCCCTGTGTGTGTTTACAGAAAACATAAAAGGTCTGCTTGACAAGAATCCTTGTGTCGGGGCTGTCTTCTTAGATTTGAAGAAAGCCTTTGACTCTGTTAACCATCAGATTTTAATATCCAGGTTGACTCAATTTAACATCTCTGATCAAGCACTTTTATGGTTTAAATCCTACCTGTCCCACAGGAAACAGTACGTAGTAGTAGATGGTGTCAAGTCTCCTTGTTTAGATTCTGGAGTTGGTGTCCCGCAGGGGTCTGTTCTTGGGCCAGTTTTATTTTCTCTTTTTATCAATAACCTACCAAATTCATGCCCAAACGTCTTCTCGCAGATGTATGCGGATGACGCAGTAATTTACACTCAAGCAAAAACCATCCAACAAGCAGCTGTTGATCTCACAGCTGCCCTATCTTATGTGCAGGACTGGCTCAGGGATTTATGTCTCATGTTGAACACCAGAAAAACTGTGTGCATGTACTTCTCAAAACGCCATGTCGAAGTAAGTAGATCAAACGTCTTCCTGAACGGAGAGGAACTTCGCCTGGTCTCAGAGTTCAAATACCTTGGGGTAGTCCTTGATTCAACGCTTTGCTTCAAAGGTCATGTAAAAAAAGTAGCGAAGGTTGTCAAATTTAATATTTTTTTAAAATTAAAAAAAAAATTTTTTGGCACATTCGAAATAATTTAACTATGGGCGCTGCTAAAACATATTTTTATTCGATGATTGTTTCTCATTTTGATTACTGTTTGACAACCTGGTCTCTTGCTTGCCCCACAACACTTAAAACCATAGAAAGTCTATATAAAAAGGCATTAAAAACATTAGACAATAAACCATTGTCCCACCACCACTGTCAAGTGCTAAAAAAACATAGATTATTAAATTTTCAAAATATGATTAATTTGAAGATGGCCTGTTTGATATATAAAGTCCTTCATTCCCTCGCTCCGCCATCTCTGAAGGATTTCATTAAATCGAAAGACAATTCTCTAAGGACCACACGAGCCTCTATTAGAGGAGACTTGATAATACCTCACAGGCGTACCACCTTCGGTCAGACGGTCCTGTCTGTCCGGGGTGGGAACCTGTGGAACAGTCTTCCTCGAACACTAAGAGAATGTACTACATATAGCTTGTTTAAAGTCCAGCTGAAAAAATGGCTATGGGCAAATCAAAGCTGCACACATGAGTATGTAGGTTTTATCTGTTTTAATTTTTTTTTTTTTTTTTTTTTGTAACGTGTATATGGATGAGTGTTTTTGTGAAGTTGAATGTAGTCTTGTGTGAATATTGTATATAGGATGTAGCTAATTTATGAATTGACTGTAGATGTAAAAATTTACTTTGCAATGTTTTGTGAGTTCTATGATCCTGGCCCGTGGGACTACGGATGGAAATTAGCCTTTGGCTAAAATCCGGCATTTTTACATGCATGTACCATGTTATGTTCATTAAAATGCACTGTCCCAATCAAATAAAGAAAAAAAAAAAAAAAAAGAGTAGAGTCTCACGGGCTCTAGTCCAAGTGCGGTGACACCTCTGGATTAAGGCGTGCGCGGAGGGGACCGCGACCTCGGATTCCAGACTGGGAAAAATAGGTGGCTGGTAACTTCAACTACACTCAAACGGAGATAGGCCCGTGGCCGACACTGGTAACGTATTGTGGGCGTACTCCACCATGGATAGCTGTTGGCTCCATGAGGAAGGATTCTTGGAAACCAAACATCGCAACACCCTTTCCAGATCTTGGTTGGCTCTCTCGGTTTGGCCATTGCTCTGGGGATGGAACCCTGAGGACGGACTAACCGTCGCTCCCAGTAACTTACAAAACTCTTGCCAAAATTTGGACACAAACTGGGGTCCTCTGTCGGAGACCACGTCCATCGGGAGGCCATGTAAGCGAAAGACGTGGTCAATGACTGTCAATGCTGTCTCCTTAGCTGAGGGTAATTTGGGTAAGGGAATAAAGTGAGCCGCCTTCGAGAACCGGTCCACCACGGTCAAAACGACTGTGTTACCCTGGGAGGGCGGTGATAAAATCTAGAGCGATATGGGACCAGGGTCTCGAAGGGACAGGCAGCGGTTGAAGGAGCCCATCTGGATGTCGATTGGAAGTCTTACCAGTGGCACAAACCGAGCAAGCCAAAACAAAACTGTGAATGTCACGAGCCATAAGTGGCCACCAAAATAGTTGCTTGACTAAGAACTTAGTACGATTAACTCCTGGATGACAAGCCACGTTGGAGCAATGACCCCACTGGATGACGTCAGACCGGAATACCTCCGGCACAAATAAGCAATTCGGTGGGCAACCAGGCGGAGGCATTACCCCTTCTAAGGCCATCTTGACCTTCGATTCGACCTCCCATACGAGTGTGGAAACAAATAGGGTCTCCGGTAAAATACACTCGGGAGTAGACGGGCGTTCGGAACGATCAAAATGCGAGATAAAGAGTCGGGTTTGATGTTCTTGGAACCCCGGCGTTACGAGAGAGAAAAATCAAAATGACCGAAAAAAAGTGCCCACCGAGCCTGCCTGGAGTTCAATCTTTTGGCAGTTCTGATGTACTCTAGGTTCTTGTGATCGGTCCAGACGATAAAAGGTACCCCCGAACCTTCTAACCAATGACGCCATTCCTCCAACGCTAACTTGACTGCCAACAACTCCCTGTTACCAATGTCGTAATTGCGTTCGGCTGGGGACAAACGATGAGAAAAAACGCGCAGGGATGCATCTTGTCGTCTGCGGGAGAGCGCTGGGACAGAACTGCTCCTACCCCCACCTCTGACGCGTCGACCTCCACCACGAACTGACGTGAAGAATCAGGGGCAACAAGGATGGGAGCTGAAACAAAGCAGCTCTTGAGTTTGGCAAACACAGCCTCGGCTGTATCTGACCACCTGAACGGAGTTCTGGGGGAGGTCAAGGCAGTCAGAGGCGCGGCTAGTTGGCTGAAGTTGCGAATAAAACGTCGATAGAAATTGGCGAACCCCAGAAACCTCTGTAGGGCCTTACGGGAATCTGGACTTGGCCACTCTACCACAGCCTTAACCTTCTCAGGGTCCACACGCATTCCCTCAGACGAAATGATGTACCCTAGGAAAGGAACAGACTGTGCATGAAAATCGCATTTCTTCGCCTTGACAAAAAGCCCATTCTCTAACAACCTCTGAAGCACTCGTCGGACGTGTTGCACATGTTCCTGGAGAGACAAGGAAAATATCAATATGTCATCCAGGTAAACATATATGAACTGATCTATCATGTCTCGCAACACGTCATTGATCAGTGCCTGGAAGACTACTGGGGAGTTGGACAGCCCGAAAGGCATGACCAAGTATTCAAAGTGCCCTCTGGGGGTGTTAAAAGCAGGCTTCCATTCATCCCCCTCCCTAATGCGAACCAAATGATAAGCGTTACGCAAGTCCAATTTCGTGAAGACGGACGCTCCCTGCAACCTCAAATGATAAGTATTCTTTACCGTGATGTTATTCAACCCCCGGTAATCAATACAAGAGACCCGTCCTTCTTCCCCACAAAAAAGAACCCCGCCCCCGCAGAAGAGGAAGGGCGGATGAACCTGGTTGGCAGAGAATCATAAATATATTTCTCCATAGCCTCCCTCTCTGGGACAGAAAGTGAGTATAACTTGCCCTTAGGCGGAGACTTACCTGGCAGTAAATCTATGGCACAGTCATAGGGACGATGTGGAGGAAGAGAAGCAGCCCGAGACTTACTGAACACTTCCTTCAGATCGTGGTACTCCTCGGGCATGTTAGACAAATCCCCTGCTTCCTCCTGTAACACAAAAACAGGCACAGACGGACAAGCAGACACCAGACAAGACTTATGACATTCCTTGCTCCACTCCAGAACAGCTCTTTGATGCCAGTCCACTCTGGGGTTGTGACGAATGAGCCAGGGGTGTCCAAGAACGATGGGTGCCAGGAGTGAATCCAATATATAAAAAAGAAATTGCCTGATTGCCTGAAGGGATGAGGGTGATGTCTTCAGTGGTGAATGAAATGGTGGGAAGTTCTTGACCGTTTAATGCGTGTACTGCAATCTTCTGTGTGAGTGGTTTTAGGGGAATCTGAAATCTGTGTGCAAAAGTGCTGTCCATAAAATTACCTTCAGCCCCGGAGTCCAGAAGTGCTTGACAGTCGTGCTGGTGAACTGATCTCAGTCTTACCGGGAGGAGGGTAGATGTGGATGAGGTCTTCTCGGCGGAGATCCCACCAGATAGTAGCCTCATACTTACTATCGGGCTTGGCCTTTTACCGGGCAGTTGTAAGCATAGTGTCCCGAACCTATAGGCAAAGGCCCTGGGACCTCCGCCTTTCCCTCTCCTCCCGGGAAAGCCGAGCTCGACCCACCTGCATGGGTTCGTGATCGAAGACTGGGCTGACCACGTCCCTGCCACTGGACCGTTGACCCTCGACTCCTCCTGGAGGTCGGATGGACAAGACTCTACCTCCGGCTCTGGTAATGTGAGCGTCCACCCTCAGGGCCAACTCAAGAAGTCCATTCAATGTCGTAGGGAGGTCCAGGGCGTAGATCTCCCTCTGGACGCGGTCAGCCAACCCATGCTGGAACATATCCCACTGTGCCGCCTCGTTCCATTGACATTCGGCCGCCAGGGTGCGGAACTCGATGGAAAAGTCCAAGACCGACCTGTCACCTTGACGTAGGTCGGCCAACACCCTAGCAGCCTCTCTCCCCGCGGCGGCTCGGTCGAAAACTCGTCTCATTTTAGAGGAGAGTGTCTGGAACGAGGCACAGCAGGGATCTTGATTCTTCCACACCGCCGTACCCCATAACGCAGCCTTCCCGGTTAACAGGGTTATAACAAACGCCACCTTGGCCTGTTTGTTATTAAATGTCCTCGGTTGCAGCGCGAAATGCATAGCACATCTTGTCAAAAAGGCTCTGCAGTAGGCAGACTCACTCGCATAGGCTTCCGGAACCGGTAGGCGTGGTTCAGAGGGTGCAGGATTCTCTGGTGGTGTGGGGGGAACGGCTGGTGTGGGTGGCGCAGTGGGAGCGCGAAGAAGTTGGATCTGTTGGGTGAGCTCGGACACCTGCGTCACCAAGGCTTGTACCGCACGACCCGTGTCATTTAAATTTCTCTCTTGTGAATCCATTCTTCTTACGCTGTGTTGAAGGAACTCCTCCAGTGTGGTAGATGACCCACCTGCTGCTTCCATGGTTGGGTCAGATCGTTCTGTCATGATCGTCAATATAATACAGGAAGCAGTTGCAGGTAAACTCAGGTCTTTATTAAGACGAGGAGAACAAACAGAGGGATGACACGGGCGTGGTCAGGTGGCGCAGGGACTTCGATTGTCAGAGTGAGGAATCCGTGAAGTGAAGTGATGACACAAACAACGATCCAACACCAAGACGACAATCCACCAGAACACGAAGACGGGAACAGCAGGAAGACAAGACTGGAACGCCACGCACGAGACATCAAACAACGATCTGACAAAGGGGATGAGAAAACGGTGAGAATATATAGTGTGATGAGATCGGCTGCAGCTGGTGATGAAATGATGATCAGCTGGAGCAGATCAAGGAATGACACTCATTCACGCCCACTACACACGTGCTCTCATACAACAACATAAACACGAGACGAGAAGGAAGCAATGAATTTGTATACCGTGACAAGATGTGTCTGGGTTTTGTGAACAGGTTGATGTGGGCCAACAGTTTCCTTCTGTTTTTACTGCCTGTGCGGTAACCCGTGCTCAGACTAGAAAGTTTGATGATGTTTTAGATGTGTCTTAAACATTTATGATAAAGTTTACAGAAAGGAATATGTGAAGGATGTTTCTCCTAATGTGTGTGTTTTTGACCAGGATGTTGCAGTCCAGTTTGAGTCTATGCTTGGAACCGGGAAAGAACAGCTGGCGGCTGCGCATGAAGCTGACCCGTCCCTCATAATTATCGTGAACAGATTTTGTGTTTATCTTATGATCATGCTCTCTCTGGCCATCTGGGAGTAAAAAAGACTTTTAGTCATATCCTTCACTATTTTTACTGACCTGGCTTGAAAAAAAGCGTAGTTTCAGATGTCAATCTGAAACTATGAGCACCGCTCCCCCCCCCGACGTCAGGCACATCCACCTCAACGATAAATTGACTCTCCGGATCAGGCGAAATCAGAATTGGAGCAGACGTGAACAATCTCTTAAGACGCTCAAAAGTGTGTTGAGCAGCCTCAGACCAGACAAAGCGAGACTTCGTGGATGTGAGCGCAGTCCAGAGGGGCGGTAACCTGACTGAAATTTCGAATAAAGCGGCGATAAAAGTTCGGAAAAGTGGAACGCCCGGAATAGCCCTCCACGCACCGGAAATGACACTGCGGTCGCGTTAGTTCTACGGCCGCCATTGATATTGGCGACGGGTTTTGATTGGAGCCCCGCCCCAGCGAGGCTAGAAGCAGTGGCAGGGAAACGGCTCGTGCAGAATAGGCTGGCAGTTTTCAGATGTATCCGGATTAATGTTGACGTAGCCATAGACGCACACCTATAACACCATGTTCAGGTTTGACTGTAATAATGTGGCATAATTTAAAAAAAAGGATACTTCAGTACAAAAAAAGCTAAACTTGGACAAAGAGTCATTGTTTTATTGTTATAATAGTTCTTTTATAATGTCTAAACATGAATCTAAATGAAAAACTTGTGAAAAGATATATTACTATGTGGAAATGACAATTGAGTAATGCTCTGCTGCCATCTAATGGCTGTAGTTGAAAGTTCCTGTTATTTTTATTTAAAAGTGTTTGTTTTCCAGTAGATGGAAACAATGAGTGTGTCTCAAAGGCCTCGCTCAGACTGTAAGTCCAAATCCGATTTTTATGCAAATCCGTTTGGAATCCGATCAGATTTAGATAGTGTGAACGGTAAAAATCACATGTAATACGATCTTTACAAAACCATTTCAAGCTACATTCATATGTGGTATAAAATCCTATTTAAATTGCATTTCTGGAAATCCATTTCAGTCTGACGGCTCTGATCGAATTTTGCGTGGTGTATGTGACTTTCTCACAGCACGTAAAACGTAAACGTCAGACGTTGTTATAAGAAACATATTGAAAGTCACTGCCGAAACAATGCTGTGTTGTTGCAAAGAGACTGCATCTCTATTGCAAACACCTCCATGTTGTGGCTGTTGTTGTTTTTGGCGTTTACCTACCAACGCAACGTCATTACCATAGAACCCAATGCAGATATTACGTAAAACGCAAGAGCTGTATGGACACACAAATCAGATATGAACAGCTGCAATACTCTGTGTGGAAATCAATAATTTTAGATCAGATTCAAATTGGATACACAAATAATCAGATTTGGACTGACAGTGTGAACGAGGCCAAACGCTCCCTTGTTCACTAGTCAGGGCACTGATCAGTTGATCAGCCTCAATTGCAAAATCCTACCAGGGCACTGAAACATTTGCTCCCTAAAAAGTCCCACAATGCACCGTGAAAAACCAGGGAACATCAATGCTTACTATGGCTGCATCTGAAATCACATACTTCCCTACTATATAATAGGTGAAAAACAGTATGTGACAAAATAAGTGTGTCTGAATTCACAGTACTCATAAAAGATTAGGAAAAAGTCCCGGATTACCTATTCCAGTGAGATTCTGAAGTGTGCATCTGATAGACACTTTACTATCCCATGATGCCAAGGGAGAGGATTTATGAATGACAGTGAAGAGACACAACTGACACTTGTAGATCACATGACAATGACAACATGGCGAATGTAGTGTGTCCAGATTACATTCATACTATTGTGGCGCATCAATGTCACCCCTGGCATTAATCACTATGAAAACCAGCACCCAAGCTCAACAACATGATTGGGAGCACCTGAAATATTTCTCCCTCAATCAGAGGGGTTCATAAGCAGCTCTGCCCAAAGGCACAAGGTACAAGGATCTACCAAAGAGAGACACTTTGTCTCTCCTCCCATTTTTTCCAGAGACCGACTAAGGCTCCCAACCATGTGGAAGAACACCAGCCAAGCACAGAGAAAGACACGCACAGAAGAGGAATAATCAACTCATCAACTCTGTGTATTGTTGAAATAAAAGGCTCCTCTGCGGTAATTGTTAAGCTTTGCAGACCTCTTGTCTGTGCCTTAATTTCCCGCTACACTATATAGTATAACTACTTTTTTAGTGGTCACAAAGTATTTACTTATTCAAAATAAGTACATCCAGTTTTCCCTAAGTGAAGTTCATTCAAAGAAATCGTTAGTCACATTCATGTATATTTTACCTTATTTTACTCTGTTCCTATACTACTTTGAGTTATTATGACTCTTGGGTAACACAATTTCAAATGTCTAGTTTCGAAAAAGATCAGAGTTATGATTATAGGCCGTAGGGTTAAAGAGCTGCAGACATTTTTATTTGGGTATGTTTTCAGAAAATTCTCAAAAATAGGGGCACATATTCAGAGGAGAGAAGCAACTTTAAGGATATTTCCCACCGGTTACAATAGGACTTACGTCCACATCACCGATCCAACTGTAAATGAGCAGACAGACATACAGCAATAGAAAAGCATTCACAGCATCAATGTTCAACTTGTGTTTGAAATGCTGCGTCTACAGTGATTGATTTCTGACACTGAAGTCAAAGCTTAAGACTTTATTCTGAAGAGCATTTATGAGAAGTTTTATACATATGGCTGTGATTTGTAATCAGATGAATCAAGTATTTCTATACTAAGCATGTATATCTCATTAACACTTTTGTGGATTATTTCAACAACAAAAAAATGATAATTTAACCTACAGTCAAGCCCAAAATTATTCATACCCCTGGCAAATTCTGACTTAAAGTTACTTTTATTCAACCAGCAAGTTTTTTTACACCGGCGTCTCCCAGAAGATAATAAGACAATGTACAAGAGGCATCATTGTGGAAAAAAATATTACTCCTCTTTTATTTACATTTGAACAAAAAGTGGCATGTCCAAAATTATTCATGCCCTTTACAAACTGTCACAGTCTATGGGAAAATCCAAAGATCTATACTATTCCAAATAGTCCAAGCTGTTCTAAAGCATCCTAATTACCCTGATTCATTGGGAACAGAGCTTAAGGCGAGACACTACAGGGGAATAGGGTAAAATATTTAACTTACAGATATCACCATGAAACTTTACCAGTTGATTACTCACATGAATAGGAGAAAAAAAATGTATTGCAAGTTTTCTGTAATTGTATGTTTAAAAAGTGTATGTATAATTTTCATATATTTTGAGGTGACGTTTTTTGAAGATGAAAAAAACAGGGTTCAAAATTATCTTTGCATTTTGTTGATATATTCAATAAAAAGACATTACCAGAGGGGATTATTAATATCTCCTTTTGTTACCCTGTAAATCAGAAAATACTGCCAATAGCCTTAAAATTTGATTTCCGCCCTATTTTTAGGCATAAAATGTCATATAAATCAGGCCAAGAATGATATATCCACAAATCGCTCAGGACAAACCTTCACAATATAGTTAGGAATAGGACTGTAAAGTTTGGTGTATGTAGGTGCTACAGAAGTGGAAAATCGTCATTAGGAGTGTAAGAAAAAACTAATTTTGAGAAACGGCCTTTAAAGATTTTTATGGCAAAATTCCACTAATTTCTATTGAAATCCATGACTTACAGACAAAATATGCTTTAGGTCCAAGTAAAATCAGTGTATCACACTGTTTAACATCCATGATGAAGCAACATCATTGCTTCACCCATCACTGATCATAACATCCAAAACAACACATCAAAACCACACATCAACAGTCCATCACACAGGTGAATCTGCCTGAGGGACTCACAACCACTTTAGGATCCCACAATTACAGATTTGTTTAGTATTATCTAGTAATTATATTATAAAAAAACTGAAATGTGTTGTGTAATGTAATTGTTTTGTATATATAGTATGTAAAGTATAGTATATATGTGATGTATGTATATAATGTCAGAGCGTGTCACGTGACGATTCTGAACAAATCACGTTGTCAGAAATTGGCATCAGCCAATGAGATAGCGCATTTCGAGTTAAATCACCCGTTTACTTTCATGAATGGTTGCTGATAAACAGGAAATGACCATATTTGGATCCGACAGCATTGCAAATGAGAGAGAGAGCTTACTAACGGTGTGTGTGATGACCAGGGTGGAGACAGCGATCGCAGATCAGCGGGATGATTTAGAATGCCAACTTTTGATGAATTTATGCGAAATCTACACACGCAAACAGACAAAGTGTAGTAAAATAAAGACCTAAATGTGTATTTTGGACTTTTTTTCCGCACAAGTCTGAAAGAAGACATGTTATTGAAGACAAATAGGCCAAAATCTCAAAATTGACCAGTGAAAAGAAAAAAAAGATGTTTTTGCCTGCTGTGTCTCGCCTTAATCAACTCAACAGGTGAAAAACAGAAGCTCTCTGCTGTTGGTTTGTGGACAGCATGGCTAAGACAAAGGAGCTCACTGAGGACCTGCGGCTGCGCATTGCGGCTGCTCACAAGTCAGGAAAGGGCTATAAGACCATATCTAAATGTTTTGAAGTTCCCGTGGCTACAGTGCAAAGTATTATTAAAAAATACAAGACGTTCCACACTATGAGAAATCTCAGAGGACGTGGTCGGAAGCCAAAAGTGACACCTGTGCTGGCCAGGAGGATAGTGAGAGAGGTAAAAAAGAATTCAAGGATCACCACCAAGGCCATCGTGATGAATCTGGGCTCTGCTGGTGGCAACATCTCAAGGCAGACAGTCCAACGGACACTGCACACCGCTGGGTTCAGCTGACGCAGACCAAGGAGGACACCACTTCTCCAGATAAGGCACACAAAAGCCCGCTTGGCCTTTGCAAATGCTCATCTGGACAAAGAAGAAGACTTCTGGTCTTCTGTTTTATGGTCAGATGAAACAAAAAATTTATTGTTTGGCCACAATGATGTAGCCTTCATTTGGCATACAAAGGAGAAGCCTTCAACCCTAAGAACACCATCCCCACTGTCAAACATGGTGGTGGGAACCTAATGTTTTGGGGTTGTTTTTCAGCCGGTGGACCAGGGAACCCAATCACAGTAAACGGCACCATGAAAAAGGAGCAATACATCGAAATTCTCAACAACAACATCAGGCAGTCTGCAGAGAAATTTGGCCTTGGGGACCAGTGGACATTTCAGCACGATAGAAAACACGACGCGGGTGTTTTGTGTTTTTTATTAATTTGGTGCTATTATAAGTGAAAGTGTGGAAGTGTGAAAGTGACACGTGATGGCCAAGTATGGTAACCAATACTTGGAATTTGACCTCTGCATTTAACCCATCCAAGTAAGTGCACACACATTAGGAGCAGAGTAGTGAGTAGTGAACACACACACACACTGCAAACGTGGATACACACACCCGGAGCAGCGGGCAGCCTTGAGTGGCGCCCGGGGAGCGATTGGGGGCTAGGTGCCTTGCTCAAGGACACCTCAGTCATATTCCTGCCGGTACTGGAATTGAACCAGCAACCTTTGGGTCACCAGTCCAACTCTGTTACCATTAGGCCATGACTGCTACCATTATGCATAACTGAGTAAACAACACAGGTTGTGTGTGTGTGTGTGTGTGTGTGTGTGTGTGTGTGTGTGTGTGTGTGTGTGTGTGTGTGTGTGTGTGTGTGTGTGTGTGTGTGTGTGTGTGTGTGTGTCGCATAAGCTGTCTCCTGTGATGGGTAGGTTTAGGGATAGGGGCAGCATTGTAGGGGGATAGAATATATAGTTTGTACGGTATAAAAACCATTACGTGTGTGTGTGTGTGTGTGTGTGTGTCGCATAAGCTGTCTTTCCGCTGCTTGCAAATGGACTCTTTTGAGGAGACAGTGGATTTCCAATAATTTGTTGCCCTGATTGCACGCACAATGCGCAAATTCACTGCAGACTCACTCTTGCTCGTGTCCTAGGTCAATCTTCATCCCTTACGTGTGTTTTATTTTACTAAATACATCATAATCGGCTAAAACGCATGCGCAAGATACTTTACTTCCTGAACAAGTGCGCACCCGAGTCCGTGTTGCTTTCACATTCACGCGAACCGCAGCACGGTTCGGGAGCAACCGAACTCAGACCACCTCCTCCAGGTAGTCTCGGGTTCGGTACCCCAGTGCGCACCCAGGTCCCATGAAAGCGTTCACATTAGCGATTTTTTATGCGAACCGTTCCCCGTTCCGAACTAAACTGCCAGTGTGAAAGCCCCCTTAAATCCCATTGAGAATCTGTGGAGGGAGCTAAAGATCAGGGTAATGGCAAGGAGACCCTCCAACCTGAAAGAGTTGGAGCTCATCGCTAAAGATGAATGGGCAAAAATACCAGTGGAGACATGCAAAAAGCTGGTCAGCAATTATAGCAAGCGTTTGATTGCTGTAATTGCCAATAAAGGCTTTTCTATTGATTATTGAGACGGGTATGAATAATTTTGGACATGCCAGTTTTTATTCAAATGTAAATAAAAGATGAGTAATATTTTTTTTCACAATGATGCCTCTTGTACATCGTCTTATTATCTTCTGGGAGACGCCGGTGTCATTTATAATCAAGAAAAAACTTGCTGGTTGAATAAAAGTAACTTTAAGTCAGAATTTGCCAGGGGTATGAATAATTTCAGGCTTGACTGTATATAACTGAATTAATTTTTCTTTTACAACAAAAACTTACATTTTTGCATGTTTGAAAGTAACTGGTTCAGTGAATAGAAATATAATTATATTTTATTCATATGTGGAAATTGGAGAAAATTAATCTGGTAAATGATAATTAGCCTGAAAACATGAATGCTAAAATGGTCTCTAAACACTGTAATTGTCTGAGGTGAAATATAAATGAAAACTTCTCATTTATTGATCAATATGAGTGTGTGTGTTGCTGTAGTGCTGGATATCAGTCATGTGATCATCACAGCCCAATCACAGCCACCAAACTGATATTCAGATCAACAGCACTCTATCATGTGATATGGATTAAATATTGGAAACATGATGAAAGCAGGAAGATCCAGATCTACAGGAGTAACGTTACTGACTTTTGACCGGTAAGATCCTCAGAGAGTCTAAACAACAGAAGAATGGAAAGTGTGTGAGTGAAGGTGGTTGTGAATGTGTGTAGATGTGTTTTAGGATCAGAGAATGACACTGTTCCTCTGTTATAGTCCAGATACACTCTCACACAATCAAGCTTCTGTTCAACACGAAATCCAGACTCAAAAACACATCCATACACCAAACATCACTGTTGAAGAAATCACGGCCCTTCCTCTGGTTTAATGCTGAAGTTACTCCAAATTTCCAGTTTAAACACTCTTTAACATCCACAACCCAGCAGTTTGTTCCTGAGTTAAAACCTTCTCTGGATCCAGAATCACAGGAGCTGATGAGACACAATCAACAGATGCTTTTATTCTGATCTTCATATAATGATCAAGAGTGAACCAACATGATTTCCATTACACGAGAGTAGGTGTTAAAACTTCATGCTGATTTGTACTCGGCTTTCGCCAAGATAATCACAAACTAAGACGTAGTTTTACAGTAACCTATGCTTCTCCATCCATTTACGCTTCTTTCCATCTGGTGACGTGAATCTCCTTCTGTCTGGTGTTAATAGCTGTATTACGCGTCAGCACACACAACGGCTGCAACCACAGTGCGGTCCCCCCATAACAACCCTCTGGATTGAGCTGAGTAGGGAACATCTCTAGGGTCTTCAAGTGGGCACCTTCCGTCCTCAGTGTTTCGTCGACTAGCCCACGACACCTCAAGAGGGCTCAACAGTGACTCTGGCGTCCCAGAGTCACCCCCCTCCGTCCCCCACTCAACTCAGCCCAGCTTACTGACCTCTACTTCCCTCTTGCTGCTGAGACCTAACCACAATCTCACAATCTCTCCACAACCCAACCATACGCGCCAACCCGTTTGACTAAGGCTGTCGAGCCCCACTGGTGCGTTAATATGCAGTTTCAGTGGCAACGGTTCCGTATGGCATACCACCTACCGCAAAACACAATATCTGCCCAACCACTCGTCATTCACGCAATATACACAGGAACGTAATGACTGTAAATACTATACAACCTATACAAATAAAACAACAGTTGCTGCTGAGACCTAACCACAATCCCACAATCTCTCCGCAACCCAACCATACGCGCCAACCCGTTTGACTAAGGCTGTCGAGCCCCACTGGTGCGTTAATATGCAGTTTCAGTGGCAACGGTTCCGTATGGCATACCACCTACCGCAAAACACCTGCCCAACCACCCGTCATTCACGCAATATACACAGGAACGTAATGACTGTAAATACTATACAACCTATACAAATAAACCAACAGACTCTTCAAGTTTTCAAGAAATCTACGAAACCGTAGCATGGCGGCCTGTACACAGCCAGCTAGAATCTTTCCGTCTCAACCACAGCCAGTTCCTGCTCCTTTCTGCTGCTTCAGATAAGTTCTTTACTGTGCGACGCAACTCTTGGCCACTGAATCTGACGTCTCTGAGGAACCGGGTTGTAGATTGTGCCACAAAATCTCGACAACCCACTTCCACTGGATAAACCTGGACTCTCCATCCTCGCTGTTCTGCCTCAGTGGCCAGATGAGCATACCGCAGTTTCTTCCTCTCATATGCCTCATCTACCGCATCCTCCCATGGCACTGTTAACTCTATCAGTTGAACAATGCGTGCTGATCCAGACCACAAAACGTCTCGGGTTATGACTATAACCCTTGTTCCCTGAGAAGGGAACGAGACACTGCGTCGAGAATCGACTCTTTGGGGACGCTCCCTTAGCGTGCGCCTCTGAAGTAAGAATGAAACTAATCCAATCCTGATTGGTGTTGCGTCGTGACGTAACATGTGACGGCATAACCGGATGCATAAAAGTGACGCCGACACACACACACATCAGCTCCGCGATGAAGCAAGACGCTCTAAGGCCTCGAGGGGCATGGCAGGACGACGCAGTGTCTCGTTCCCTTCTCAGGGAACAAGGGTTATAGTCATAACCCGAGACTTTCCCTTTCGAGGGAACTCAACACTGCGTCGAGAATCGACTCTTTGGGGAACGAATGCCCACTAGGCCACGCACCGAAACAGGCCTGCCCAGGAGTGAAACTGATTTAGGCACTCAGCAGGACGAGAGCACACGTGAGCCAGGCGTACTGGGGAGGTGCAGACTATAGAACCGTACAAAAGTGTGTGGGGTAGCCCACCGGCTGCATCACAGATCTCCTTGATGGGAACTCCCGAAAGGAGGGCCCTAGAGGACGCCATGCCTCTAGTAGAATGAGCCCTAACGGCCAAAGGTGAAGGGAAATTCCGCACCTTGTAGGCCTACTTATGGTTTGTATAGCCGGGAGCCCCTAATAGGTGATCCAAACACACTACAGTAGGTCCGACCTCCTCCAAGAAGAGGACCTCTCAAGGTAATACTCGGAACTCTGACTGGCAGAGCAAGGTTCCTCTCCTTTTGCCGACACATGAGGTGGAGGATGAAATACTTGCAGGACCATGGACCTAGCCATGATAAATTGCACTTAAGGCACATAGCTGGGTCTCGGATGCAGGATGGCCTTAACTCCGCCGGGGGCACACCCCAAGCAAGCTGGCGATAATGCCAGGGCTTGGAGATCTCCCAGTCTCTTTAAAGAAATAGCTAAGAGAAAGGCTATCTTGAACGTGAGGTCCTAGGCGAAGCCAACTGGAGGTATTCGAAGGGAGCCAGGGATAGCCCTTCGAGAACCACCGCCAGGTCCCAGGGTGGAACCCTGGACCTGACTGTCGGTCTCATCCTCCAATACCATGGAGAAATAGTATGACCAGTTGGTGCCTCCCCAAAAGCCCAACATTTAGTGGTGAATGGAACGCCGCAATGGCAGCCACGTACACCCTACGTGTGGATGGGGAGAGAATCGCAGAGAAACGATCTTGAAGAAACTCCAGAACTGAAGCCATTGGGCAGTTAACTGGGTCTAACTCAAGTCCTCTACACCAAGTAGAAAAATATTCCACTTGAGGCCATATAATCTCCTAGTAGACGGAGCCCTAGAGATAAGTATGGTTTCGACCACCCCAGATGATAGACCAGCATCTAGGTACTGAGCCCCCTCAGAGGCCAGACCCACAATTTCCACAGCTCTGGATGAGGATGGAATATAGTGCCCTCCGCCTGAGACAACAGACCCCTCCTCTGAGGAATCTGCCATGGCGGAGCTATCAGGAGTGAAATTAAGTCTGAAAACCATACTCGGGCTGGCCAAAACAGGGCTCTCAGAAGAAGACTGATGCCCTCCTGACGGACCCTCTCCAGGACTCCCGGGAGCAGAGCGATCGGGGGAAAAAGCGTACAGGCGAAGCCTCGGCCAGGCCTGTACCATGGCATCCAACCCCAGCGGGGCTGGAGGAGTGAGGGAGAACCAAAGTGGACAGTGGGATGGAAGTCCCTCGAGACGCAAACAGATCCACTTCCACTGGTCCAAACCTCTGCCATATAAACTCCACCACCTCTGGATGGAGTCTAAATTCCCCGGGCCTCAGCCCCTGCCTCGACAGGATGTCTGCTCCCTGATTCAGAACCCACGGGACATATATTGCTCTTATAGATAATATTTTCCGTTGGGGCCATAAAATGATCTGATGCGCCAATCTGGATAGAGGGCGCGATCTGAGTGTCCTTTGTTGGTTTAGATAAGCTACCACTGAGACGTGGTAACCTTTGATGTCTGTGAGGAAGCTCCTCAGAGCCCTGAACACAGCCAACATCTCTAGGCAATTTATATGCCAAGAATGATGATGGTCCTGCCACAGACCCCTGGCAAAGCGGCCGTCCGAGACCGCGCCCCAGCCAGTGAGGGAAGCGTCTGTCGAAACAGTTTCCCGGCGACATGACGCCCCTACCACTAGCCCTTGGGACAAGAACCAAGGTTTCTTCCATATTAATAGGGAACGAAGGCATCTGCGCGTAACCTTTATTATACGGAACGGATTCCCCTTGGGGAAAAAAAAAACCCTTGGCTTTGAGCCACCACTGAAGGGGCCTCATGTGAAACAGACCCAAAGGAATTATGTTGGATGCCGCTGTTATGAGGCCCAGCAGTCCTTCAAATTGCTTTACAGTGATGGCCTGGCCTAGCTTTATCCCGGACACCGTGGCCAGGATGGATTCGATATGAGCGGGAGACATACGTGCCCGCATCGTAACCGAATTCTATACCACGCCCAGAAGAGTAGTCTTCTGAGCTGGGTCCAACACATTTTTCTTAGTGTTGAGCCTCAACCCCCGGTTCTGAATGTGGCCAAGGACGACATCTCGATGCCGAACTGCCATTTCTCGAGACTGGGCCAATATGAGCCAGTCGTCGATGTAATTCAGTATACGGATGCTCTGAAGCCTCAGTGGAACCAGAGCCGCATCCATACACTTTGTGAACGTGCGGGGAGAGAGTGCTAGGCCGAACGGAAGAACCCGATATTGGTATGCTTCGCCCCCGAGAGCAACCTCAGGAACCTCCTGTGACATGGAAGGATGGAGACATGAAATAAGCGTCTTTTAGATCCATCGTGACAAACCAGTCCTCGGATCTGATATGGCTCACGATAATGGGAATAGTAAGCATTTTGAACCTGAATCTCCTCAAAGAACGATTCAAAAGCCCTACATCTAAAATTGGCCTCAGTCCGCCATCCTTCTTTGGAACTATAAAGTACCGGCTGTAAAACCCAGACTCCCTGTCTGGTAGGGGAACACATTGTATGGCCCCTTAATTCCAGTAGAGTCTGTACCTCTTGTTCCATAACCCGAGCCTGTTCTGGAATCACTGCAGTCGGTACCACCCCAGCAAACTAGGGAGGTCGGTGACCGAACTGCAATCTGTACCCATATTTTATAATATTTTATAATATACTGGACCCATATAGATATATTCGGAAGGCGTTGCCATTTTTCTACAAAATATACTAAGGGAACCAGCCCCTCGAGACTGGCCTCGGGTGTTTTCCGAGCACTATTCTCGACTTCCTGAAGCGGAGGACCGGCAGGAAAAAAGTCGATACAGATTTTGTGACCATAGTCAGTGCCCTGTTGCAAGCTTTTGGGGCTATATTTGCTCCTCACTTAGATCTTTAAGAAGATCGGCCTGGTACGCCTGCAAAATCGTATAGAGTGCAGGCACGCACCAGCCTGACCTTTTCTTTTCTAAATATTTTACCAAAGGAACCAGGCTCTCGAGCCTGTCTTCGGGTATTAATCGGGATCCGTTCTCGACCCCCTGAAGCGGGTTTCCGGCAGGGCTGGACCGAAAATGATTCTCGATTGGCGAACGCGAATGCTGCCTGGCCGCAAAAATGTGGGGCGGACAGTGCAGCCTGCGTTCGCTGGAAACCGATGTGTCCCGAAACGTTTTTAAACGGCGGAAGAGCAACATGGATTTCCTGCACCATATAAGCCCAGCCAACCAGTGCAGAGGTGTTCCCGCACGGTTTGTTGGGCAGCAGCGGGGCTTAAAGTGAAGATGCCGGATCAGGAGACAGATAGCTTGTCTTCTCTAAAGCTCCCTCCATCCGCGGCATCTTGCCATAACCCGACTCTCTCGCACCCACCACATTCGAATAAACATATAATGAATGTGGTGAGATACATAAAGAGTGGGGTTTTTCCCAGGATCTACACATATATATTAATATTTTTATAAAGATCTGGGAAAAACAGTAAGCCCTGGCTCTGAGGTTGTGAACGGTGCTGCAGGAATCTCTCGTCTAGTTCATTTTGACGGGGATCATCCTGCTTATTTTGTGGCCAGCTCATATATTTTATATATATATATATATATATATATATATATATATATATATATATGTTTATTTATATATTTATTTAGTCTGGCCACAGCACGCATCACAACCTCCACGAGCTCTACATAAGCAGAAACATAAGCCGGCGAGTGTGACTCATGTTGCTCGTTCCCTATGCTGAGCACATCTACTTCCTTATAAAAGATAGCTCGAGCACTGGGCACTCGTCACGGGCAGAAGAAGCCGCATCGCGGGCTTCTGCATCGTGAACGAGTGTCATAGAATCTGCGGATGATGAGAGAAAAGGTGCCTCAGCAGTCTCGTTCTCATCCGCGAGATCCTTCTGCGATCTCCACGATCTAAGCCGTCGCGCCGCCTCAATGGACGCGGGACCCGAACCGCGGGGATCGCGAGCCTGGCCATCATCAGGAAATAATATAGCCAAGCGGGAGCGCAGCACTCTAATAGGAAGTGCTTCACAGTGTGCACAGGCAGCCCTCTCGAGAGCTGACAGTGCGTGCTGCGCCCCTGAACAATACACAGACACACAGCTGATGTGTGTCCCCACCTGTGGCATATATATTATCTTGGGCAGGGGTGCACACACTTAGTGTATTGTTCACTCGCCATAATTCAGAGCTTTGCACAGACAAACAACACCAAATAAGACAGACAGTTTCACAGAGAGCGCTTGCTGAAGAGCTAAAGCTGATGTGTGTGTGTGTCGGCGTCACTTTTATGCATCCGGTTATGCCGTCACATGTTACGTCACGACGCAACACCAATCAGGATTGGATTAGTTTCATTCTTACTTCAGAGGCGCACGCTAAGGGAGCGTCCCCAAAGAGTCGATTCTCGACGCAGTGTTGAGTTCCCTCGAAAGGGAACAATATCTGGTCGTAGGTTAGTGGTGGCAATCTAGTGGTGGAAAAATAAGCCGTTGATCAAGATCAGCCAGCATCTCCCAGTCCCTAGCAGCTTCCAGTTGTCCTGGGCGAGAATTGGTGTTAGCACCTTTTCTTGGTGGTTGCTTGCCTGGGCGGAGGAATATTGTCTTCTGCATGTAATGTTTTGCTAGAACCGGCGGCAACTTATTGGTCATACTATGCTTGCCTTCCAATGCTAAAGCCAAACATCGCAATACTTGGTCATGGCGCCAAGTAAACCGACCCTGGCTAAGAGCCACCTTACATCCTGTCAAAATGTGCCTTAATGTGGCAGGTGATGAACACAAAGGTCAAGAGGGATCCTCTCCTACCCAGAGGTTTAGGTTCTGCGGTGATGGGAGAACATCATATGTTGACCTAATAAGGAAACTGATCCTACTCTCTTCCATTGACCAAAGGTCTTGCCAGCCCATTTTGCGTTGTTCCACACTCTCCCATCTCATCCACTCTCCCTGCTTGGCCTGGGAAATGGCCTTTATACATCTCATCCTCTCCTCCTGCTTTCGCACCTCGTTGACTACCAGCTTCCTCCTTTGAGCTGGGCCTGCCTTGTGCCATTTAGGAGGAGCTAAACTCAGCCCAAAACCCCCTCTTCCATGCTGTACCTGTCCCACGATATCCCCAATTTGAAGGTCAGCCTTTGCCTCTACTACAGATTTCTTTGCTGACCACTTTCGACCAGTTTTTACCACAGGGGCTGCCTCCCTTACATATTTGTCACGTGACTCTGCTAAAGTAATTTCCAGTCTGACCTTGGCACACTTAAACTCCTCGGTTAAAGCAGAGACTGGCAGCTGCAATACTCCTTTACTATAAAGTCCCACTCTGCTGAGGCAGCGTGGAACTCCCAACCATTTCCTGATGTATGAACTTATTAACGCTTCCAGCTTATCCACTGTTGTCAAAGAAACCTCGTACACAGTCAGTGGCCACAGCAACCTTGGCAGTAGACCAAACTGAAAGCACCAGAGTTTCAGTTTGCCTGGTAGAGCACAGCTGTTTATGCTCTTCAACCCTTCCACTGCTTGTCGTCTAACTTCTCCCACTCGAACTGTGTCCTTTAGATCCCCATCGTACCATCTCCCTAGACTCTTCACTGGCTTCTGAGAAACTGTTGGTATTGCCTCACCATTAATGAAGAATGTTTTATCTACTACCTTGCCTTTAATTATTGAGATGCTCCTTGATTTAGAGGGCTTAAATTGCATTCATGCCCATTCAATATTATCTGTTAACTTCCCCAATAACCGATTAGTGCAGGCTACCGTTGTAGTCATGGTTGTCATGTCATCCATATATGCTCTGATTGGTGGTAGTCGCATTCCAGAAGCCAAGCGCTCTCCTCCTACTACCCATTTTGATGCCCTAATGATTACTTCCATTGCCATGGTAAAAGCCAGTGGAGAAATGGTGCATCCTGCCATTATTCCAACCTCTAAGCATTGCCATGTAGTGCTGAATTCTAGAGTTGAGAAACTAAATTGCAAATCTCCAAAATAGGCTTTCACTAAATTCGTTATCGACATCGATACCCTGAAAAAATCAAATGATGCCCAAAGAAGCTCATGTGGCACTGAACCATATGCATTAGCCAAATCCAGGAATGTCACGTGGAGCTCCTTCCTCTCCTTTTTAGCTGATTGAATTCGTTGCCAGATAACACTGATGTGTTCTAAGCATCCTGAGAAACCTGGAATGCCCGCTTTTTGAACTGAAGTGTCAATGAAGCCATTCTTTAATAGGTAGGTTGACAATCTCTGAGCAATAATGCTGAAGAAAATCTTGCCTTCGACGTTTAATAGTGAAATAGGGCGAAACTGACTGATGCTTGTAGCATCTGTTTCTTTGGGCCTGCTCGACGCCATGCTCTAGGTACAACCTGCTTTTCCCAAGCCACTTTTATCAATTTCCACAGAATTCGTAGAACTCCTGAAGCACTCTTGTACACTCTGTACGGAACTCCATTAGGCCCTGGAGATGATGAAGCCCTTGCCTTTCTCACAACCTGCTCTATCTCTTTCCACTTAGGTGCACAGACCTCCATTTGGTATTCTGGTGGATTGACAGGTGGGATGTCTGACGGAATTGACATAGGCTCATGCCTTTTTGCTTCTGTATGCGTTTCCTCCAAATATCTCTCTAGCTCAACCCTAGATGCTTTTAAAGTAAAGTAAAGCAATGCTTTTTAAACACAAATTATTATGAATTATGACACTTTGTGATCAAACACATCAGACATTTTCCTCTGATCACGGTCAGTGCTGTTATTAGTTTCATGTTTATTATCAGTGTTTAACAGCATCAACTACAAACATTAAATATGTGATTCAGACATTTGTGTCCCATCAAGAGTTACTAAAAATACCAATAAATGCTGTAGATGAAAAACTGTGTGTGTCTGATCATCTTCATTTCATTGGCAAACAGTTTATTCTTATTGTAACTTCTTTTTTCTGTTAGAATTATTAAGTAAAAATTGTTTAAATGTCTAATTATGTTGGCTTGAGAAATGATTTATGATTAATCTGAGGTTAAATGTTCCAATTATAACTCCTAACCACCACCAAATTAGGCTCAGACCTTCAAACTGTTCTGACTCAGGTTGCTTTATCTTTTATAAATGATCAGACTTACGGGTTTCCTACAAATAACGGGAGAAAATGACAGTTAAAAATGACAGACTCATCGACGCAATGTTCAAATCCATTGAAGTACATAATTTTGTATCTGGTGTGGTGCTTATATATATATAAACTTGGATATTATATTCATTCATTACACACAGACTGATATATTTCAAATGTTTATTTCATTTAATTGTGATGATTAAAACTGACAACTAATGAAAATCCCAAATTCAGTATCTCCGAAAATTAGAATATTACTTAAGACCAATACAAAAAAAGGATTTTTAGAAATGTTGGCCAACTGAAAATTATGAACATGAAAAGTATGAGCATGTACAGCACTCAATGCTTAGTTGGGGCTCCTTTTGCCTGAATTACTGCAGCAATGCGGCGTGGCATGGAGTCGATCAGTCTGTGGCACTGCTCAGGTGTTATGAGAGCCCAGGTTGCTCTGATAGTGGCCTTCAGCTCTTCTGCATTGTTGGGTCTGGCGTATCGCATCTTCCTCTTCACAATACCCCATAGTTTTTCTATAGGGTTAAGGTCAGGCGAGTTTGCTGGCCAATTAAGAACAGGGATACCATGGTCCTTAAACCAGGAACTGGTAGCTTTGGCACTATGCGCAGGTGCCAAGTCCTGTTGGAAAATGAAATCTGCATCTCCATAAAGTTGGTCAGCAGTAGGAAAACCTCTAAAACCTAAAAAAAAAAACTGAAACCTCTAAAACCTCCTCTTAGACGGCTGGGTTGACCTTGGACCTCAGAAAACACAGTGGACCAACACCAGCAGATGACATGGCACCCCAAACCATCACTGACTGTGGAAACTTTACACTGGACTTCAAGCAACGTGGATTCTGTGCCTCTCCTCTTTTCCTCCAGACTCTGGGACCTTGATTTTCAAAGGAAATGCAAAATTTACTTTCATCAGAGAACATAACTTTGGACCACTCAGCAACAGTCCAGTCCTTTTTTTCTTTAGCCCAGGCGAGACGCTTCTGACGCTGTGTGTTGTTCAAGAGTGTCTTGACACAAGGAATGCGACAGCTGAAACCCATGTCTTGCATACGTCTGTGCGTGGTGGTTCTTGAAGCACTGACTCCAGCTGCAGTCCACTCTTTGTGAATCTCCCCCACATTTTTGAATGGGTTTTGTTTCACAATCCTCTCCAGGGTGTGGTTATCCCTATTGGTTGTACACTTTTTTCTACCACATCTTTTCCTTCCCTTCGCCTCTCTATTAATGTGCTTGGAAACAGAGCTATGTGAACAGCCAGCCTCTTTAGCAATGATCTTTTGTGTCTTGCCCAAGATGTCAATGGTCGTCTTTTGGACAGCTGTCAAGTCAGCAGTCTTCACCATTATTGTGTAGCCAACAGAACTAGACTGAGAGACCATTTAAAGGCCTTTGCAGGTGTTTCGAGTTAATTAGCTGATTAGAGTGTGTGTACATATACATATATATGTATTAACTCGTTATTTCATCTGACTCCATAAATGGAAAAGGTTTTAATGATATCTGTGCATCATTAAGTGTGTGCGAATGTTTGACTATTCTTTTTAACTCTTTACTGAAAATAATGTCAGAGTCGATTAGAATAAAATCAAATGTTTACAATTTATTATGTCAGGTAAATGTATCACGCCAGTTGCATAATCAGTTCAAAGATAATAAATACAAACATCAAATGCTCTTGAATAAAGAGAGAAGATGCAATACCTTCACATAAAAAAAACTACATGATGCGAAGTGTTTTGCGGGCTAATCTGGTTACAGAAAACGCCAAGCTCTATTTACATTTCATTATATAGTGTAGGAATTGAGGTCGAACCAAACACAAATGAATCCTCCATGTGATTCATTCAAAGTCTGATTCTGATTCTGAAACAGAATTCCACACAGAACTCAACACTCCAGACCCCAAATCAACATTCCAGAACCATAAAGATCCCAGCTCCAGCTAGTCTACAAAACGACTTTATGGCCCTGCAAGCTTCAAATAGATGAGCCTAAATAGAGGAAGAACTGGTCAAAGTTAGATAGTTTGGAAAAGACTGATTGGTTCAGTGATGGCACGGCTCAGAACCCACCAAGATAACGGCAGAGGTTGTTTGAACCCATGACAAATGATTTAAAACAGACCTCCTCCTCTGAATGACCCCGGTTGGAATCTCTTAAAACCACAGAGACTGAGATTGTACATATAAAAATACATAAAATCATCCCAAAACAATTATTGACGGACTTCTAATCAAACATTGTTCAACTACATAATCCTATATTGTATCTACCACCTCTGTATGTGTCTATTCTGCTTAGATCACATACAAGTCATGTAATTGTTATAACTATTAGATGTTTGAATGAAAGTGTGTCTTGTTTCCTATCAGTACGATCATATGTTCTTTATTCAGAATATGGCTTGAGTGAAATCTGTGTAAAATACGTTGTGTTCTTATAATAGGAATCATGTCTAAACTGTACACTTTTTATTCTCTGCTAGAGCTGGAGAAGTAAAGAGATCACAGATAACACATGATTTACGATGAGAGGTGAAGAGAATTCCACCTCTCAAATAAAGACAGTGCCTAATTGGTCAGAACTCATCTAAGAGGTTGGACAAACCATTTAGTTTAAAATCTTAGGACCCGAAAAGGCCAGGAGAGTTTTTAGTAGAATTTTTGTTATGTTGGGTTGAGGTTTAGTTTGTGAATTTGTTCGCTAGAGCAAATTTACAGAAGTTATGGAGAAGCCATGACGAACCGGACAGACAAGTAACCATGTAGACCAGCAGACAAAAGAACCAAAACAAGATCAAAAGAACATCCATGTGTCATGATTCTGCCCTCATGTCCTTGATTTTCTCTAGTCTTGAGGCAGGATCATGACAGAATCATGTTTTGTGTGCAAGCACATGGTCTTGTGTTTTGGCCATGTGCTTGTGTTGTCTCGTTCCCTTGCCCCGCCCCCCTTGTTATCCTCGTTCTGCACGAGGACCCGCCAGTCAACGACCCCGTGAAACACGCATTTACGCCGACAAAAGGAATTCCCAAAGAAACGCACAGACAAACGCAAGTATAGACTACCTCCAGACTCTTAACTGAACTGGTGCTTTGAAGGGTTAAATTAAAGATTGATGGTTCGTTCAGGTCATGTCTTATAAGTGCATATAGAAACTTGGGATTTCATCATCTCACTCTTAAAACTCATTCTTTCCTCACTCTCTTTCTTTCTGCAACTCGTATGAGTGTGTGTGTGTGCATCTGTTTGTGTTAGATATTAGTTTTATATTTTAGAATAATCAAAGTCTTGTTTATATTTTAAAGATAATTGTCTTGTGTTATGTGCTTACAGATTTAATGTCTTAAACTGCTGATCTAAGTTACCTTGCTAATAAATAGTGTTTCACTATAGTTTGGATATTTATATCCGTTTTAGAGCTTACAGTTACGGCCCGTTCAAATGAACGCTGGACGAGTCATTTGCGAGCCGTTTAAGTGATTCCCTATAAATTCATTAATAATTCCTTTAGAGCTAAATTGACCTGTCTAACCCAGACACGTTATTTAATTACTCAGTTAGTTCCTTACAATAGACAGACCAAGGCAGAAACCTCTTTTCAAATGAGTTCACAGTGGGAATTCACATTAACCACCGTCCCAGACTTACTGGGGGCAGAAGTTGAATTACATGGAACCATTTGCTAACAATGGGAATATGATTTAATTTTACACCTTCTGAGAACATGAGGCCATATGCCTGGAAGACACACCCTCTTCTGTGTGTGAAGTTATCTCTAAACTCTTAAATACCTTATTACCTTTTGGTTTACTTCTTTGGGAATGAGACATTTGTACCAGTCGCACTGAGACATTTCAAATTATATCAAACATGTGTAATAATGTATGATAATTATTCACATTAAACTATATAGATTCTTGGGTGAATTGATCTCAGCGTGATAGAAAGAGGGAACGGGGGAATGGGGGGGTCAAGGGAAAAAGATGTAGATTAGGATTGCTTAGGTGAGACTTGTGTCTCGGATGATGGCGCTAGTTTCACGAGAGAGTTCAAATGTTGATTTCCAGAAAGGTCATTTGTCTCATCAGGGAGTGGTCATTCCTCAAGTAGACTGCCTGGCATTTATCTAATTTCTCAAGTCTTACAGTGCATTCATATGTTTCAGAACTCAAGTTATAGGATAATATATATATATATATATGAGGATTTCACTGGCAAGAAGATTACTAAAAAGTTTTTACACTTTATCTTGTCTAATAATTACTTTGGGATTTGGGATTTACAATGCAATTTTCCTTTATCAACTATTATATGCACTAACACAATTTTTAGTACATATACTCAAACCTCACAGCAACACAAGCACAATTATTACACAATAATTCATCCAATTGACTCTAATATGCAGAAGCAGAAAACAGGAAAAAAGCGAGTATTCACTTTATAGGCCAAACCTGAGAAAATTGCCCATCTTGTAATTTTTTTATTTTATTTTTTATTTGAAAGCCTTGCCAACAGAACAAAAGTATATTAACAAAGACTGCATCATTGTATAGTTAAATGGCCCTGGGATAAAAATAAATTGGCAGTTTTAATGGATTTCAATGGGGACATTTTTGGCCTTAAGGTCCGGAGTGTGAATACTTTGTGTACAATGTGGAAAGGAAATAAGAAAATTCAAATAAAAATACACACTTGTGCCAAAATTGATGCATTAGGCATTAACACAGGAAAAGGGGATTTAAAAAAAAACTGAAAGAGACAAACATGTCCTCAAGGAAACACAAGGGTAAATTTGCCTCTAAATTGTACATTGAAGTGTGATTGATCAATGAGACCCTTTGATTACGGTATTATTATTGAAGAATAATTAGCAAAACTGTTTTATTCTAGAAGCAGAAGCAAATTTAACTGTGATTTTCTGCTGTAATAAACAGTTTAACTGGTAAGATCCTCAGAAGAGTTGTGCAGAGATTATATAAGAATGGAAAGACAGTTTCTGTGAAGGATGTCCTGAATGTGAGTAAATGTGTGTTAGTTACAGGATCAGAGAATGACACTGTTCCTCTGTCATAGTTCAGCTGAACTCTCACAAGCTGAAGCTTCCGTTTAACAGTAAAGAAAGTGTGGCGTTTCTCTGGGGATTGTGAGCCGTATTTGCTGTCTATATACTCCACATACCAGACATTAGACTTAAAGAAATCCTCTCCCTTCCTTTGGTTTGATGCTGTGGTTATTCCAAGAATCCAGTCTGTATTGTCTCCAACCTCCACATCCCAGCAGTGTGTTCCTGAGTTAAAGCCCTCAGATCCCAGGACACATGGATACTCATCAAACCTCTCTGGATTATCAGGAAGTGTTTTATCTTCATCACTGTACGACACACTGGTCAGATCAGCAGAGAGTGTGAGACAAGGATCTGCTGTGTTTTGATCCAGAGTCAACGGAGCTGCAAAGACAATAACATCAGATTGCAGGATGAGATATGATGTATTAGAAATGTAAATGTAAAACACATAAAGACTTTGTTGAAAAAATAAATAAATCATGCTATCATAACAATGGTCTCTCAGTTACTGTCAGAATGGATTGAGGCTTCAGGTTTAATATCAGTATTCAATAAGTAAGTAAGTAAAATTTATTTTTATAGCACATTTAAACACAGCTCGCACTGACCAAAGTGCTGTACATAGCGCAATAGCCACAAAATAATAAAATAAAATAAATACAATTACAAATACAGACATAGCACAGTAAGACAGTTAAAACCCAGGGAAGGCCAAAGTGAATAGGTGAGTTTTGAGCCTGGTTTTGAAAATTGTGATGAAGCATTTCTGATGTCAGGTGGCAGTTGGTTCCACAGCTGAGGGCCAGCGAAAGAAAAGGCTCTATCACCTTTTTGTTTGAGCCGGGACCGCAGGACTATTGGAGGAGACCTTGGCTGGAAGATCTAAGGGACCTGGGGGCTACATGCAGATGAATAATACCAGCTATGTAGCTGGGGGCCAGGGCGTGAAAAGCTTTAAAAACCATCAACAACATTTTGAATTGTATCCTAGACTGGAAGCCAGTGTAAGGAGGCTAGAACAGGTGTAATGTGTTCACACTTTTTTGTATTCGTGAGCAGCCTAGCCGCTGCATTTTGGACCATCTGAAGCCGTGCGACCAGTGTCAGAGGAAGTCAGAGGAAGACCAAAGTAGAGAGAGTTACAATAGTCTAGCCGAGAGGTTATGAAGGCATGGACAACTTTTTTCCAGATCATTGTATGACGAAACAGACTTGAGTTTAGAAATTATTCTTAATTGATAAAACTAGTCTTTACAACAGATGATATTTGTTTGTGCAGGTTTAGATGGGAGTCTAAAATAACACCCAGGTTACGTGCATGGGCTTTAAACGGAACAAGGAGGACAGACCAGAGAAATGAGTTAAAAACAAGGTCTTTATTCAGGATAAAATTATTCAGAAGAATGCAGGGTCCGGGCTACTCTGTGTTAACTTCTCCAGGAGTCAATCCGGGGGGAATTATAGCTCTTTGATCCTTTCGTTACAGGCTGGTGGTCACCAACTTGCTGCAGGAACCCCAGGTTAGAGGGCTTCAGGCTGACGTTTTCGCTGCAAGCAGACCGGTAAGTATGCAGGTACGTACTTCTCTTCAAGTGTCAACAGAGGGCTTACGGTTGGAGGCTTTACTGCAGGACAGACAGGTAAGTATGCAGGTACGTACTTCTCTTCAAGTGTCAAACAATAGGTTTACAGTTGGAGGTTTTACTGCAAAGCAGACAGGTAAGTGTGCAGGTACGTGCTTCTCTTCATGCATCAACAGAGGGCTTACAGCTGAAAGTTTTACTGCAAAGCAGCCAGGTCAGTATGCAGGTACGTGCTTCTCTCTGCTGACAGAGTCAACAAACACAGGGCTCACCGCAGGGGAGGTTTCACTGCAAACAGACAGATCAGTATGCAGGTACGTACTTCTCTTCAAGTGTCAAACAGTAGTTTTACGGTTGGAGATTTTACTGCAAAGCAGACAGGTAAGTGTGCAGGTACGTGCTTCTCTTCACTGACAGGGTCAACAGACACCGGGCTCACCGCAGGGGAGGTTTCACTGCAAACAGACAGGTAAGTGTGCAAGTACGTACTTCTCTTCAAGTGTCAAACAATAGGTTTACAGTTGGAGGTTTTACTGCAAAGCAGACAGGTAAGTGTGCAGGTACGTGCTTCTCTTCATGCATCAACAGAGGGCTTACAGCTGAAAGTTTTACTGCAAAGCAGCCAGGTCAGTGTGCAGGTACGTGCTTCTCTTCACTGACAGAGTCAACAGACACAGGGCTCACCGCAGGGGAGATTTCACTGCAAACAGACAGATAGGTATGCAAGCACGTACTTCTCTTCAAGTGTCAAACAGAGGGCTTACGGTTGGAGGCTTTACTGTAAGCAGACAGGTAAGCGTGCAAGCAAGTACTTCTCTTCAAGTGGGCTGCCAGATAAACACACTCAATGATCCAGGGAGTACAACAGTGTGAGCCTCTTCTATAGAGTCAGAAAGAGATGGAAAGCTCAGGTAAGAAATGGGCATCCAGCGGGTTTAGGTTCACACTTCACACAGCAAGTAGTCAAACATGTGTAATAATGTATGATAATTATTCACATTAAACTATATAGATTCTTGGGTGAATTGATCTCAGCATGATAGAAAGAGGGAACGGGGGAATGGGGGGGTCAAGGGAAAATTATGTAGATTAGGATTGCTTAGGTGAGACTTGTGTCTCGGATGATGGCGCTAGTTTCACGAGAGAGTTCAAATGTTGATTTCCAGAAAGGTCATTTGTCTCATCAGGGAGTGGTCATTCCTCAAGTAGACTGCCTGGCATTTATCTAATTTCTCAAGTCTTACAGTGCATTCATATGTTTCAGAACTCAAGTTATAGGATAATATATATATATATATATGAGGATTTCACTGGCAAGAAGATTACTAAAAAGTTTTTACACTTTATCTTGTCTAATAATTACTTTGGGATTTGGGATTTACAATGCAATTTTCCTTTATCAACTATTATATGCACTAACACAATTTTTAGTACATATACTCAAACCTCACAGCAACACAAGCACAATTATTACACAATAATTCATCCAATTGACTCTAATATGCAGAAGCAGAAAACAGGAAAAAAGCGAGTATTCACTTTATAGGCCAAACCTGAGAAAATTGCCCATCTTGTAATTTTTTTATTTTATTTTTTATTTGAAAGCCTTGCCAACAGAACAAAAGTATATTAACAAAGACTGCATCATTGTATAGTTAAATGGCCCTGGGATAAAAATAAATTGGCAGTTTTAATGGATTTCAATGGGGACATTTTTGGCCTTAAGGTCCGGAGTGTGAATACTTTGTGTACAATGTGGAAAGGAAATAAGAAAATTCAAATAAAAATACACACTTGTGCCAAAATTGATGCATTAGGCATTAACACAGGAAAAGGGGATTTAAAAAAAAACTGAAAGAGACAAACATGTCCTCAAGGAAACACAAGGGTAAATTTGCCTCTAAACTGCAGGACAGACAGGTAAGTATGCAGGTACGTACTTCTCTTCAAGTGTCAAACAATAGGTTTACAGTTGGAGGTTTTACTGCAAAGCAGACAGGTAAGTGTGCAGGTACGTGCTTCTCTTCATGCATCAACAGAGGGCTTACAGCTGAAAGTTTTACTGCAAAGCAGCCAGGTCAGTATGCAGGTACGTGCTTCTCTCTGCTGACAGAGTCAACAAACACAGGGCTCACCGCAGGGGAGGTTTCACTGCAAACAGACAGATCAGTATGCAGGTACGTACTTCTCTTCAAGTGTCAAACAGTAGTTTTACGGTTGGAGATTTTACTGCAAAGCAGACAGGTAAGTGTGCAGGTACGTGCTTCTCTTCACTGACAGGGTCAACAGACACCGGGCTCACCGCAGGGGAGGTTTCACTGCAAACAGACAGATAAGTGTGCAAGTACGTACTTCTCTTCAAGTGTCAAACAATAGGTTTACAGTTGGAGGTTTTACTGCAAAGCAGACAGGTAAGTGTGCAGGTACGTGCTTCTCTTCATGCATCAACAGAGGGCTTACAGCTGAAAGTTTTACTGCAAAGCAGCCAGGTCAGTGTGCAGGTACGTGCTTCTCTTCACTGACAGAGTCAACAGACACAGGGCTCACCGCAGGGGAGATTTCACTGCAAACAGACAGATAGGTATGCAAGCACGTACTTCTCTTCAAGTGTCAAACAGAGGGCTTACGGTTGGAGGCTTTACTGTAAGCAGACAGGTAAGCGTGCAAGCAAGTACTTCTCTTCAAGTGGGCTGCCAGATAAACACACTCAATGATCCAGGGAGTACAACAGTGTGAGCCTCTTCTATAGAGTCAGAAAGAGATGGAAAGCTCAGGTAAGAAATGGGCATCCAGCGGGTTTAGGTTCACACTTCACACAGCAAGTAGTGCATCACCACCCACCCCCCCCCCCCGTCCTCTTCGCCAGACTCGCTCTTCCTCCGAGAACACCGTTCCCCAAAAACGCGCCCGTCTGGTCTGTACTTCCTCCTTTTATCCTCCTTTGATCGCTACGTGTCCCAATCGCGAGACCTGTTTTCCCCCATGCACAGCTGTTAGTGGTCTTTGGCTAATCATCTCATTGACAGGGATGTTTGCGCTACCCCGGAACTAGCCCGGTGTCCCGTTGTTATGGGTCCGGCGAGAGGCCAATTCGGAGAACATTAGTTCCATCTTGAGAAAGGAATGGATTTTGTCACCCCGTGACAGAAGCAGCTGTGTTAAAACCACCTTCTCCAAAATTTTAGAGATAAATGGCAGTTTGGAGATAGGCTGGAAATTATTATGACATTTTGCATCCAAATTATGTTTCTTTAGCATAGGCTGGACAACGCATGCTTGAAACATGTTGGAACTGTGCCGGTTGCAAGGCAGGAGTTAAGAATAAATTGAATGGTGGGACCAATATCATCAAACACATCTTTGATAATCTGTTAAGGGATAGGATCATGTGGAGCTGTTGATGGTTTCATATGCTTTACAATTTCACATAGATCAGTGTAGGACACTGCTTAAAATTGGTCAAAAGTTGCTGTAGCACTGGGGAAATGTGGTGGTATTTCAGATACAACTGGAGTGAACTGTGTTCTGATGTGGTCAATTTTCTCAGTGAAAAACTTCAAGAACTCCTCACAGCTATTGGTGGATGCCTCAACCTCTGAAGAGACTTGGGGGTAAACAATTGAATTTATGGTACTAAACAATATTCTAGGGCGATGGGAATATTTGCTTATAATGTCAGAGAAATACTTAGCCCTGACTTTTTTAGCTGCAGCTTGGAAATTGGCCTGGTAAATTCTGAATATTTCTAGAGAGACTGAGAGGTGATCCTTTTTACACTTACGCTCAGCTCTTCGACAAACCTGCCTGAGATGGCGGGTGGAATAATCAAGCCACTGTTGAGATTTAAAATTAGGGCGTCTGAGTTTAAGAGGGGCCACAGTTTCAAGAATAGCTGAACAAGATGTGTTGAAGGAGGATATTAGCTCATCAGGGCTCAAGGGGTGATCATAGGCAGTGGTAGAGGCAGTGATATCTTTTCCAAAGTAGCATTCAGAAAACTTATTTGCAGTAAAAGGGTTAATATGGTGAGAGTAATGGCCAGAAGTTCTGGCTGTATACAGTGAGTTAAATAGTTTAACATTGAACATAATAGGCACATGGCCAGAGAGAAATGCATCCTCAATGCTTATATTATCAATGGAAAACCCATGGGATAAAATCAAATCAAGGGTGTGCCCATGCCCATGGGTTGCCTGATTTATGTGCTGAAGGAGGCCAAATGACTCCATTACATGGCAAAACTCACCAACCAAAGGTTTACCTGGGCAACATACATGAATATTAAAATCACCCAAAATCAACAAACGGTCATAGGATGTTGCATAATAAGACAGAAAGTCTGAGAATTCTTTTATGAAGTGTTTATTTGGTTTGTGAGGCCTGTAAACAAGTGCGCATATCAATGGTGTGGTAGCAGATTCTACTTTTACGCATTGTACTTCAAAGGAAGAAAAGCTCCCAGCTGAGAGTATTTGTACCTTCAGCCGATTTTCAAAGATCAAAGCCACTCCGCCTCCTCTTCCCTAACTCCTCGGAGTGCTTATGAATGAACAGTTTGTGGGGCAAAGTTCGCCAAAAACAGATGACTCACCTGCACCGGAACAAATCCATGTCTCCGTTAAAAACAACATGTGCAGATCTCGTTGGATAAAAAAGTTGTTTAAAATGAAGGTCTTGTTTGACACAGACCTGCAGTTCAGTAGCGCCACTTTAGCTGCAAGGCAATCCAAAGGCTGTGGAAGTTGAGAGTGTTGCATTGGGCGAATGTTCCGGGAGTTCACCCCGCCGCTTCGGACGCGCAGTCTTGGTGGAGCTGCTGAGCAATCAGGCGTCGTTGACCGAATGATCGACGAGTCAGGTAGAGGCCTCTGCTTCCTGCAAAGTTGATAGAGGGCCGGCGAGGCGATGGCTGCGTACGGTAGACATTCACAAGTCCCCTGATACACACTCGAACCCCGCCGCGATTTCCTTGTTTCCTGCGCCGCTTCTTGCGGTAGAAAATGCAGCTGGAAAGCTGGCGAATGCAATCCGTAGGAGAGTTGATGAACGTCGGGTGGCATCTGTAGTGAGGGCCAAGATGCCCAGTGGATTGTAGCTCTAAAGAGTTTTGGATATGTAGCAGTATAGAGCGATCATAAGTCCTTAAGGCATCGGTGTAGTGCCAAAACGACAACAGGAGGAACACAGACAGACACAACAGCACGTGGACAGGTAGGAGATGACGGCAAGCCGACCAAAACACTGGCACCATCTTTCTCCTTCAGTGTGAAGGATTTACCTTATAAACACTATTGTATCCTAATTACCTAATTATCCTAAAAAACATAGACCATGAGGAATAGACTTTTCATTATAAGTTCGCTGTATAATCTGATGATTTACTTTGATACAGTTCAGATTCACTTAGTAATTAAAGTGATTTTTAATATATATATATATATATATATATATATATATATATATATATATATATATATATATATATATATTGGCTATATATATGCACTGGTGTCAAATCTGCGAGACTCACTGTGTTGGACAGTTTCCAGCATCTTCTTCCAGACTTCTTCCGGCAGGTTACCCAGATAACGCGACACATGAATCAAAGCTCCAGAACTCATCCGTGGATCCGGCTGTGAGATCTGGACTCTGAAGAACATTCAGGAGTCAGAGCTGTAGTGAATTTGAGTTCAGATCCACTGAGAGAAGAGATACGAGCGGCTCACTTACCTTTCCATCGTGACTTTATAGTTCTGGAAAATATAGAGTTTGAAAACATTTTAATATCTTATCAAACACTTGTTTTATGCACAAAGAATGAAGCCAGATTGATTTGTCACCTTTATAAACAAGACGTCATTGTCTTTCATCATCTCCTCCATGTCTCTGATTGTGTGTGAAAGAGCTGAGATGTGTGTGTTCATCTCCTCCAGCTTCTCCTTCATCCTCTGCTTCTTCTGCTCCTCTTCCTCCCTCAGTGCAGTGATTGTAGCTTCTTCTTCATCTTTAAGAAACTGATGAAGCTTCTCAAACTCTTCTTTAATCTGACGCTCTGTGTGCTCAGCTTGAGACTGAAATCAAATCACATTCACTTCAATCATCTCAATCAACACAAATCTCAGATACCCGACATATAACAGATCCAGAAGCAGAAGCTGCTTGTCATTTACAGTAATAATCAACTGGAATTCATGATATTAAATATATCAAATCATAATGGTATAAAGTGATCCTACAGTTGTAATGAAAATGACTCATGATTCTGTTTCCTCACATTGATGTGTTGAGCTGTTTCCTCAAACTCTCCTTTCTTTTTTTCATTGTGTTGAAGTTTCTGTTGTAAGGACTTCAGTGCTGTATTGAGCTCCTCCTAGAATTGAACAAAGAGAAGAGAAGAAACGCCATGGTTACGACTGTAACCTCGGTTCCCTGAAGAGGGAACGAGACGTTGCGTCGATTGATGCTAAGGGAACACTTTGGAACACTTCGTGTTGATGTATTGAAGCACATGTAAAATCAGTCCAATGGTGTGACGGGACGTCAGAGGTGGGTGACGTCAAGAACCAGGAAACTATATAAGCCTGTTCAAACCCAGCCACTGCAGCTTCATAAGGTCTGAACAAGTCGCTTACAGGCACGTAGGAGATATGGCAGGTGACGCAACGTCTCGTAGCGTTTCTCAACGGGGGCGTTTGGACAGTGTTGGGGGGCGGTGTGAACGAGGTAGCAGAGAGGGGGGCACTCAGGCATAAAATGGACACATACAATATTCATTTGAATGTAAAATAAAATGATGTCTGTGCAAATTAATGAATTAATATTTAAATGTTGCTACTGTAGTCCACTCAGACTTGTCCAGCTAGTTACCAGCAAATGATCTCCATAACAACGCCTAAAAACAAATGCAGCAGCCGGCAGCTGTCAGAGTGAACGCTGCTGAGGACTGACAACAGCCTCCGAACTCTGCTTCGTGGTTTAAGATAAATGTGTCCAATCAAAATGTACACAAGCTTCACGGTTTAAGAGTAATGTGTCCAATCAAAATGCACACATGCACAATTACGTAGGCTAAAACAATTTTGATATCAAAAAACATTCAAACATCATGGCGGAAAACAAGTGCAGACAGTAACAGTGTTGAGTACATTAGATATGGCTTTATTCCCTCACCCACGAACATCCAGCTCCCGATGCTTTGCCAGCAGGTTTTCCGTCCCATCTAAAGGAGCACCTATTAAGCTTTGCACATGCAGACGAAGTACCGCAGACGTCCCAGTTTGGTTAACGTTACCTCAGGAGCACTCCGGCTCAAGCTGACATCAAATGACGGCTATTCAAATTTGAAGCCTATTAGATATTGCCGAATTGAGTGCGCGAATGGTCCGTGTATCTTTTGGTCATTTGATTTTCCTTTCAGAAACGGGTATTAAAAAACAAAAAACAAGTGGCTGTTTGATTTTTGTTTTAAAATACAAAAATTAAAATACAAACCTTTTCTATTTTTTTTAGAGTCAAAAAGGGATGAGCGAAATTTTAAAAATGATTTGAGTTTCATTTTCTATTTCGGATAACAAAAAATAAAATTACTTTAAAACAGAAACAAAAAAAGGCCCGTTTGTTCACATTCCGAGACCGGATGTGGCCACTTACGTGACAAGAGCGCCAAATTTGACAGGGTCAGTTGACTCAGTTAGGATTTTAGACATTGCAAAACAAGGCCTGTCATCCACAGAAATCTTAGCGCAGATATCACAAGTATTAAATAGGCGAGCAAGAGGATGTTCCGCAAGAAACGTGAGGAGATTTTGCAATGAAAATGGATGAAAAGTTTGATGGGACTCCCTGACGCACATTTGGACTTGGAGATGGCTTAAAATAATAACTGAGTAAGGTTCTAAAGACATTTTACTCTGGGCTAAAGCAACACTGGTACCTCGTCAAATTTGTAGGGCTGGGCGATATGGCCAAAAAAATCATATTAAGGTATTTTTTGGTTAAATGGTAATAATATACGATATATATCTTGGTACTTTCTATTTTTTTCTATTTGGATAAAGAAAATCTATATTTATTTAAAAAAAAATTTATTTCACATCCCGTTCAATGATATCCAAACGATGTTGATATTGAAGGATATGGAAACAAATATAGGGAATGTAATGTAGGGTATGCAATATATATTATGTGCAAAAGGTGGTTCAAATCACATTACATTCTAACATTGTAACATTACAATCTAAAAACAAAAATAATGCTTTTGTTTTTAAAATGACTAAAGGCTAAACTAAAACTTAAAATAAAAACAAAAACACAACTAATTACATTACCCTGCATTTGATTACCCCATTATAATGGTGACTTCCATAAAAATATAATTGTAGGTTTAAAATTCCACATATGGCACATTTATTGTCTCCAACAACAAATATTTCAGCAATATCATATGCATATTTTAGGCAGAATTATTGCGCTACTATTCTATTGTGCTCCGTCTGTTTGGCGCGCTCGTTCACGGAAGCTCGTTTTTCGTTTCGGTTTTAAACTAGTAATTTTATTTTTTGTCATCCGAAATAGAAAATGAAACTCAAATCAAAAAAGAGAAACACTTTGTATTTTAATTTTAATTTTGTCTTTTTTGTTTTTTTTAATACCCGTTTCTGAAAGGAAAATCAAATGACCAAAAGATACACGGACTGCGAACGATCGCTGCTTTTTCATTGGCCATTTAGTAACGTTATTGTTCACATGATTGGTTAATCTTAAAAAAATGTGTGTGTGAGCTTGAATTTGTTTGAATTTCTAAATACATTCATTTGCAATACATTTCAAACAATCCATGTGTTTTTGCTTTTTTTCCCAAGCACAATATTTCTCAACTTGAGGCTTTTACATGTAGGTTAAATAAAATAAGCAACTTCTGTTTCAGTTTTTTGACCACAAACTTCTGGCTTCAGGTATCATTGTTGTAAATGTTTGGCTGTAATAATAAAAGGTTTTTGTTATTTTTATTTTTTTTATGTTTTCGTTAAGAGTATTATGAAGAGGTCAGGGGGGCGTTTGTTCAAAAAAAGGTTGAGAACCACTGGTCTATACCAACGGCACCATAGCAAGAAGTGCCTGTCCAGTGTGAAATCAAGGCGAGCAGCACTAGAACGAGAGCACTCGGGACCCTGGTGTGGAGTCCAAGTCCAGAGAATAAAACCTGACGAATGTGTGAAGTGAGGACCAGCCTGCCGCATCACAATTGTCTTGTAGAGGTACTCCTGACAAATAGGCCATAGAGGCCGCCATACTCCTGGTTTAGTGAGACTGCACCGCCAGAGGTGAAGGCTGTCCGGTCGACTCATAAGCAAGTGGGTTCCTACACCATGAAGTGAAAACCTTCCACTTCAGGGCATAAAGTTTCCTCGTGGAGCGAGCTCTGGATTGTAGAATGGTCTCCACAACCTCAGTTGAGAGACCTGACCCTATGATCTGGGCCCCCTCAGAGGCCAAGCCCACAGGTTCCACAGTTCGGGACGAGGGTGAAATATAGAGCCCTCTGCTTGGGACAGAACGTCTCTCCTGACGGGAAGCTCCATAGGAGGCCCGTAGAGGAGAGACAATAGATCTTTGAACCATACTCTGCCTGGCCACCACGAGGCTAAAAGAAGTTGGTCCCTGCGAACTCTCTCCAGAACTCCCGGGAGCAAAGTGATCGGGGGAAAAGCAGCCTCGGCCACGTCTGTACCAACACATCCAGTCCGAGAGGAGCTAGATGCGTGAAGGAGAACCAGAGTGGACAGTGAGACGTCTCTCGAGACGCAAACAGATCTACTTGAGCCTGGCTGAACTCCCTCCATACTGTATCTATTCCACCTCCTCGGGGTGGAACATCTAATCCCCGGGCCTCAGCCCCTGTCTCGACAGGATGTCTGCTCCTAGATGACTTATATAGGTGACCACCGAAGTGCTGTCTGTGTGGACCCACACATGGTGGCCCCTGAGGTCTGGTAGGCCCCATAGACCCTAAGTCGAGCGTCCTTCGAGGATCGCTACCCATCCCGTGAGGGAGGCATCTGTCGTTAGCATCCTGCGACAACAAGAAGCTCTCAACATGGGGACCTGGGACAGGAACCAAGGTTTCTTCCACATAACCAGGACATGTAGGCATCGCCGTGTAATCATGATCATGCGAAAGGGGTTGACCCTCGGGGAAAACCCTTACCCTGAACTGAGCGTCCTTCCAGGATCGCTCCCCCAGCCCGTGAAGGAGGCATCTGTCGTTAGCATCCTGCGACGACAAGAAGGGGAAAACCCTTTGGTCCTGAGCCACCACTGCGAGGGTCTCATGTACAGCAGGCTAAACGGTATCACACTGGACGCTGCTGCCATCAAACCCAACAGTCTCTGAAACTGTTTGACAGTGAGTGACTGGTCTAGCATTATTCTTTTCACAGCTGAAAGGATGGACTCTATGCGTGCCGGAGACAGGCCCGCATCAACATAGAATTCCACACTACCCCTAGAAAAGTGGTCCTCTGTAATGGAGAACGCACACTCTTCTTGGCGTTTAGCCGTAACCCCAGCTCTTTCATGTGGGTGAGAACGACATCTCAATGCCGAACCGCTAACAGATGCGACTGAGCTAGAATCGACAAATCGTTGATGTAGTTCATGATGCGAATACCCTGAGGACGCAGTGGCGCCAGAGCTGTATCTACGCATTTCGTGAAAGTGCAGGGTGTTAGTGCTAGGTTGAACGGAAGAACTCGATATTGGTATGCTTTGCCCCCCAAAGCAAACCTCAGGAACTTCCCGTGATATGGAAGGATGGAAAAGTGGAAGTATGCGTCCTTGAGATCTTTCGTGACAGACCAGTCCTCGGATCTGATCTGTGTGGCACGATTTGTCTCAACATTTTGAACTTTAGTTACATGACGGAAACGTACAGAACTATTAAAATCAAAATGGGACACAACCCCCCATCCTTCTCTGGAACGATGAAATACCAGCTGTAAAACCCGGTGTCCCTGATGGAGGGAGGTACATATTCTATGACCCCTATGTCCAACAGGATTGTCACTTTTTGTTCCATTACCAGAACCTGCTCGGGGCTCACCACGGTGGGATGAAAGCCCCTTTTGGTCTGCAGGACCCAACGAGAAATATTTGGCAGTAGCTTCCGCTCTGCCAAGAATTCTACTAGAGGTACCAGACTCTCGAGAGGTTTCTGGATTCAGTTTTTGTTGAGCAATCAGCCCGTCGTCCTGTAACGGCGAACCGGCAGGGAAGGACTGAACTGACTGCTCCAGGACCCTCCTCGGAGGGGGCGGGCATCCCAGGGCCACTACGTTTCCGGGTGGCACCTGAGATATGTGCTCGCTGGAGACAGCTGCGCCCTGTAACACACTAGGTGGCAGGGTTAGCATAACGGTCCCCCGAGGGCACCGAAGGGAGACGGGCACCGTAAAATGAGGTGTTAACCGCTCTGCTTCGGTGGGGAACTGCCCTTTTCTTTGCAGCTTTCTTGGAAATAATGACGGTCCTCAGAACCGTCTTATCCCTTGAAGGCTGCTGTTGAGCGCGCTTTCCGTGTCCACAGTCTTTTTGTGGGGGAACATGGGAAGCCACGCTCTGTTTTTTTGTGGAATGATGTGAGGAGCTGGTTTTAAAAGTTTGGGGCTGCTCCCACTCAGCAACACCGGAGACATGAGTCTGGCGAGGGAGAAGTTTTAGGAAGGCAGCCGTTTCTTGTATGGCTGATTCCTGAACCCTCTCGATGACCGTGTTCACTGCGTCGCCGAAGAGGCCAGTTAGAGAGATAGGAAAATCCATAAAAAAATTTTCTCCTTTTCTTTAATATTGCTCAAATTGAGCCAGAAATGTCTCTCAGTGGCCACCAGGGCTGCCATAGACCGGCCGATAGAAATAGCCGTCTCCTTGGCGACCCTGAGAGACAAATCTGTGGCTCGACGCAGTTCACAAACTGCGTTCGGGCCAATAGCCCCGCCCTCATCAATTTCTCCTAACATTTCAGCCTGGTAAGCCTGCAGCAGCGACATTGTGTGAAGACATGCTGCAGCCTGATCAGCTGCTGAATAAGCCTTACCCACCAATGCTGAAGTTACTCTAACTGGCTTGGTGGGTAATAATGTGGCTTTAAGGGAAGATGCAGAATCAGGGGAGAGATAGCTCGCGAGCGTCTCTTCCACCTTCGGCATTTACCCATATCCGTGCTCTTTATATTGTGAAATATAAGAGTAGTGTAATGATTGTGCACCGTACATTCTATATTACACAGATTTCTTCCACGATCTCGACACCTCAGTGTGGAGATCAGGAAAAAACGGAAGGCTCAGGCGTTGAGATTGTGAACGAGAGGGCAGGAAGCGTTTGTCTACTTTGCTTTTTAAACGAACGTCCTGCTTATCTGCCTGCCATATGTAATCTTTCGACCGCTCTTGTTACAACCTCAACGAGCTCCTCAAAAGCATGAGACTGAGGTGGCGAATCCTCAGTATCACGAGCATAAACACTAACAACATCCAGTCCCTCGGAACTGGATAGCTGTAGTGTTGGTGCCTGTATCGGGGTGGAAGAAACCGCAGCGCGTGCTTCCGAACCCTGATATGAGGCATTAGATCTGTCAGGTGAAGTCAGAGATAAGGCAGAGCCCATCTCTAACCCCGCTGACAGATCCATTTGCGAACCCCAAGTCAGAAGTCTTCGCTGTGCCTCGGCAGTAGCGAGACCTGAGCCTTGGGGGACACGAGCCTGGGCGTCCTCGTTAAAAAACGCCAGGTGGGATCGGAGTGTCCGCAAGGGAAGCACAATACAGTGCTCACAGTCAGCGCCCTCCAGCGCTGAACATGCATGCTCCTCTCCCAAACAAACAACACATAAAGTGTGTGTGTCCCCACCCGTTAAATAATGCGGGCAGGGGTGCACACACACTCTAAACTGCTGCGTGCTCGCCATAGTCTATAAATATATATATATATATATATATATATAACAGACAACACCAAATAACAAGGGCGATTTCACATACAGCCCTTGTGAAGACACAGAAGCTGGAGCGGTTGGGTTTGAACAGGCTTATATAGTTTCCTGGTTCATGACGTCACCCGTCTCTAACATCCCCTCACCCCATTGGACTGATTTTACATGTGCTTCAATACATCAACACGCAAAGCGTTCCCTTAGCGTCAATCGACGCAACGCGAGTTCCCTTGAAAGGGAAATAAAGTGATATGATCATACAAATCTGTGCAAAAGTATTTACCCCCACCCTGATTTCTTCTGTTTGTGTGTAAATATCATACTAAATTGATTCAGAAATTAAAACTTACCATAAAACAAAGGCAATCTGAGCGAACACAAACTAAAGTTTGTAAAAGACAATTTTATTTAATGAAGCAAAAAAGTTATCCAATACTAACTGGGCCTGCGTGCTAATGTATTTGGCCCCATAGTTACTAATTCCTCAAATCTATGAAACTGTATTTATAATGTTGTTCAACTGGAATAAACACAACCAGTCCTGATCACTGCAGCCCTGTTCAATCAAATAAACACTTAAATAGGCCTTTTTCAACAGCATGAAGTTGGTTAAAAATCTTAAACAGCAACACACTATTGACAAAGGTGAAAGAAACTCCAGGAATAATGTTGAAGACGGTGATTGAAATACATCCGTCTGTGATGGATTACAAAGCTTTTTCAAAGGCTCTCGGACTCAAAGAACCACAGTGAGAGCCATTATATCCAAATGGGGAAAAACTCAGGACAGTAGCAAACCTTCCCAGAAGTGGCTCAAAGTCACCAAAGGGTCAAGAATAACATCGTAGAAACTGAATATGTCTTATTTTATATCAGAAAATGCTAAAGGACAATGTCCTATCTTTAGTCTGCAAACTGAAGCTCAAGCAACAAGACAACGATTCAAAGAATAGTGAGTAAATCCACCTCTGAACGGCTCAAAAAAGCACAATTACAGTTTTGGAGTGGCCTTGTCAAAGGCCTGACCTGAAACCAATTGAGAAGATGTGGCAGGACCTTAAACAGGCAGTTCATGCTTGAAAACCCTCCAATGAGGCTGAACTAAAGTTGTCCGCTCAATTGTGCTCTTTTTTGCTAAATAATGATATCTATGAAAAAGTCCCCACTATTTAGTTTGAGACACAAAACATAAGAAATCAGGATGGGAAAATAATTTTACCGCACAGTAAATGTCATAAGAAGTTTAAAATGGCATTGAAATAGTAATGCATGAATGTGATGATATCTATGTTTATGACTAATTATTGTTCTTTACATGTGAAACAAGAAACATTTGTCTTACCTTATATAATGAAACCACTTCACTGATACGTCTGAAATTATGATTGTCATGTTTTTGTGAATTAATACACACTAAACACACAGGCTGTTTGTCCTCCAGACAGAAGAGTATGAGTTTCTCACTGTGTAAACTGCAGATCTCCTCAGATCCTGATGAACATTTCTAATTTCTCTCCTTCAGGAACGACTCACACAAGTTTTTTAACGCTAGATTAACTGGAGGATCATCTCTTGAGGATCTTCTCCTGCAGACAGGACACTCCTGAGTTTCCTTAGTTTTCCAGAATTGTTGTAGACACTCTTTACAAATGCTGTGACTACAGGACAGAAAAACAGGAACCTTGAAGATTTCACAGCAAACAGGACAAATATAATCATCTTCTGCTGCTGAAGCCATTTTCACCGTTTGAGTCCTGCAAACTAAACTTTACTTTTACTTTCTGAACGACGGTTTTCAAAAATGAATCACAATGAGAATCAAAGATCTGCTGTCGGTTTAGAAATGAACTTCACAAAAATCCTTCTGTAAAGTTTTTCTCTTTGTTCTCCATTGATTGCTTATTCTTTGTTGCTTTTGTTTAGACAAAATCGGTGTGACAGAAAGGAGAAATAACAAGTCCGTCTCTTCCTGGTTAGTGTTGTAAGAAGGAAGTGTTTATGATAATCTTTGGGTGTACAAACAGTTCAAACAGGAACGTCAGGATCTCTTCAGGTAAAATGTATTCAAAATGGACCTGCATTAAAATGTTAAAAAATAATGCTGTAAAATTTTGAGTAAAGCACAAAAGAACAATTAAAATACAAAACTGTTAATTATAAACGACCTCAAAATGCTTATACATGTTTTATTTATTGCTCTTTATTTGTCAGAGAGTTTCTCCAGGGTCTGTCATGATAAAATCAAATCAAATTTTATTTATGTAGCACAACAAAAACAACACTAGTTTGCCATTGTGCTGTACAACAGAATAAATATCTAACGAACAAAAACAAAGGGAGTTTACATCAAAAACACCAATCAGAAAATTCAACATTATTTTTCTGTCATGCTCAAATCTTTGTCAGTGTAATGGGCAGGAATAAAGATCTGAGCGACTTTGACAAGGGCCAGATTGTTACGGCAAGGTGACTGGCTCAGAGTATCTCTGAAACTCAAGGCTTGTGTGTCGCTCCTGATCAGCAGTGGTGAGGATTTACCAACAGTGTCCTAGGAGGGACGAACACACACCGGCGACAAGGTGTTGGATAAACAAGACTCATCGATGGACGAGGACAATGAAGGCTATCCCGTCTGGTCCGAGCCAACAGAAGGTCTAGTGTGGCTTAAGTCACACACAACTTTAATGATGTTATGGGAAGAAGAAGAAGTTTTATTTATATAGCGCCTTTCCATAGCTCAAGGTCGCTTTACATGGGAGGAATGTGTCACAACACACAGTGCATCACATTCTGCTGCGTTGGGGCCAAAGACCAATCAGAGTGCCTATGATGACCCCTGTCCCCCTTCAAAAGAGTCTACAATGTGTATGAACATACAACCCCAAATCAGAAAAAGTTGGGACATTTTGTAAAATACAATAAAATCAAGAATCTTTTATTTGCTCATTTATTTTAACCTTTTATTAGCTGACAAAAGTACAAAGAAACATTTTCCAATGTTTTCACTGACCAACATAATTGTATTTTGTAAATATGAACAAATTTTGATTTTGATGGCTGCAACACACCCCAAAAAAGTTGGGACAGAGACCAAATAAAAGTGAAAAGATTATCCAAATTAGATGATCCAACTCTTTTGAAACAGTCCACAATGAGCAGGTGAATTGGTAATAGTTGAGGGTATCGTATTTGGGTGTAAAAGTGCTTCTCAGTCTTTTTAAGCAAAGATGGGTCATGGCTCATCACTTTGTGCCAAATATCATGAGAGAATTGTCAAACAATTAAAAAATCACATTTCTCAATGCAAGATTGCAAAGCATTTATGCCTTTCATCATCTTCCATACATAATATTGTCACAACATTCAGGGAATCCAGAGAAATCTCAGTCTGTGTTGGGTAAGGCAGTAGACCTCTGTTGAATGTATGTGACCTTTGACCCCTCAGATGGCATTCCACAAGATACCATCATGTTACTCTGTTAAATACAGACACATGTGCTCAGGAGTAATTTGGAAAACAGTTTTCACTGAACAGTCTGACTCTGCATTAAGAAATGCCACTTGAATCTCTGTTACGCAAGGAGAAAGCTTTACATCAGTTCTATGTGGAGATGCCGGTGAGTTCTCTGGGCCTGAGCTCATCACAGATGGTCTAGAAGACAGTGGGAATGTGTGCTGTGCTCAGATGAGTCCATGTTTCAGCTTGTTTTTGGGAGAAAATGGACATCGAGTTCTCAGTCCCAAAGACGAAAGGGTCCAACCAGTCTTTCACCAGCGACAGGTGCAAAAGCAAACATCTGTGCTGGTATTGAGGTGCATCATTGCAAATGGTATGTGTAACTTGCATTATTGTGAACGTACCATTGACATGGAGGCATATATGTGGATTGTACAGAGACATAAACTGCCATCAAGATGACATCTTTCCTGGGAAGCAAGACAATGCCAGGCCTCATTCTCCACATGCTAAAACTGAGTGGTTTCTAGACACTCTGCACCATAGAAGGGATGTGCCTGCATGTTTACTGCAGTCCAGATATGTCTCTTATGGAAAATGTATGACCCATCATGAAAAGGAGAATCAGGCAACGATGACCACAGACTGTTGAGCGGCTGTCTTGTATCAGACAAGATTGGGCAAATATTCCACTAGCAAAACTCCAACAATTAGTATCCTCAACTCCCAAATTATTAAAAAGTGTAATTAAAAGTAAAGAGGAAGTGACACAGTGGTAAACATGTCTCTGTCCCAACTTTTTTGGGGTGTGTTGCAGCCATCAAAATCAAAATTTGTTCATATTTACAAAATACAATTATGTTGGTTAGTGAAAACATTGGAAAACTTTTCTTTGTACTTTTGTCAGTTAAAAAAAGGTTAAAAAAGAATGAACAAATAACAGATTCTTGATTTTATTTCATTTTACAAAATGTCCCAACTTTTTCTGATTTGGGGTTGTAATTTAAATTTAAGTTGGACCTGCAAGTTGGACCTGTAATTTAAGTTGGACCTGCAGTTAAAGAAACAGGATTATGATGTGCAGCTTCTTCATTTTTGGACTTTTGAGTTAGAGGCTGATAATAAATTTAAATTACGCAGTTTGGAATTGCAAGCCAGATTGTCACCTAATGTGCCTGTGCCCAGATCTAGACCATCATCTCCTCGTTCGCCAGGGAATGTAACAGTCACACCTGCACAGAATCAAAGTCTACCCATTACCTCCTCTGTTGGCGCGTCTGTGACCAGCTTTGATCTGTGTAAATACGTAACACTTGTTCCTCCTTTCAGAGAGACGGAGGTAGACTCTTATTTCGTTGCTTTCGAGCGCATAGCAGCTACATTACATCGGCCAAAATAGTTGAGGTTGTTGCTATTGCAATGTAAATTAGTGGGTAAAGCTCAGGAAGTGTGCACAGCTTGACCTAATGAGCAAAGTTTGAATTACAATACTGTTAAAGCTGCTGTTTTGAGAGCGTACGAATTAGTACCTGAAGCTTATCGCCAGGAATTCATGAACCATTAGAAAATTACCAGTCAAACATTCTGCGAGTTTGCTAGCGAGAAAACTGTGTTGTTTGACAAATGGTGTGCAGCAAGCAGAGTTACAACATTTGAGCAATTACGCAAACTCTTGTTGCTAGAGGATTTTAACAGTTTCAGAGAACATTGTTTTGGCAGATGAATTTGTGCTCACGCACAAAACTGTTTTAACTCCGTCTGTGTGTAGAGAGAAACAAGGTTCATCTGTTGAGTTTCCTGTGAGAAACTACTCAAGGGGTTTTATTAAGGGTAAGGGAAAAGGAGAGAATAGAGAGGCAGCTTCGAGTGCGTTTCATAATACAATAATACATAATACATGTGGCTCGTGAGGGAGAGAGGCGCATGTGTGTTTTTTTGTCGCGAGCCAGGACAATGACCTAAATGCCGCGGACTTCCATTCTGATGCTTCCGGACTCTTCAGACAGCTTCAGTACTTCCAGTTCCAGTTAGCGTTTGCTGCAGCTATTTCGTTTTTTACGCGATCGCTGCAGGACCTGCCGAGGATAACGGCAAACGATGTACATAGGATCATTCAGGCCACATCGAAGACACCAACGTCAAAAAAAGACAAAGGTTTTAAATTGTAAGTGTCCAGCTCAACCGTGCCGCACAAGCCCTGAAAAGGGAAGCCAAAGCGTTTCAATCGCCCCCCGGTGGTCGGTCCTATTATTGCTCATAAACCCCGCCTCCCCATGTTATTCAATGGGACGTGAGACCAACTAAACAATTAAATTACACTTCACATATGGTAGAGAATAGAGGTCTCTCCTCTATTGTGGTCTCTCCACATTGGAAGATCACGTCTATCAAATCATTTTCCAAATCCATAAAACATTGGTTATTAACAAATCAAATATTTTGCCATAATATAGAATAATGTGTTTGTATTTATTATGTTTTTATCTTTTTATTGTAGTAGTGTATTTATTGTTTTAATCTTTAACCTGCTAGGGACTGCAGATGAAAATTAGCCTGTATGGCTAAATCTGGCACATTTACATGTTGGACCTTGTACTCATGTTAATTAATGTGCATTGTCCCTTTAAATAAAGAAACTCAAACTCAAATTCAAACATATCTTTTTTCCAAAGATAGTTTCTGTCATTTACTGTAGTTTTCATCACGCTGATGTAATTTCAAGTGTTTGTTTTTCAAATAAGTTTGTTTTTAGTTAGTTATTTGATGCTATAAAAACGGCGCTGTGGCGTACATGATTGACAGCTGTGATTGACAGGTTCTCTGAGCAAACTAGTCACTGAAGCAACAATGGACTTTTTTTTGGTGATCTTTGGAGGACTGAGGAGATTGGAGCTTTAAATTTAATATCTAAATTTCTATATTTAACTATTTCACACCGACATAATGGTTTGTTCTGCAGCAGAGGCACGTGCTTACGATTGATTCAGCGAGAGTGAGGGCGGGACCAGAGCGGGACGTTGATTTCGCGGCTTTACTTCCTGCTCACTACTGCGCATGTCTGGTCCCGAAATCGCAACTGCGCAGACTCAAGTCCCAAGATGTCAGCGCCATATCGGGACAATCATAGACATCATATAGATAGACGCCCTATCGACCGCTACTGCCTATTGGCGCGGACGAGCCGTGGGGCCGCCATCTTAAACCGGTCACCCGCTCCGCTCAGTGTAATCTGTTTGGCAGGTGCAATGAGCTGCCAGCGCATTTAATTAATCATATCTCACTGAATACCAAACTGATTTTCACGCGGGTTTTTTTGCTGCAAAGGTCATACACGTAGCTACGATACAGGACACATTGAATATTTTGTTCACAAAATACAACCAATAGTACGGTAATGTTAAATGTTAAATCTTACTTGTGAAAAGTAATCCCCGAGTGATGGTCCGCCGATTTGAGCAGGAATATGCTGCACAGTGCTCTGGCATCTAACGTTACTGCTGCTACGCAACGCAAATAGGAGTATGACCGGTTTAAGATGGCGGCCGCATTTCTTGCGCCACAGCGGCCAATAGGGCATCTAGTCTCTATATGATGTCTATTGGGACAATGGCGGCTTCACTTCTCGCCAATGGAAGAGAACGAAGGGGCGTCGTCCATCTTTTTTTACAGTCTATGGTCCAGCTATATAAATGTAGCAGGGTGGAATAACTCCACCTATTGGGAGATCGTGCGCATGCGTGTGGCTTATTGGCTGCCCTTGTATGGAGTATAAAAGAAACGGGCTTTGGCGACCGAATATGCGTCTTGGTATTGCCGTGATGTTATATCATCTGTTGCCGCCGAAGGTTTAAACTGTGTTGTCTTACTGTCTGCCGTGCGCTCGCTGCCTACTTGTATCAGGTATGTTCAGCCGTGTCATAAATGAGTGTTGACCGTGTTTAGCTGCTATCTGTTCTATTTTTTAGTTGAAATATTTATAGCATGTCATTTACAGCGGTATGTTTCAAATGGAGCGGCTGTGTTCTCGCATGATGCGCGACCATGAATGGTTTATTTACGTTGACCATCTCGCGGTAGGCCTATGTATAATTATAGCTTTGTTGATTTGGTAATGTTACTCTCTTTAACATATTATGCTCTGCAGGTTTATCTGCAGATCTGAGGGTTCTCCCTGCCTACTTAATGGGATTGAGCATCAATATTAAATCGTGAAGTGACTACGTTGCTGTTTTGCCTCTATATCTAATTTTATAGTAACTGTGCACGTTGTTGAAGTGTCATTATGCGCCTCAGTTGGAGCGGGTGTGGCTTGCTGGCTGGTCTGTCTTCACCAGCTGCCACCTGTTTGATCTTCTGATTGCGCATCAGTATCTTGAGTATTTTTAGGACTGTTTGTTATTTCGTGTTATGGTTCATAATTACTCTGGGCATTGTAATGTATAACTGCTGAGTCTGAGTGAATTGTGTGTTTTTAATTTGTTCTCTCTTACGAGAACAGTTATTTGTATGTTTCTCTTTGTGGTTTCTTGTTGCTGTGGTAAATCTATATTGTGTTTTATAAGTTTGTTGATTTGTGTTTCTGTGTCATTTTCTTTACAGGAGCTGGGGGTTTCTGGAGAGGGGAGGCTAGCTCCTATCGTGTGTAGTAATGACACCTGGCCGTGTGTTTTCTTGCATCTAATCTTCACGTGTGTGTGTGGGCGCGAGTATGGGGTTACTGGGGCTCCTGTTAATTTGGCAGCTAGCCTGTACCTCCAGGTACCTCCGCTGCTGGTCAACTAGCTAAACTCAAATATAGGTTTGTTTCTGTGTGTACTGTAAAATTGATTCTCAGAATCTTGTTGTGATTTTTTTTTTAACTATTTATTATGCAATGCTGATGAGAAATAAAAGTGTCTATTTTTCCCACGTGTGTCCCACGTCTCTTCACCCACGTTTTAGATAACGAACCTGTGTGCCCTTAGGGCGGTTAGTCCCCAGTATTCTGGGGTGGCGTAGTCGACCTTTGTTGTCATTATTGAGCTTCTATTTTGCTCCAAAAGGAGAGAGTGCCTTCCTCCTCTCCCGCTTTGCCACATAAACAACTACGAAGGTAAGTTAAGAAGCCTCTGTTTTGAGTTAACAATGAATATGCTAGCTCCTTGGCTCTTTACTAGCCAAAGTTAGCACAGTGAGGAAGCAACATTAATAACGTTAGCAGAGTGATAGGTTAACGGCATGAATATTTTGTGTTTCTGAAATGCAATACCCTAACCTCTATGTTAATCACAGTTTCAAACAAGGACTCAGGAGAGGTCATGGTTAGGTCGGAGTGCTTTTGATCTATGAGGAAAAGCCAGAAGCCTCACTCTCTGAGTGTAAGGGAAAGTCATCCTGCAGGTTCAGTTCAGGTTCAAAAGAAACGGGCTCCTGTTTGTCAAAATGAAGTTTTTGTGAGTCATACCATTGCTGTGAATTAGATGCAGATAGACACCATCATTGCACTATATGAATCATATTGTACCTGAGATATCATGTGAAATATGAATACAGGGTGTGCCTGCTGTGCCAAAAAGAATGTAAAGTTAATGGCTCCCACAGCAGCAAGATTTTGTTAAGAGTTCTTATAATTTCTTCATTACTTATTCTGCACTGCTATTTTAAAATGAGTAAAGTGAGATTAATCATGATCTATTACATTTGACATGACGCATGCGCGGCGTGAGAGGTCGTAAGGGCTAGAGCTCCTCACGGCGTGTGAAAACTTTGGCTTAAATGCGTTTTTTTTTAAGCCCCCCAACTATTAAAATGAACATTTAACAACAAGCAAACCCAGAAGATTGACTGGAGGGAAAGAGAAGTGGGAAAAAGGAAAAGAGAAAAAAAGAGAAGGGAATCGACCCTATGTCGAAAGGGAGACCGCACACGAGGCAACAACGACAAAGAATGGCAGGCGCGAGAGAAGCAGTGGAAGCAACTGGCATCGACTACAACGCCAGGTTTGATGGCCTTGAATCCAAACTCAACAAGCTACTGCAAGTCAATACCTCTACTAACACATTGCTCGACTCTGCGGTGAAGAGGATTGAGGCTTTGGAAAACCGATTTGAGAGCGCGATGGCTGAGGTGCATGATTACGGTGTTTTGGTGGAGGCGCAGGTGAGCCGCACAGGTGCGCTCGAAAAGAAGCTACAAGATGCTTTGGATCGTATTGACCAACTGGAGAATATTTGAACTAGTTGAAAGTCAATGTTTCCATGTCAAATGGAGTTGGGAGTTGAAGCTCTAACAAAGCATGCTTTCTGTGAAGGAGGCGAGGGGGGAGGGAGGGGGAATATGTTGTGTGTTTATATGTTACATGTTGATATGGATGGATGAATGTTTGTTTCAATTCTTTAGGAGCTTCCTACTATTTTTAAACAAAGTTATTCTGCAGATGGGGTTGGGCTATGCAGTTTGCTCTATATCATTTCATTTACATGTAAAAAATAAACACAAAATTATATAAATTAGTAATTAAAATAAAATAAAAATACACACAAGGAATATAAAAGATATGTTAAACACATTTAAAGTAGTAACTTGGAATGTAAATGGATTACAGGAGGGTTCAAAAAAACATAAAGTCATTTATAATTTGGAAAAAATGTCCGCTGACACTGTGTGTGTGTGTGCGTGTGTGTGTGTGAATGAGACTATTTTTTTTATTATTATTATTATTACTTTGGTCGGTTTTTTGTTAGGGATTTGTGCCCTGTGTGTTGTAATCTGTCCGGAATGTGTCTAAATACTTTGTTCTGTTTGTCTTGTCTACTGTATTTTGTCTTGTGTGTAAAAAAAGAAAAGAAAGAAAAGAGTGTTGTAGGTATAAAGTGAAGGGGAATATGCATTGTGGTGGTGTTTTTTGTTTTGTTTTGTTTTTTCCCTCTATTGCATAGAGGACATCGTTTAGTATTGGTTAATACTGGGATGGACTTGGATGGTAACTAGGTGTCCAGGTTGTTTGTCTCTGTTTTTCTTTGTACTTGCAAAATAAAAGACAATTCTATAAAAAAATAATAATAATATGAGGCTTTGCTGAAAACCATTCATTCACAAGGCGAGAGTGGTGGAACGCCACATTGTCCCAAATTATGACATACAGAGTCATGCCAGGCCTCAACAGCCCTCTCTCTTCGGGTGGAATCAGTATTTCTTTCAATGCATTAAGAAATGTTATGAGGCGTTCTGTATTGTATGGGCCAAAAGTTGGTATGTGACAAAGGACCCCATCATTGGAGATGGCAGCACACATGGTGATATTGGCACCCCTCTGACCTGGCACTGTGCAGTGGCCCTCTGCCCAATGATGTTCCTCCCGCATCTCCTTCACGCAGTCTGATTGCATTGTTTGCCACTACCATATCTATGGCAGACTCCTGTTCAATACTAAATTTCTTTCCTTTGCCACCAGTGTGTGGTAATGTGTGGATTCTATAAAGTAAAAGCAAAAAGCATGTCAAAATTGACATTACTGTATGACAGTCACATAAATGGGATTGATAAAACATCTGCATTACTGTAGACACAGTTTGTTCTGCTAACAGGGCAATACAGTAAAGCTTAAATACACAGTGACATAACAGTATCACAGTAACACAGTGGTATACATTACAGTACCTGTTCTCATTCCGAAAAAGACTGACAATAGATACCACAGTGCTCCGACTCAGAATGGGCTGGACCCTTTATCCAGCCTCTCTGAAGGACAAGCCATGATTGACGACATGGTCAATAATTGTTGCCCAAATTTCATTTGAATCTTGAGCTCGATTTCGTCCTCTTGCTACTGCAGCTCCTCCACCACGCATACAAACTCCTCTTCCTCAGGCCCCTCTGTCATGGCCTCAAACTCCTCTTCCTCAGGCCCCTCTGTCATGGCCTCAAACTCCTCTTCCTCAGGCCCCTCTGTCATGGCCTCAAACTCCTCTTCCTCAGGCCCCTCTGTCATGGCCTCAAACTCCTCTTCCTCAGGCCCCTCTGTCATGGCCTCTTGCTCTCCTTCCATGCCTATGGCCTCTTTGATCCATGCTTGCAAATAGCAATACAGAGGTGGCATCTTTTATAGATGGATGAGGACTGATTGCTGATTGAAGAGTTGTGCAAATGAGTTTCACACAGGTGCATAGAGATTTATAATTATGCAAGTACTTTCTATCAGCTGTGAATAGATTTTTTCCTTTTGTTGAACACAGTGAATCCAATAGAGTTTGGGGTGTTTCAATGTGATCTGTGGTAACTGTTTTGACAAAGGGTATGAAAAATGTGTGAAACAAATGAAAAAGTGTTAAAACATTTGCAAGAGAAGACTTCTGCTGAGCTAATAATGTGATGATGAAGATCAAGTGGATTCCAGTTTCATTTAGTGTGTCTTAGCAAATGAGAAAAACTGTAATATAAAATTGAATAACCTGCCTAAGAAACGATAGAAGGGTTAAATCGATGATTGATGGTTCGTTCAGGTCATGTCTTTTAAGTGCATATAGAAACTTGGGTTCTCACCATCTGACTCCTAAAACCCATTCTTCCTCACTCTCTTTCTGCAACTGTGTGTGTGTGTGTGTGTGTGTGTGTGTGTTATTAGTTTTGTGTGTGTGTGTGTGTGTGTGTGTGTGTTATTAGTTTTGTGTGTGTGTGTGTGTGTGTGTGTGTGTGTGTGTTATTAGTTTTGTGTGTGTGTGTGTGTGTTATTAGTTTTGTGTGTGTGTGTGTGTGTGTGTGTGTGTGTGTGTGTGTGTGTGTGTGTGTGTGTGTGTGTGTGTGTGTGTGTGTGTACTTGTCTACCTATCTAAGTGGGGACCTTGGTGTCGTTACACACTCACCAACAGGGGACCGCCGAGCCAAGTGGGGACATTTTTCAAGTCCCCTGTTGGTTATGCTTTAAAACATGTTAAAATCAAGTAAAAAACGCTCTGGTTAATTTTGTACATTTTTGACCAAGTGGGGACCTTCAAGTGTGTGTGTGTTTAAGCCCATACTCAGCAGCGCTCCTGTAGGCTGGAGCAGGAACTGCAATGGCCCATTAACACACGTCGTTCACACTTCTCTATTGTTTGAATGGCCAGAGAGGCTCTGAGACTGTAGAGCTGCTGTTTAACTGCTGCTTAGTTAAGGAACTTTGGGTAACTTTGTAATAACTGCATGCTATTAATCATGATTTAAGCATAGTGAACTGTTAATTCATCATTTATAAAGCAACAAAAGTATATATATATATATATATAAATACAGAATGTGTGTATAAACACAATATAAATACAGCTATAAATGCTTTATTCTTGTTTTAAAAGCATATCTATAATGTGTTTAATAATTGTATTTTGTATTTTCATACTTTATTAATGATCAATTTATAATGTTTAAATGAAGTATAGCATTATTTACAAACCAGTTATTTAGGAGTTGTCAGTGGTTTAAAAGATCACTTACATACTGTATATACAGTATATATATATATATATATATATATATATATATATATATATATATATATATATATATATATATATATATATATATATATATATATACATATATATATATATATATATATATATATATATATATATATATATATATATATATATATATATATATATAATAATGTTCACACAGGAATCAGGAAAGATTGCTTGAGGAAAGATCATTTAAAGGGTTAGTTCACCCCAAAATGAAAATTCTGATTTTCTCACCCTCATGTTGTTCCAACCCCGTAAGACTTTCGTTCATCTTCAGAACACGTCACACGCATCACACACACATGACCAGCATCGCCCAATAGTGAGCCTACGTGTGACGTTCAACCAGAAGCGCTGCGCTGTTACACTACGTGAAATATCACGGCCCACAGAGAAGGAGATGAATACTTGAATAAAGTCGTTATTTTTGTTTGTTTTTTGCGCACAGAAAGTATTCTCGTCGCTTGATAAACTTAAGATTGAGCCACTGTAGTCACTCGGACTATTTTAACAATTTCTTTAATAACTTTTTGGGGCGGCTAGTTTCAATCCCTTAGAAGCCTATGGAGGAGTGATCCAGCTCTCAGATTTAATCAAAAATATCTTAATTTGTGTTCCGAAGATGAACGAAGGTCTTACGGGGTTGAACAACATGAGGGAGAGTAATTACTGACAGAATATTAATTTTGGGGTGAACTATCCCTTTAAATCTACAACGGGGTAAAAATACAGACGGCCCGGCGGCAACAGTGCAGAAGACGAGAAGACGCCTCTTATCATTCTTAATATTATTTTTCTTATTTAACGCTCTCTCTTCATAGATACTTTCTATACTTGTTTATGCAGTCCCTAACAATTTACTTGCCATTGTTATGTGTCATTGCACACACACACATACATGTCTATATTACTAACAGAGCACTGTCGCTCTACACTGGCCAAGAGGGGACTTTCTGAACGATTTCTATCCAACCAACTGGGGACTCTGTGTGTGTGTGTGTGTGTGTGTGTGTGTGTGTGTGTGTGTGTGTGTGTGTGTGTGTGAAGTGACCTGGCAGTGAAATCTCTCTTCATTATGGAAATTATATAGTTACATTATATATCTTTTATATACATTATATGTATATATATAATGTTCACACAGGCATCAGATATCCCAATATGCATAGATAAACATATACAATATAATATTAAAAAGAGAATCAGTTTTCAAAAATTCAAAAATTAATTTTTTTGAGGAAAGACCATTTGAATCTGTTTTTCATTCAACGGGTAAAAAATACAGACGGCCCGGCGGCAACAGTTCAAAAGCAGAGGCGAGAAGACGCCTCTTATCATTCTTAATATTATTTTTCTTATTTAATGCTCTCTCTTCATAGATACTTTTTATACTTTGTTATGCAGTCCCTTTAGGGATTATGCCAGAAAATAGCTCCTTAAAGTAACCATATCTATGATTTAATGCAGAATAATAATTTTATTAATCAAAATGAACTCGGTCGCCAGTCAGATGGTAATGAACGATTCCAGTTTGGCTGCTTTGTACATTTCTTGCCATCACAAACACTGTAAAGATTTTGGAGGTCACTGATTCTTGGGAATTTGTATAAAACAGGTTTAAATTTTGAAAATAAAAAGTTAATTAAATTACAAAATCTGCAAGTATATCATTATAGACCAAGGTCTTGGCTGTTCAGCAATGTAACGGTGCAACCTCCTCATTTTGTATTTTTTTCATAAAAGTTATTACTTTGTTTTTGTACCGTCAGACACAATAAAAAGCAAATTATTTTTTATTTATTTGGTCTAATATGTATTTAGAGTTTTTAAATCATTATCTGGCATTCTTAGTACGCATATATGCTGTTAAATGTTGAATATTCACTTTTGTTAATTTGTTATACTGTTTCACGTGTACTCCTTTTAAAGATCTAACATTGTACAACGTTTACTTTAAGCCTAAATAGAAAAAAGTCATCTTTTTTTACTTAACAAAGTTCTAATACTTTTTTTAATACTAAGTTAAATACTAAGTTTTAATACTTATTCTTGTATTAAAAGAGACTATTAATTTAATAACTCAACAGCACTGAAGAAACATACTGTAAGCATATTCATTTAAAACAAATAAAACTCCCTCTGACGGTGGTGACTTTAGATCTGACGGTGGTGACACTAATCTGACGGTGGTGACTTTAGATCTGACGGTGGTGACACTAATCTGACGGTGGTGACTTTAGATCTGACGGTGGTGACACTAATCTGACGGTGGTGACAGTGGCCTCATTACAACATACATTTCCAAACTTTATACCACTCAAGTCAATGGCTTCTTGCTTAACAACTTTATTTAACTATTTGGTCCAAAACATTACAATCCTGGGCACTGTGATAAACATTTTTCAAGGAATATAAGGTACAATTAAGCAATATCATTATTGAAAGTACCCCATCCCCATATCATCAAATATCAAGTGGAGCCAATCTGCTTTTTGATCCTGAACTTGTTCCCATTGCTGCCATTTAACATGGTGAATGTTAGATTTGGTTAAATGTTGTCATGCCATTTTCATTTGGCTTTAGTCATTGTGACGTAAGCCAAATGAACATGGCATAATAGTGAATTGAGAGAGAGAGGGAAGGCACAGCTCATCCCATAGGGTTGGACGTTAGGCCGATGGTATAGTTCATCAATTGGTTATACCGCAGTTAGGTCCGGTCTAATTATTTAGAATCATTTATTATTTCCGATTGGCCGAGAGACGTCCTATGACACACTTTGAGTGAGGATATCTATGCGCATCCTCACTCGACCATAGAATCTTCACTGATCACAGCTGATAATCACTCCACCTTTCGCTTTAAAATGCGCAACGCAAACATTCCAAGTTCAAAGACAATGAAGTTGCGGAGCAAATCAAGCTGGTTGTTTGGAACAGATTTTTAGTGCGGGCGAAAATCAAAATGACCGTTAGAAAACATTTAATCGCTTCAAACGTGTTCAGATGAAAGTGGAACTGCTGTATAAAAGCAATATAGCGCTCGTGTTTGTGAGGATGTTCATGGATATCCTCACTCTCACTATATTGCTTAATAGCATGCAATGTAGGCCTGTATGGAAGAAATATAGGGGGAATTACATAAATAAAAATATTAAGGTTAATGAGGTTAATGAAACATTACAGGTCATATTGGTATTTAGTGTGATCAACAATTATATTCTAGCCTCCGTTGAGGACCATTTGGAGGTTTTTGTCACCACCGTCAGACAGAAAACCTGACGGTGGTGACGTCTGACGGTGGTGACAAAAACCTACTCTTTCACATGATACGCATGAGTTGTTCACATTAGCCATCTTGTTTCCACTCTGTTGTTAGCTACTTCAGACCTCTTCTTAAAAAGTATACATTTATGTCATAATCTAATCTAATATTTTTTTATACAAAAGAGACGGTGTTGACATGTTATGGTTGTGACAGTAGCAGTGTTTCAAAAAATATGAACAAGTTTAAGAGAAAATAGGAAATTCACGGGAGTTTGAGTGATCTTGAAGCATGCAGTAGAGCTGAAGGTTTGAAAATGGGGTCCTCAGGAATGTAATTGACCTTGTAGTTGCCTGATTTTATTGCTTTTTATAAATATCTGACGGTGTGTGACGAACATGTGGGACACATTTTGAGCAACCACAAAATAATAGTAAATATTGTTCAAAACTTACTGTTTGTAATTGTTAATACATATTGCAATATACTCTTTCATGTGGTAAATATATTATTCAATTAAATTATTAATTTTTGTTTTTTTAATCAAGTTGGAATGATTTTCTCTTATCCGACGACAACTGATTTTGTAGGCAATGGGCCAGCATATAATCATTAAATTAATACAATAATAATATAATAATAAAAATAAAATAAAAATAATTTAATAATAAACGTGAATTTGTGAAAATGGTACGTCATTCCATGTCTCTCTAGCACGCATTGTGTTTATCGTGCAATTTATACACGAAAAGGAGTGTTTATGTGCATATGATACGCATGGGAGGTTTAGGGTAGGTTTAGTAGTGGTGTGGGTTACGCATGTATTATACGTTTGGTTAGGATTAGTGGTGTGGTGTGTGTGTGTGTATTATACGCAATAAAGTGCGTATCATATGCACGTAAAATACGAATTTTCACGTAAAAAGTGCACGATAAACACAATGCGTGCTATAGAGATGCATTTTCATGAGATCAGGCTGGTCAAGCACAAGCATATAATATATTTTACAATATTTTACATTTTACACGCAGTTTTGACTGATATGTGTAGTGTATTACTTTAGTTTGAAAATTACTTCAATTATCTTTTTAACTGTTAACTGGTTTCAATCTTATTTATGGATCAGAAAGTTTTTTGTCAGGATCGGTCATTTCTCCTCTTCTGTTGCTCACTTCCACGAGGATCGATCTTGGCGCCCTCCCTTTACTCGTTCTACATGCTACCTTTGGGTTCTATTTTAATAAGACATGGTGTTTCCTTCCATTCTTATGCTGACGACACCCAAATATATATATATACCTATTGAGAGAAATGATCCGTCTGCATTCATTTCTCTTTTATTATGCTTAGATGAGGTTACATCTTGGCTTGCTCAAAACTTTTTGTCTTTAAATGAAGACAAAACTGAGGTGATAGTTTTCGGCCCCACTGATCATTTTAAGACCACCAGCATCGCTTTGAGGAGCTTCTCTGCATTCAGATCTACGCATGTGCGGGGTTTGGGTGTGCTTTTAGATGGGCCTTTAAAAAGTGACAAACAAATAACTTCGGTAATTGTATCTAGTTTCAACTCAATAAAAGCAAGCAGAAATATCTCTTTAAGTTTAACACAAGTTAAACTGTACATGATCTAGACTCTATATAAATAAAATGCAATCGCAGCAGTAAGTAAGTAAGTAAGACCTCTGAAGTCAATTAAAGTGAAATATCTCCAAAATGCTACAGTAAAATGGTTTGATATGAGGTGTGTAAACCTTATGGGACGTCCCGTATTAAACCTGACCGTTATTTTTTTCTACTTATTAGAAATGAGGTCTTTATACACCTCTGAAGTCAATTAAAGTGAAATATCTCCAAAATGCTACAGTAAAATGGTTTGATATGAGGTGTGTAAACCTTATGGGACGTCCCGTATTAAACCTGACCGTTATTTTTTTCTACTTATTAGAAATGAGGTCTTTATACACCTCTGAAGTCAATTAAAGTGAAATATCTCCAAAATGCTACAGTAAAATGGTTTGATATGAGGTGTGTAAACTGTATGGGACGTCCCGTATTAAACTTGACCGTTGTTTTTTTCTACTTATTAGAAATGAGGTCTTTATACACCTCTGAAGTCAATTAAAGTGGCATATCTCCAAAATGCTACAGTAAAATGGTTTGATATGAGGTGTGTAAACTGTATGGGACGTCCCGTATTAAACCTGACCGTTATTTTTTTCTACTTATTAGAAATGAGGTCTTTAAGGGCCTCTGAAGTCGAAAATGTCCATTGTGTTTCGCATGGGGTTTGTATACTGTATGGCACATTGAATACAAGAGAACAGTAAACCATATGCAGTAAATGTATTTAGAAAGAGTGAATACTTTATTTTGTCTTCTTGTGCTGTAAACATTTACATAAAACTATTTCTTGAGATGTGAACTATGAAAAGAGAGAAAAAAGAAAGCATCTTGTTACATTGTCTCTCACAAATATGTGCAACTAACATGAAAGAAAGAAAGAATGAAAGAGAGAAAGAAAGAAAGAAGAAAGAGAGAAAGATAGAAAGAAAGAAAAGGAAGAAATTGAAAGAAAGAAAAATAAAAAAGGAAGAAAGAGAGAGAAAGAAAGAAAGAAAGAAAATGAAGAGAGAAAAAAAGAAAGATAGAAAGAAAAAGATAGAAAGAAAAAAGGAAGAAAGAGAGAGAGAAAGAAAGAAAGAGAGATTGTAAAAGATAGAAAGAAAGAAAAAATGAAGAAAGAGAGAAAGAAAGAAAGAGAGAAAAAGATAGAATGAAAGAGAGAAAGAGAGAAAGAAAGAAAGAGAGAGAGAGAGAAAAAGATAGAAAGAAAGAAAAAAGGAAGAGAGAGAGAGAGAGAGAGAGAAAGTTAGAAAGAAAGAAAAAAGGAAGAAAGAGAGAAAGAAAGAAAGAGAGAAAAAGATAGAAAGAAAGAAAAAGGAAGAAAGAAAGAAAGAGAGAAAAAGATAGAAAGAAAGAAAAAAGGAAGAAAGAGAGAAAGAAAGAAAGAGAGAAAAAGATAGAAAGAAAGAAAAAAGGAAGAAAGAGAGAAAGAAAGAAGAAATAGAGAAAAGGTAGAAAGAAAGAAAAAATGAAGAAAGAGAAAGAAATAGAGAAAAAGATATAGAAAGAAAGAAAGAAACAAGGAAGAAATAGAAAGAAAGAAAAAGGGAGAGAGAGTGAGAGCGAGCGAGCGCCATAGTGGAGAGAGCACGTTCCCTCTCGCGTCTGTTACTGAAATTACCGTATTCATAGTAATAGGCGCACACACCTTTTTTTTTTTTGGCGGCTGGCTTGACCGTGTATTTTCAAACCGCGGCTGGCTTGACATTGAAGTTTTACTGTAGCTAGAACCGACATTGAACGCTCCGAGCGAGCTGTGATGGTGAACATGGAACTTTTCCTTGACATGAAACGGTAGCCTATAATCAAACCAGTGGAAGCCTGTAGTGCATGGAACTGCTGTAGCCTATCTAACCTTACCCACCTTATTCATGCAATAAATAAGAATAAGAAATAAAAAAACTTTCAGCAGTGCTGTGCCAGTCCTTTGACCTGTCCCTGATCCCTCAGGCAGCGCGCCCACTCGCAAAACAGACAGCCGCGCCTCTGATACCGCGGGCGTTTTTCCACATTCGAATATTAATTTTCACCTTCGAAATTCCTTTTTTTTTAACTATTCGAATATATATTAGAATTTATAATATTAATACAATTCGTACCATTCAGCGTAAGCACCGCTCAACTGTGATCCCAGCAAACACAGAACGTTCCCCTAACGTTCCCGTATGGTTCCCATTTGGTTATTTTTTATTTTATTCCATTTGGTTTCCCATTTGGTTAACGTTCTAGGAACGTTCCCTGTAGGTTATTTTTAGGTTCTATTTTTATAACCTAAAGGGAACGTTCCCAGAACGTTCCCTGTAGGTTTTTTTTTTTTTTTTGGTTTCATTTTATAACCTAAGGAGAACGTTCTGGGAATGTTCCCTGTAGGTTATTTTTTTTGTTTAATTTTATAACATAAGGAGAACGTTCTGGGAATGTTCCCTGTAGGTTATTTTTTGGTTTAATTTTATAACCTAAGGAGAACGTTCTGGGAATGTTCCCTGTAGGTTATTTTAGGTTCTATTTTTATAACCTAAAGGGAACATTCCCAGAACGAGTCGCTTTCAAACACTGGAGCAACGCAGAGTTGCCATGGAAACGGCACACGACCACTGCGGCTGAAACTCCCTGTCTCGCTGTTGTTTTCACTGCTTTCAGGTGAGATTAGTCTCTAAAATAACACGAATTAATACACACAACTGTTCTTGACACTTCGCTTACTTGTTATTTACACGCTTCTGTTAAATATTTACTTTATAGACATGGTTTAGTGTCTTCGGAAAAAGTCTGTTTGCATCTCAACCGCTTTCAGAAGAGGTAAGCTAAGCTAACGTTAGCTAACTTAACTCGGTTGAGCTTTTGTTTGTGAAAGTTTGGGCTTTTAACCAACTCTTATGTGTAGATGAGAGTTTTTGTTAAGGTTTAACTTGGAAGTGAGCTAATTTATTTAATGTAAACGTTAACAATCGTATGTACTGTTAATCGGTTACGTCTCTTACATGGAGCGAGAAAATAGGCTGAAACTCTGCTCAATGGTAAGGTTAAACACATATTGATAAAAAAAAATGTTCTGTGATTTCAGCAGCAACAAAATAACCCCTCTAAAACAGAGGGGAAGCCACATTTCTGAAGAAAGCTGCAGCCAGAGATGTAGAAAACAGGTGAACCGAGGAAGCTCATTAAATAACTTCATATCCATTTTGTCACAATATATATTTTTTAATTTCTCAAATTTACATTTTTAATTTGTTTAATATATTTTAAGAAGGTTTTGACATCCAAATATGGAATGCCAAAGCTGACTTAATTAAAAATAAATAAATACATAAATAAATATACAAAGAAATGTAAAAAAGCAAAAATGCATAAATATACAAAGAAATGTAAAAAAAGTACAAATAAATGAGTATTTATACTTTTATTTCCTTATTTATGTATAATTGTATTTTTTCACACATTTTTTTTTTATTTATACATTTATTCATTTATTTATTTCCACTTTTTGTTTATTTCCACATTCATTTATGTAAATATGTTTTTATGTCTACATTTATTTATTTTCACATTTATTTATTTCTACATTTATTTATTTCCACATTTATTTATTTCCACATTTATGTATTTCTACATTTATTTGTCCGTATGCTAATGAGGGGGGCGTGTTTAACCTCAGACATCAGCAATCGAGCTCAGAGTGGCAGTGCTGAAGCTTTGAGGCCACAGTGACACCCTGTGGTGTGTGACCAAACGAAACGCAAGAGGTGTGTGGACAATATCACATTTTAAGTCATGTATATCACCCTAACTGTATGTAGGGTAGGCTATATAGGGTTAACACAAATAGCACACATGAACAGAAACTGCACTTCAACGGGTCTGATAGCAGACACTTGGACATGGAAGCGCATGAAAGTATCCACTATTAATAACAATGTAAACGCGGTGGATAGGGCTGATAAGAGCTCGCGTTTATTGTCGATGAGACTCGCACACCAGCGCAGAACGCGGAGAGAAACCAGCGCACATTTCACTGACTCCTACGCAAGCATATTGATCAATAAGTTTGAAACGCGACTCAATAAATGGTTTACATTCGCGTTTCATAATTTCGTATGCATAACAGGTAACAATTGAAATGCTTAAAACACAACCCATATTTCATAGATGCTGCTCTTAGATACTGATTAATCACAAGTCATCAATTTGGAATTATTCTTAAATCAAACAAAAGGGGCTCAAGTAAACGCAGCTCGTGATCCACGCATCTCAGCCCATGCAGTGGAGGACAGAAGCATCATCATGCCCATTCAAACAGCACCTGTCGTGCCCATGCTCGTGGTCATATTTACCCCTATAAATTGATTTTATATCTACCCAAACCTTATTAATTAGGTAGGCTATACATCATCATATATGTCAAGTTCTTAATATTAATCGATAAACTACTCAATTATAATTATAATAAGGCACTATGGCTGTTATCAGTAAAATAAAATGAACAAAAGTCATTAAGTCATTAAAAGTCTTAATACAGAGGAGAATGCTTTTACACTGCAATTACAATTTCATAAAAGTCGTTATGAGATTGATATGACTCACTCGTTTAAGACAGTGACTTACCGCCACCTACTGGCTGTTTTAGTTTCATATTTAAACATACAATTTAATTGATTCCATCATTTCATATTTCTATATTCATTTATTTTTAACATTAATCTCATAACGACTTTTACTTTCTACCTAATTAATAAGGTTTGGGTAGATATAAAATCAATTTATAGGGGTAAATATGACCACGAGCATGGGCACGACAGGTGCTGTTTGAATGGGCATGATGATGCTTCTGTCCTCCACTGCATGGGCTGAGATGCGTGGATCACGAGCTGCGTTTACTTGAGCCCCTTTTGTTTGATTTAAGAATAATTCCAAATTGATGACTTGTGATTAATCAGTATCTAAGAGCAGCATCTATGAAATATGGGTTGTGTTTTAAGCATTTCAATTGTTACCTGTTATGCATACGAAATTATGAAACGCGAATGTAAACCATTTATTGAGTCGCGTTTCAAACTTATTGATCAATATGCTTGCGTAGGAGTCAGTGAAATGTGCGCTGGTTTCTCTCCGCGTTCTGCGCTGGTGTGCGAGTCTCATCGACAATAAACGCGAGCTCTTATCAGCCCTATCCACCGCGTTTACATTGTTATTAATAGTGGATACTTTCATGCGCTTCCATGTCCAAGTGTCTGCTATCAGACCCGTTGAAGTGCAGTTTCTGTTCATGTTTCCTATTTGTGTTAACCCTATATAGCCTACCCTACATACAGTTAGGGTGATATACATGACTTAAAATGTGATATTGTCCACACACCTCTTGCGTTTCGTTTGTTCACACACCACAGGGTGTCACTGTGGCCTCAAAGCTTCAGCACTGCCACTCTGAGCTCGATTGCTGATGTCTGAGGTTAAACACGCCCCCCTCATTAGCATACGGACAAATAAATGTAGAAATACATAAATGTGGAAATAAATAAATGTAGAAATAAATAAATGTAGACATAAAAACATATATACATAAATGAATGTGGAAATAAATAAAAGTGGAAATAAATAAATGAATAAATGTATAAATAAAAAAAAATGTGAAAAAATACAATTATACATAAATAAGGAAATAAAAGTATAAATACTCATTTATTTGTACTTTTTTTACATTGTATATTTATTTATGTATTTATGTATTTTTGCTTTTTTACATTTCTTTGTATATTTATTTATGTATTTATTTATTTTTAATTAAGTCAGCTTTGGCATTCCATATCCAAACGTAAGTGACAGTGTATGAGCAATATTAAATGAATAAGCAAACCTAAAAACAAATTCTGTTATCCTAATTAAGAAATTATTTTCTGTATATTCTTTATATTCTTTCTCTTTTCTGCATTTACCCTCTGCTGTAGCTTCTTTCCTTTTAATAAACCTGGCATTGTATAATAATATTGTTGGCTCTGTGTCAAATGGTTTGTTGTGTTCCTAGATCCTTCCATGCTGATGCGCTGCACCGTAGCAGTTTTTGTCGTGATCATCATCTCTAAGATGCTATGAGCCATATGACTAGTAAGTAAAACTTCAAACATACACTAATGTCAAACATAAGGTAGAGATCAAAATTAGAGAACGATTAAGAAACACTTGATTATTTTCAGAAATATTGTTAATCTTCATTGCTTGAAATTTTGAGGGATATTCGCTGTGGGTATACCATTGTTCTACTAGCATTTTTTACAAAATAACCAAGGTACTTCAACAAAAACCTTTATTTTGTGGAAAACACAGCGATCAAAATTAGAGAACAATAACCCTTGCAGCACAAAAGTAAGCATTACAACAAAAATTTTAGGCTTCCAGCAGTCAAAATTTAGTAGGAAGTGTAGAGGCCCTTGCTTTGAATGACCTGAGCACATCTGCGGCCACAGGACATCACTAGATTCTCACACTGCTCTGCTGTGATCTTGGTCCACACTTCTTCCAGTCTCTTCCACAGTTCGCTAACTGTAGTGGGTTTCTTAGCCATAACTTTGTCGCCAAGGATTTTCCAATGATTTTCAATCAGGTTTAGATCAGGACTCTGGGCTGGCCATTTCATTATTTAAATTTTCTGAGCTTCAAGGAACTTCTTTACCCATTTTGCAGTGTGACGGGGCATTGTCTTGCATGAAAATAGCGGGCTGATTGGGAGATGCTTGCAGGGAAGGAACCACATGTAGCAGAAGGAGGTTCTGATAAACATTTGCATTCTCCATGCCATGTAGCTGTATAATAGGCCCAACTAGACTGTCCACATGACATGCTCCTCCACAAAGGTTAGTCTACATGGCATGGTGAATGCAAATTAGAGATGCTCCGATCAGCATTTTTGGGGCCGATTACCGATCACCAAAATAGGGTTGTGCCGATAGACGATAGTATCGTGTATCGACGATAGTCTGAGATTTCGCCGATGGCAGATGCCTTTGACCAGGGGTGCTCAATCCTGCTCCTGCCGATCGACTGTCCTGCACAGTTCATCTCCGACCCTAAACAAACACACCTGCCTTTAATTTTCAAGTGATCCTAAAGACCGTAATTGGTTGCTTCAGGTGTGTTTGATTAGGGTTGGAGATGAACTGTGTAAGACAGTCGATCGGCAGGAGCAGGATTGGGCACCCCTGCCTTTGACGATATCAATACGATATTGGCTCGTTTTACCATGAACATATTAAATTATTTTTATTAGTATTATTATTATTATTATTATAAAGCTAGTATTGTTATTAAATGAATATTAGGAACTACAGTTAATTTGCCTTGCCTAAATTCATAACGACGACGTCAACACTTGCCTAACACTTGCGACAACACCGACACGCGCGTATGAGGACTCCTCTAAGAAAATGTTTAAAACAGAATAAAAAACTAGGCCTACATCCCACATCAACATTGAATTGCAAGGTGATCCATTCACAAATTGTCAAGAGTGCTTGTTTTAACAGACGCACGCATATCTTATATCCCACAGATCCAAGATGAAAACGGCATCGTTGTTCGTCGTCAGTATTTTGTTTCCATCGCACATTAACAAAAAGTTTAATGACACTAATAACACTAAAAACAATACAATTACTAAATAATAATAATAATAATGTCACAAAAATGATATAGGCCAGTCTTTAGTTCACGAACACAGCACAACTCTGCCATCTGTGAAAATCAAAAGCAGCTTCAAACACATGTTTAACAAGAACTATTCTTGTATTTTTTTCACTGTCATCATATAGGTCCACAAGAGAAATATTAAGCCAGTAAATTAAGATTATATCGCTATACCGTTATATCCATCGTCGTCTCTGCAGAGCTGCGGGGAGAACGCGTTCATGAGAGAACGCGGCGTTAATGCAGAGACAGATGCTGAAAGCTCGGTCTGTTACCTTCCACTTTCACTTTCAGGAATGAGCGCGTTTACATGCACGTTCTAAACCCGATTATTCTGAATAAACTGACAATGCATGTGGTCATGTAAACGCATTAACCTGTTTTCCTTTATCGGAGTCAAGTCATACGTTTATGTATAAACCGATCGACTCAGCTAGATTTCTGCCCCTTACTCTGATTTCTCCCGGCATTTAAAACACATGAACCCGCATTCTTGGGCTTATTGAAGTGCGCATATGTGAAGTGCATCCAAACGTGCAGAAGTACAGTCAAAATGCTGCATCTAATGGCATGAGAGGATAATGTGTGTCCGTAAATTTCCCGCTGACGTTGAAATACTCGAGTCAGATACAAAAATGATTAGGATCTTTTTTTACCTCACTATACCTGGAAATAACCTGATCTAGCCTAGTAATAAACACTCCACTTTTGATAGCAAAATAGAAAAATATTCTCGTATAAAATGAAGTAATAAAACCAGCAAATGAATGAGTAAATAATCAAGTTAATAATCAAATAAGTAAGCCCCGCCCCCTCACGATAATATCGTGTATCGCCGACCTCACAGGCTGACGATAGGACGATATTAGTCTCAGCCTCAGACGTCACGCCCACGGAACGTTGGCTAAACGTCTGATGCATATGGCACACTTTTCTGGAAACACTTCAGGAGTTTCGAAGTCGCAACCTGATTGGTTGAATTCTACAGGATGTCCGCGAGACGTGTGTGTCGCGTTCTTTAACAGTCCGCCTGGAAACAAATGCCTTGACGCCAAAACCCCTCGTGGAAGATGAAAGCCATTGTGTTTACAACTGTGACAAATGAGCGCTTACCAGGATCAACTAAACGCTGTTTTTTCAAATGTATGTGAAGTTCGCGGCTCCATTGTTGCAGTAAACTTGCACAACGTTCTTGAATGAATAATTTATTAAGACGCATGCCGGTCTGTTATTGTAGTGACATCGACATTATATTGGCACGTCCCTAAACATGAAGCGGAACAAAACGACCTGTGATTGGTTGCGTTACATGTCAGTCAAACGTCCTCTCGACCAAGAAAAGCTGCGATAGAGTCCAGACCTTCTGCCGTCAGTCTGAAGGTCTGGCTACGCGAGACTAGGACGATATGAAAATGGAGCATATCGCCCAACACTACACCAAAATCATGATCTGCTGATTGCCGATCACAGAATGGCAGGGGAATGGGAATCTTTTATCTATAATCTAGCAGAGTTTGCACCATTTGTAGAAATGAAACTAACTATGAAACAGTAGAAATAGGCTACAGTCAAGATCTTGAAGAACCACCAAGTGTTTATTTAATTGTATTTAGAAAATGAGATGACTTAAGGCTACTGTAGGCTAGGGCTGAACGATTATGGAAAATAATGTAATTGTGATTTTTTTTAACCAATATTGCGATTGCGATTTAATTTGCGATTACTTTAAGTTCTTTACCTTCTGTATTAGTCGACAAAGACAAGCAATAAATCATTGTACAGTAGGGATGGGAATCTTTAGGCAGCTCATGATCCGATCTATTTTTTTTCTTATTAATTAATCTTAATAACACTTAAAATATGTAATTAATTACATGTATAAATATACATACCGTACTTTAAAAAAAAAAAAAAAAAAAAAAAAATATATATATATATATTTTTAAACACATTTAATTAAACCAATTACATGTTAAGAATTTTAAATGGGCTATAAACTAATATAGCTTAAAAATATAAAAGCTAGTAAATAAAGAGGAACAAAAAAAAAAAACAATACAAGCAATAAACAAAGAGTGATTTCAGTATTTAAAAGTAGGCTGTCTGAACGTTTTCCATTCAAGAGCTGGAGTGATTTCCCACTATAAGATAAGCTGCATTCACACTAATGCACATATCTCTTTTGAAATGGTAAATGTGGTTTTTCCTGTTGGTTTAAGATATAACTGACCGTGTTTACATTAATTTCGCGTCAAAAGCATTTTGAGATGCAAGTACATTTAACCAATGAGTCACTCACAGCCGCATGCACGAGCGCTCTTCACAAAGCGCGCGTAAGTATTTTAAAATGAAAGCAGCTTTCTCAGTGATTTTCATATTTTTAATATATAAGCCAACTGCATTCCAAAATACATAAATAATGCCTTTGTGGAGCATTTGTAAGGAAAATTCCAGCGGCCAAGACCGCGCACTGCAAGAGTGACATCAAAGCGGCAAAACCTGTGCAATGAAGCCCGCGACTGTCCTTGTAATTCGCTTAAACCCCGAACTTTATGAAAGCTTGTTTTTCGGAAGGTTCGAGCGGTGTCGTGTGTGTGTGTGTGTGTGAGAGAGAGAGAGAGAGAGAGAGAGAGAGAGAGAGAGAGAGAGAGAGAGAGAGAGAGAGAGAGAGAGAGAGAGAGAGAGAGAGAGAGAGAGAGAGAGAGAGAGAGAGAGAGAGAGAGAGAGAGAGCAAGCAAGCAGAATACGGTTGTTTCTAAAGCACGCGCAGCGTCATCACGCAATGACACTGACACGCATCTGTGTTTAAAAACTAAAGTCAGACTCGATCCAGAATTGTTGGAGAGAGAATAAATAACACAATATCACATACATAAAAATTAAACTGTTCTTTCCTGTATGCCAGACCTATGCGTAGCGTGCCAAGTTGATGCTTGATCTGCAGACTGCTTTTCTCTCGCGTGTCACGTGACCAGTGTAATCGCAGCTTTTGCGGTTACAAAATCGCATTTCATCATATCGCGATATTATCGCAAATGCAATTAATCGTTCAGCCCTACTGTAGGCCATCTTTCCCAAATAAGGCAGAGTAACATAAAATTATTCCAAACAAAGAGAGGTCAGGCAGACCAACACACATTAGATCAGCTTAATGGGATGGGATCAAGTTACACTTAGGCATACTTGGAAATTGTAGCCTCTTAATACACTGACTACATTTAATAATTGGCAGCAAAAACTTGTTTTTGACAGCAAAACTGACTACTGCCACAAAAGGACAAAACTATGGCAAGTTTTTTTCTGTTATCATTTATGAAAGTCTGATGTAGTTGAGGAAATATCTCGCGGCACGAATGTACCAATACAAATAAATAAAACATCTCCAGTTAACTAGCAGAGGCATTCATTTTGTTCATTTGTTAAATAAGAGGCGATCTAGCGCTGAAATGTGTTTTTTTATCAAGTGATCAAAGTGCTCGACGGCGCGTGGATACTGTGTTCTCTTGTGGCTCGCGCAGTCTTCACTCGGACCCGCGCTTCAATCCATTGTGGAGACTCTCTATTCGTTCCGGTGAAATTACAAAACAAACTATACACAAACGTGTCCCTGTCTGATATACAACAACTGATAAACATAATCGGTTTTGATGAGGAAAAAAAAACCTATACAAGTGTGGATTAGAACCCAGGACGGGGAGAAGGAGAACTCATGTTGCCACTGGCAAGCTCCGCTCTGCTGCTGTGTGCCCGTGTGCCGCGCATGCAGGTGGAAAAAAGTCACGCGAGTAATTTACGTCACGTGATCGGCTTTTTTGATCAGCGCTTTTGGGGTTCGCCGATCAAGCTATTTTTAGCCAATATCGACCGATCATGATCGGCGGCCGATCAATCGGAGCATCACTAATGCAAATGTTTATCAGAACCTCCTTCTGCTACATGTGGTTCCTTCCCTGCAAGCATCTCGTGCTGCAAGGGTTATTGTTCTCTAATTTTGATCGCTGTGTTTTCCACAAAATAAAGGTTTTTGTTGAAGTACCTTGGTTATTTTGTAAAAAATGCTAGTAGAACAATGGTATACCCACAGCGAATATCCCTCAAAATTTCAAGCAATGAAGATTAACAATATTTCTGAAAATAATCAAGTGTTTCTTAATCGTTCTCTAATTTTGATCTCTACTACACTAATTGTCTTGGTACAAATTTGAATGTATTGAAAAGTTTCTTATGTTCACCAAGACAGCATTTAAAACAATAATATTGTGAAATAATATAATTTTCAAATAGCTACGATGTTTACATGATATTCCTACATATAGGGGCAATGCAGTGCAGAAGTTGTGCAAGTCTCTAAAGGCCATTGAGATTGAAGACCTCATTTCAATGGTCCTAAAAATTGCTCCACACAGGCATTTAAAATGGTAAGTAATCGTGTCAGTTTTGTTTTAATTTTCAATGATTCAATGTACCTCATGCAAAATAATTTTTTCTCGTGTCATTTATCACGTTTTATTGGAACTTGGAAAGTATAATTACTAGATGAGTGTAAAAAAGTATTTGTGCAGTGAATATCATAACATCAGTCTACAAGGCATCAGCAAAACTTCATTATTGCACACACAGCAATTTATTATAGCATCCCCCCCACCCCCCCACCCCAAAAAAACACAAACAAACGTTTTTTCTTTGTACTGTATGTGATGATTGCTTCTCATAGAACATATTTGTGCAATCAGTTTGTCAAACTAATACCCTAGTTTATTATCTTCACTGTGCGTCACTTATGCGGTAATGTGCAATTGAATTATTGCAGGGCAAATTAATTTTAGTAATAAATTCACATCTTAAGGCTTGCAGGTGACTTTTGTCACCTTTAGCCACGCAATCCCTCGGTGATCACGGACTACATTTCCCTTCATGCACCTCCCTGGACTGATTACACTTTACACCATACACCTGCAATGCGCTGATTACACACACACCTGCATCTCATCTGACTCATGTCTTTTTTTTTTTTTCAAGAAACATCACCAGCAGGGTGGATTATTGTAATGGATTCCTCACTGGCCTAGAACATATCTTAGAACGTTCTTTGTAGCATTTGTATAAACAATTTATTACAGTTCAAGTCATAATTTGCTTGTTGAAGTTTTGGAGTGACTATAAGAGCATTTTTGTTTAGTTCATTATTTTTAAAGGAGGAGGGGGCGCAAAAATCAATCTCGCCTAGGGCAACCAAAGGGCTAGAGCCGGCCCTGGGCCTAGGGGCACCTCATACTCACGCGCTGATCCTGCTCTCGGTGTGAATGCACTCATTGATTAACATGCACGCCGGAAAAAAAAACCCGTTCACGCTTGCGGAAACGGCCGTAATTCAGGAGGTTTCCTACATGTGCGTTCAGTGTGCACGTGTGATGCTGATGTTGCGCGATGTTAATCATGCGGCGCCCGAGTGCATTTGAATCAAGTGCAAGGATCAGCAAGTGCATGTGTATCATCGTAAGTGGTTAAAAAAAGTGCTGAGATGATTTTTTTCTGCGCACAAGCCTATGGGTTGCGTCAAAAAGAAAAAAAAGGGTCCCTCTTGAAAAAGTTTGAAAACCACTGATATAGCGGCAGTTTGCAAAGTGAAGCAGAGGTGTCCCAAATGCGGAGGTGAGCATAGAGTGGAAGAATGTAAGGAAAATGTGCAGGATAAATGTTGTAATTGTGGTGGCCAACACAGAGTAACATATGGTGGATGTGAAGTCAGGAAAAGGGCTGTAGGAGATACAGCAGATCAAAACAGTAAACAACATAAGTTATTCAGAGGCAATGAAGAAAGTACAAGGACAAAGGGGAAGGGTTGATATTGACATTGCTGCCCAGGTGTCGAGAATAGATGCAGCTCAAACAGAGAAAACAAAAACAGAATTGACAGTTGAGAAGATTATTTGGTTTGTGGCCTATGTGATCAATTGTACTGATCAGGTTAAACACAAAACAGACAAAATTTAAATAATAGTTAAGGGGGCTGAGAAGTTTCTGGGTATAAAAGCAATTACGAAAATAGAAGAGTAGTCATATAAATGGGGGTTTAAGTTTTCAGTAGATAAGACAAAGATAATGTTTTTTACAAAGAAAAGAATATGTACTGAGGTAAAACTAAAGTTATATAATCAAGAATTGGAAAGAGGGAAGTGCTTTAAGTTTTTGGGGATATGGTTTGATGAGGGAATATCATGGGATGTACATATCCAGAAAGTAATTGAAAAATGTAGGAAGGTGTTTGGTGGGAAGTGATTGGGGAGCTGACAGAACAGCACTGAAGGCAATTTATTGTGGATTAATTAGATCAGTATTAGATTATGGATGTGTGGTGTATGGATCGGCATCAAGCACATCTCTTAAAAAATTAGATACCGTTCAGTTTCAGGCTTTGAGATTATGTACAGGGGCATTTAAAACAACTCCAACAGCAGCACTGCAGGTGGAAATGGGAGAAATGCCACTCGAGTTGAGACGAATACAGCTATCTCTGAATTATTGGGTTAATATAAAGGGCCATAATGAAGATCACCCAGCACAAATCACTTTAAAATCTTGTTGGGAAAAGGAGAAGAGGGAGACAAAAAGCTTTGGGTGGACAGTTATACAAAAAGCAACAGAGTTAAAATTAACAGAATTAAAAATCAGTCCAACAGTACCATTACCAATAGTACCACCTTGGATATTACCTGAAGTAAAAGTAGATCTAGTATTATTAGGAAAGAAGAACAAAGACATGGGGTTATTTTTTGACTCGTATACTGTACAGCAGGGGTTCTCAAAGTCTATATTCAAAGGTCCAAATCAGAATTTTCATCAATGTCAAAGGTCCGAAACTATGGGGGGTTGGATGGGGTTGTTCTGTTTTTGTTGACGGGTGGGGGGGTTGGATGGGGCTTACATGCGCTTCTTGAGGCACGCACGCACATTTGTGCACACACACGTAAGGTCGCTCTCTCCCTCTCTGCCGTGCGCGCGCTACACGGTTTGGAGCTCTCGAGCTCTGCATTGCGGGAGATTTGAACTAATTTGCGGGCATCAGGGAGCCGCTATCAATATGCGGGAGACACCTGGAACTTCCGGGAGACTTGGGATATCTGTGAACGCATACCTCTCTGTCCAATCATCTTTGAAAACTCAATTTTCTTCATCAACTTTTCTTTTCCTGGACAATGACATCCTCCACACCCATTCAAACGCTTACTGCGGTGAAGTGTCGCGTTGCGCCCAATTACGTCAAAAGTCATACGCTCACGGGATGTCATGGCAACTAAATCACGGAGGAAAACTTTGTTTTTTGACCATCTCAAAAAATAAACAAATGATTTTAACATGCGTTTATCAAAGTAGGAAATTCACACTTTTAATCCCTTACACACAATTAGTGCTCTTGAAATACGAAATGGAGGCGGTCCAGATTGAATTCCCTCCGGGTCCGGATACGGACCGGAGTCCGGACTTTGAGAAGTATTGCTGTACAGGATTATATTGATAATTATTATAGTTATTCAGATTTACACAGATGCATCAAAGAGTTTAGATAATAGGGTAGGAGTAGCTTTTTGTTCCAGAGTTTCATATTTCAACAGCGAAGAGGATAAGTGATAATGTATCAGTATATACAGGAGAAATGTTAGCAATTCTGTACAGTGGATAGAGGAAGTAAGACCATTGAGAACTATTGTTTGTTAAGATTCTGCATCATCATTAGTCAGTTTACAGAGCAGCCATTCAGATAGTAGAGCCGATATATTGATAGAAATTCATCAAGCATTATAAAGAATTCAAATGATGGGTATTACAGTTATATTTGTGTGGGTACCATCACATATTGGAATTAAAGGAAACGAAAAGGCAGATAAGGCTGCAAAGGAGGCCACAAAAAGAGAAGACATCGATGTAAGTTAACATCAGTAAGATGGAAATAAAGAGCATTATTAAACAGAGTTTGAAGAAAAGGTGGCAAAAGCAATGGGAAGAAGAGAGAAAATGACAATAGAAGAAGAAGGCACAAGGTACAAGGATCTTCCAAGGAGAGAGTAACACAATAGCTGTGTCCCAATGTGAAGGCTGCGTCCTCCGAAGGCCGTATTTGAAGGCCGATTGGCCGCATTTGAAGGCCGATTGCGTCACCGCGGCGCGATGAAGGCTGTCCCAATTCAATTCCGCATCCTTCGAAGGCCGTATTGGAAGGCCGGTTGCGTCATCGCGGCGCGACGAAGGCTACCCTGATTCAAAAGCGACGCCAAATGCACCCTTCGTTTCCCCGTGAAAGGAAGGATACATAAATTGATCCTTCTCGGTCTATCCTCCCCGATCCTATACCCCATAAGTCATTGCGCACCGGTGACGACAGCACTTTTATTTAAAAAAATGATGGATGATTGTTCTTGTCGCCTAGCAACTGTGACCGCTACCGTTGACGAGCGGGAGTAACATTTGAACTGCACTTTTTTATATTCAACTGGGTTTTATATTCCCGTAGTAGGGAGCCCAGAAAGTCTCCTGTGGGGGAAAAAAACAACCCGTGGCGACGGTTGTGCAGTCCGTCCCCTCAGTTTATAAACTGTACTCACGAATTCTTAAACTGTTCCCTCGGTTTAACAAATCGTGCCCACGATGATTCAACCAGTCCACCTGTTTATGAGGGATGCTTTGCATTGTGTTTAAACTTCATTTTTTTTTTTAAATGGATAATTTCTTCAATTTTCTAAAACTCCATTTTTGGGAGAAAAAAGCTCAGTATAATAGAATAAGCAAAAAAAGACTTCACATATAGGCCTAAAAAAGAAATATAACACAAACACAAGGTTAGGTTTTATTATATAAAAATAAAACATTCATAAATTATTTTATGATTAACATATTAGCCTACTGTCTTCAGTGAACTCATTTATAGTTATAATTATAAACACAAATAATAATACTAATTATCATTAGTATTAGTATTAGGCCTAGGCTACATTTAGGCTACATATTTAGAAGCCGCTTTTTATCAAAAAAAGGAACAAAGCAATTCGGCAAATGTCAGTCATAATACAGGTTAGACAATAATAATACAGGGCTAAGATTATCATAAATAAACAAGATTTTGAGCATATCCAAGTGTTTGTGTGGAGTGTGGAGCGCGCACTGCATGGTACGGAGGCGCGGGCGCGGACACTTGCATTTTTCTATCAACAGTGGAAACAACTTAAAATAGGCTACTCTATCATTTCTGGTCATAGAGAAAATAATAATACATCATTCGCAAGTACTTGTATTTGTGCAAAAACGAACGGACGCAAAAGTACACGGACCCAACACTAACTTTTTCTACAAATAGCCTACATTATTTGAAATAATTAATAATATAAGGTCCGTGTACTTTTGCGTCCATTCGTTTTTCTTTTTTTAACCCGTAATTGAAAAACGAAAAAATGAAGGGTTGTTAGGCTATTTTTAAAACGCAAGTTGATCACCAAAAATTGAATTTGAACTGTACACACCAAATGCTGCGAAAAAAAAAAAAAAAAATTTTGACGTATTTTCAGATTTTTGTTTATGACTTTTTCCCCTTTATTAAATATTTGAAATATTCACAAATTGATAGGGAAAAAATGTCGATATTAGGCCTACTAGTTTTCTAAGGCCAAATTAGAACCTGGAAATTAGATTCGAATTTGTTCGTTTAAAAGTGGACATTTCAAGCTTGTATAGGTAGGCTATATTTTGTTTCAGTTCATTTTTGAGACGCGCTCCAGTTCACGGAGATCATGAAAGCGCGCCTGATTTTTTCTTTTATTTTACAAAAGTACAAAGTTGACTTGTTATTGTGAGTTTACACCAATAAAATTGTGTATTTTTATTTACACATAAAAATATTGTGAGTACAGTTTATAAACTGAAGGGACGGATTGCACAACCGTCGCCACGGATTGTTTTGTTTTTTTCCCACAGATGGAGGGTTTTTTCCCTCCATGATACGGGGTTTAAATATATATTTATATTCATCATTTATATTGTCCATTTATGCTACATAATAAAAAGAATACACTAGCCTACAAAATCGCATCAAGGTAAGATATAAGTGAACATTTGAACCATATGCCTATGTATGTTTTCTTTTCTTTTCATTACACTATTTACGTAAGTTAACACCCAATACTTGAACAGTTTAAAGTGCAGTGGTGGACGAAGTACACAGACCATGTACTTAAGTAAAAGTTGAGATACCTAGTGTAAATATTACTCCAGTAAAAGTGGAAGTGCTCCCTTTAAACGTCGACTTGAGTAAAAGTATAAAAGTACTTGGCTTCAAATGTACTTAAGTATCAAAAGTAAAAGTAATTTGGTGTAATGTAGTTCCAATGTCTTGTTATGTCCTTTATACACTCAATCAAGTCATTTAAGGTAAAAAAAAGCCCACTAACACCACTCTGAAAATACTATGTTCTGTATTTGTGATATCTGGTACTGATATCTTTTGAAATTATCATAAGCACATCATACTAAATGGAAATCACATGATTAGGAATAAATAGGGTTGGGGGAAACCACATTAGACATGTATTTCTTTAACAATTTATTGTTTGAAGTAATGTAGAAATCTTACTCCTTTATCACATGGCACATTGCTCCTTTACTATTTCACAGCTGTGCAATAACTTGCAAAAACATATTTACTCAAGTTTACACAGGGTCTTTTTTTCCAATTTACTAAACATGACTCCTTACAACACTGTATGTCCACTCTAAAAACAAATGTTAGTGTTTGCATAAATCACACAAAAACAGAAACTAACACACCACCAGATTTCCCTGAAGACTTGCGTAGTATGTAGAACTACTAACTAGTAGGGATGTGCTATAACAGAAGAATAACAGAAATAGTACTGTTAACTGTATGACCTACCTAAAGCTAAAATAATTTTTGTTTAGTTTGAGAAGGAGCTGATTTTCAAAATTTCTGGCATCCAATCTTGCCCTTCTTGGGCTGAAAATCAGTCCAGCAGTGCTAAAGAGACGTTCGCATGCAGCAGAAGCTGGTAAGGCAGTGTTGATTTTAAGAGACAATTTGCAAACCGCAGGATAAGATTGCAGTATCTCTTTGTTGTCTACTTTAGAGGCAAGGTACCCTTCTAGCTGTTTAACACTTTCCTGCCCATGAGTTGTCTTCATGCTTGAAAAGAAGTCATCATCATCTGAAGCACTCGATCCATTGGCTGGTGGTGACTGATGTGAACGTTCTTCCTCCAGATGGTCCTTGATGTAGGCAAGTCCTAATATACAACATATATTGGGACAGATGCCAGAAATCATGTTATATAAATGATAGGGCAATTCCGGTGTACAGTACAGAGGAAAAAGAATGAACTACTTTGGAGCAATATGCATAGTTATGGATAGGCAGCTAAAGCTGACATATGAGGGCAAAGATCAGTTCTATGCCACATTAGATCAGCTTTACTTCCCTGGCCACAACTCAGTCTAGGTTGAGTCAAACTTGACTTTTAGGCATATGAATCCAGGTCACAACCCCCCACCCTTTTAAGTAAATAAACTTATATAAATGTGCTTGTTTAGTTTTTTTTTTTTTGTTTACTTTTGTTTTGTGAACTAAGCGCATGACATCTGTAATTAAAATGCAACAAAACATATGTACATACGTAGTAACATACCTAGGTTTAATAGGTCCTCATCAGATGTCCACGCTGTTTTAAATTTTGGGAGTAGGATGGCAGCAGCAATAAACTCTGGTTCAGCCATCATGTCTTTAAAGCGCTTTTGTAGTCCCTCTAGGACTGCATCCACCAAAGGTTTGCAGTACCTGTAAGGTGGGGGAGAGAAACTGATACAGTACAATATCACAACATTTACAGCATGCATTTATACTGAGACAATGACAATAACAACAAGCATCCCAATACTTAATTGTTAAATATGATTTGACGGTCTTACATCTATTGTGTTCTTGGTCAATGTGTTCATAAAGGCCTCTTTTTAATCATTTTACTAATGGCACACATTAACTTCCTACACGTATGCTATATGAAGTTGTAAGGGAGTTGAATTGTGTATGATAAGGAATACACCTTAATAACATGGGGTGAAAGAATCTCTACCTGGAATTTATGTGGATTCGTTCAAGCTTATTGATGAGGAGCGTCAGAGTTGGCAGAAGCCATCCCATCTGAACATCCGTCTCAGCTTGAAGGATGTTGAGGGCTTTGGCGAGAGGACCCATGGTTCTGGCAAATTCCTCCAGAAAGGAAATTTCAACTGAACTCAACCTAACAAACATAAAGAACACTTAAGCCTTGTGTGTGTGTGTGTGTGTGTGTGTGTGTGTGTGTGTGTGTGTGTGTGTGTGTGTGTCTGTCTGTGAGAGAGTGTGTGTTTGTGTGTCTGTCTGTGAGTGAGTGATTGTGTGTGTGTGTCTGTGAGAGAGTGTGTGTTTGTGTGTCTGTCTGTGAGTGTGTGATTGTGTGTGTGTGTGTGTGTGTGTCTGTGAGAGAGTGTGTGTTTGTGTGTCTGTCTGTGAGTGAGTGAGTGAGTGATTGTGTGTGTGTGTCTGTGAGAGAGTGTGTGTTTGTGTGTCTGTCTGTGAGTGAGTGAGTGAGTGATTGTGTGTGTGTGTCTGTGAGAGAGTGTGTGTTTGTGTGTCTGTCTGTGAGTGAGTGAGTGAGTGATTGTGTGTGTGTGTCTGTGAGAGAGTGTGTGTTTGTGTGTCTGTCTGTGAGTGTGTGTGTGTGTGTGTGTGTGTGTGTGTGTGTGTGTGTGATGAGTGGTGACGCTGCTCGGACTATAATTGCACTCCATTTCCCCTTACTTAAAGCAACTGAATAGTTAAGCAATATTTTCCAATATTACATATTGGAATGAAAGGTATATTTAAAAAAAGTTACACTTACATTGGCAACTTCAGTGCAGTGCATACAGTTCTCAGGGCCCCTTCTCCTTCATCTTTGATTATTCTCACGATTCTTTCAACAGAGAGAAATAATGAGTTCCATCGTGTGTCGTTTGGCCGGATCAGTTGTATTTTGCATGTTTCCTCTATGATGTCTGAAGCAGTGGAGGATCGAGATGTCTTGTTCCATAAGCCACTGCATTTCGCAAAAGCTGATCGTGACAGTCTTTTATAGGAGTCACTGGAATTGGCCTTGGCTGCATCAACTGTGGCAACAAGGTTTAATAGATGACATGCACAGCGATGATGCTTTGGAAGCTGAAATTGTAGGCCATCATCTTCCATTAAGATCGGTGTTACCTCAATGAAGTCAACATCAACACCTTCCTCTTCCTGTTCATCATCATCACTGCAAGCATCCTCTTCAGTCTCACTGGAGGCACAGTTATTGTTCTCATCTTGTTGTTGCTCTCCATATTCTCTAAATGCCTTTATGAAATTGGACCCATTGTCTGTGGTGGTTCTAACAATTTTTTTCTCTATGCCAAATTCGGAATGGATGTCATTCAATGCACTGCCCAACACATCAAAAGTGTGTGGCCCTTTAATCCGCCGGCAAGCAAGTGCCACAGAGCACCTCTTCAATGAATCTCGATCCACCCAGTGGGCAGTGACCCCGAAAAATCCTCTCCTTCTTGCACTCCAACAGTCAGTCGTTGTGGCAATGAATTCAATGGAGGACATTGCTTGTTTAATATTTCTCTTCATTTCTTGGGCACCCTCTTCTATTTTCCGGCGCAATGTAGTTCTGGACATCACACGTGAATTAGGCTGTAGCTCTTGCACTAAAGCATGAAACGCAGGCTGTTCTACCACAGTAAATGGTTGAAGACTCTGAATTACAAAATGTATGACTACGTTGTCTATCTTTGTTTGATTCACAATCTTCGTTTCTCCTAATTTCAGTTGTCTGGAAGTGGAGAGAACTGGGTTTTCAGCTTTTCTTTTTCGAGGGGCTGTCAGGGCATTGTATCTTTCCAAGTGATTTGAATGCTTTCTCTGGACAGAAAGGGGGAAAACACATCATGAACATCATATCTTCACAGCAATATATCTCAATTTCATAATTTTGAAAATAGTTTTTTTTTGCATGTACAGTAGGCTGCCGAGAAGGCTGAATAACTAGCTAGCCTACATCAATCGCAGGCTACTGTTCAAGTAGCTACCAATCAATCAAACCTTGCATGTAAACCTAGTCAAATAGAAGCCAAAATGCCTAAATGCATTTTCATCATTTTACATTGAATTTCTTTAGACATACTACACATTCTATGAATGAGCTTGTCAAGTAAATGGCATTTTTAGGGGGTAACGTTAGGCTATTTGTATTTCTAGCCAAGTGCCTTGGTGTTAATGAGCTTTGCTAATGTTACTAGTCTGCAGTTTCCTAGCTTAACCTTGCACAATGCAACTGATGTCCACGTTTATTATTAACACAACGTATGAGCGTATTATATCCAGTTTGGGTAAAACGACAGGTATATTAGCCTTTAATTAATTTCACAGTCAAACTGAAAATTACTTACCTCTATGTGTTTCTTTAGATTGGACGGCGAATTCTTGAAAGAAGAAATCGTATGCTTCTGAGGCAGACAGAGAAGGCACTTAAAAATGAACGATTCATTCTTCCTTTCCACTACTTCAAATAGTTCGCTTAAATATGGCCATGGGTGTTCAATTTCAATATCTGGCGCTCTTTCCATTATTGCGTTGGCTATAACAACCGTGACGGCGAAAATTCGGCAAATGAATAGACAGTAAAGCGCAGGCGCAGCCAGCAGCAGCGGCCAAACTGCACGACACACGATGTGTTCTGATTGGTACACTTGCGGAGCACGTGCACTTATTTGGACCTGTCACTGGTCACGCATGTATGTCGTGGAAAGGAACGTAAAAAGAAACGACAGGTTTTAGGAAAGTAGTGGAGTAAAAAGTAAGGTTTTTCACTTCGAAATGTAGTTGAGTCAAAGTATAAAGTCTCACAAAACAATGATACTCAAGTAAAGTACAGATACGCTAAAAAGTTACTTAAGTACGGTAACGAATTACTTGTACTTCATTACTGTCCACCACTGTTAAAGTGTAATCTGGCAATTCAGGCAGCAGTTTCTGAATTGGGACGCAGAAAACCTCTGGCCATGATCCGGCTATTAAAGCCAAAAAAAATTACTGAAACATCCTCACCATGTCCTCCAGTAAAATATAAACAAAATAATGTTTATTCAATTATATAAAATGATTTATCAGGATGGCAGCCGTAGGCTACTCTCGCACCGTTGCTTGGCGCCAGGAGCGGTAATCAGGAACACCTGGATGCGCAATTCGGGAATCATACGAAGGCTACATGCGGAGCGTCCTTCAAAGGCTGGGTAGGCTGGGTCCTTCGAAGGACGCGTCCTTCGGTGGATGCAGCCTTCACATTGGGACACAGCTTTTGTCTCTTCTCCCACTTTTTCCAGAGACTGACTAAGGCTCCCAACCATGTAGAAGAACACCAGCCAAGCACAGAGAAAGACACGCACAGAGGCATAGAAGAGGAAAACACACGGCTTAACTCATCACCTCTGTGTATTGTTGAAATAAAAGGCTCCTTTGGGGTAATTGTTAAGCTTTGCAGCCCTCGTGTCTGTGCCTTAATTTCCCACCCCGCTACACTATATAGTATAACTACTTTTTTAGTGGTCACAAAGTATTTACTTATTCAAAATAAGTACTTCCAGTTTTCCCTAAGTGAAGTTCATTCAAATAATCTATTTGTCACATGAATAAAATAATAAATTTGTCACATTCATGCATATTTTACCTATTTTTACTCTGTTCCTATACTACTTTGAGTTATTATGACTCTTGGGTAACACAATTTCAGAATCAGAATCAGAAAGAGCTTTATTGCCAAGTGTGCTTGCACACACAAGGAATTTGTTTTGGTACTGAGGCTTCCAGTGGACATATACAAATTCAAATGTCTAGTTTCAAAAAAGACCAGAGTTATGAATATAGACCATAGGGTTAAAGAGCTGCAGACATTTTTATTTGGGTATGTTTTTAGAAAATTCTCAAAAATAGGGGTGAATATTCAGAGGAGAGAAGCAACTTTAAGGATATTTCCCACCGGTTACAATAGGACTCACGTCCACATCACCGATCCAACTGTAAATGAGCAGACAGACATACAGCAATAGAAAAGCATTCACAGCATCAATGCTCAACTTGTGTTTGAAATGCTGCGTCTACAGTGATTGATTTCTGACACTGAAGTCAAAGCTTAAGACTTTATTCTGAAGAGCATTTATGAGAAGTTTTACACATATGGCTGTGATTTGTAATCAGATGAATCAAGTATTTCTATACTAAGCATGTATGTCTCATTAACACTTTTGTGGATTATTTCAACAACAAAAAATGATAATTTAACCTACAGTCAAGCCCAAAATTATTCATACCCCTGGCAAATTCTGACTTAAAGTTACTTTTATTCAACCAGCAAGTTTTTTGACACTGGCGTCTCCCAGAAGATAATAAGACGATGTACAAGAGGCATCATTGTGGAAAAAATTATTACTCATCTTTTGTTTACATTTGAACAAAAAGTGGCATGTCCAAAATTAATCATGCCCTTTACAAACTGTCACAGTCTATGGGAAAATCCAAAGATCTATACTATTCCAAATAGTCCAAGCTGTTCTAAAGCATCCTAATTACCCTGATTCATTGGGAACAGCTGTTTTAATCAACTCAACAGGTGAAAAACAGAAGCTCTCTGCTGTTGGTTTGTGGACAGCGTGGCTAAGACAAAGGAGCTCACTGAGGACCTGCGGCTGCTCACAAGTCAGGAAAGGGCTATAAGACCATATCTAAATGTTTTGAAGTTCCCGTGGCTACAGTGCAAAGTATTATTAAAAAATACAAGACGTTCCACACTATGAAAAATCTCAGAGGACGTGGTCGGAAGCCAAAAGTGACACCTGTGCTGGCCAGGAGGATAGTGAGAGAGGTAAAAAAGAATTCAAGGATCACCACCAAGGCCATCGTGATGAATCTGGGCTCTGCTGGTGGCAACATCTCAAGGCAGACAGTCCAACGGACACTGCACACCGCTGGGTTCAGCTGACGCAGACCAAGGAGGACACCACTTCTCCAGATAAGGCACACAAAAGCCCGCTTGGCCTTTGCAAATGCTCATCTGGACAAAGAAGAAGACTTCTGGTCTTCTGGTTTATGGTCAGATGAAACAAAAATTGAATTGTTTGGCCACAATGATGTAGCCTTCATATGGCGTAAAAAAGGAGAAGCCTTCAACCCTAAGAAAACCATCCCCACTGTCAAACATGGTGGTGGGAACCTAATGTTTTGGGGTTGTTTTTCAGCTGGTGGACCAGGGAACCTAATCACAGTAAACAGCACCATGAAAAAGGAGCAATACATCAAAATGTCAGGCAGTCTGCAGAGAAACTTGGCCTTGGGGACCAGTGGACACTTCAGCACGACAACGACCCAAAACACACAGCAAAAGTGGTGAAGAAATGGTTAGCAGACAAAAACATTAACGTTTTGCAGTGGCCCAGCCACAGTCCTAACTTAAATCCCATTGAGAATCTGTGGAGGGAGCTAAAGATCAGGGTAATGGCAAGGAGACCCTCCAACCTGAAAGAGTTGGAGCTCATCGTTAAAGATGAATGGGCAAAAATACCAGTGGAGACATGCAAAAAGCTGGTCAGCAATTGTGTTCATGCGACGAACAACTGTATAAGTCCAAAAAAACAAATTGAGATAACCATGTGACTTGAATGTATGTGTGCTACTTTGTATACAGAATCACTTTGGGGGTGTGTTCACGCGACCAAAACTCTGTATTTTAAACTTTAAAATAGTGTCATGCGGAAAAAATGTTTATGTCCACTAATGGAAAATGGAGACACTGGTTGCTTTCATGTCTGCTGCGGACATTAAAAGGCAAAACCTTGGCAAAAAAAGGAGAGCGAACATGAATGAATGGAAGGACAGAGCGAGGAAGTCTTTGAGGGATGCTGGGAAACCATATGTGAACCGGAGAGGAGAGCAAAAACGAGGAAAAGGTCCACCGAAAGAGGTGAGTGAAAGAACCGTATACAAAGTATCTAACGTTAGCGGTTACAGTCAGAGGGGCGTGTAGGCTACTGGGCGTCGTCTACTACAGTTCATATAGCTCACTCTGTTTAACGGATCAAGTCATGAATGGGTCGAAATGAATGCTGTAGGCTACTCCTTATAACCACGGATAAATTAATCGAAACATTTTAGCTGCGTTTGATGTCCCAAATGTTAGCTAGCGGGATAATGTTAGCTGGCTAGCCAGTTACTTTGTAACGTTAGCTGGTTACAGTCAGGGGGCATATTACTGGGTGTCTAACGTTACTAATGTTCATACAGCTCAGACTGTTTAGCGAATCAAGTCATGAATGGGTCGAAATAAAAGCTGAGAAAATTAGAATTTGATTGCTTTATGTCTTCACTGAAATTGGTAAAAAAAAAAGTAAATGTGTTTAAAATATTTTGATATTTTTGGATCCCCTGTTATCATTTAATGCAACACTTTGTTTTGTAATATTGTATGCTATGTTCGTTACTTGTTATTTAATAAAGGTAATAATAAAAAAAATGCATTGATTGTGTAAGCTGTTATATATTCTAGCTAGTAACCTTAATAGCTCTAGTGTTCTATAGCTAAACAAAAAACACTAATGTGATTTTGTTTCTGTTAAGGGCAATGTGTGCAAGGAGACGTGTCCCAGGCAGTGTTCAAGCCTAACAGACCAAAAAAAACTCCAGCTCTTCACAGACCTTTATGCTGTCTCTTATGAGAGGGAGCAGGCTATCATTCTCTTTGGTTTGGAGCAGGTAGGCTAACTTAAGCAATTCATGACCATATCATGTCAACAGTATGCAATGCATTACAATGTAGGCCCATGAAATAACCAGTGAATTGAATATTACTGTATGCCTTAAATTCACTAAGACTGCACATGCACCTGATCACTGAAAATGTTAAATTTTGTGAGGATGGATGAAGGATGATCGGCATCAAGTAGACCACCAAGTGCATTACAGACCACAGCGCTTTGGTGCCCTAACAGGCATACACATGGCTTATTCATTATCCTAACCAAAGCCTACTCACGTACTTAATGACCTTAACTTGACAGCTCTACACGACGGCTAGCCTGCTACGCTATGGTAAATGTCTTTTTACTTCATGTCTTTTTACTTCTAGCACAAGGTGAGTCGCAGACGACCACGTGGGCCTGACACTGAGATTACTAAGAGGAAGTACACCTTCAAGTACCATGTGCAACAAGGAGGCCAAATACTTGCTGTTTGTAAGCTCACATTTATGTCAGTCTCTCAACTGTCCAACAGTCGCCTACAGGCAAGTTTTATATAGCCTAGCGTTTTCCGTTTGTTAACTTTTTATTACATGCATGATTTTAATTAGATACATTGCCCATAACATATTTATTTTTAAGTTACTTATCTTTGAAAAGGTTATTCAAGAAAAGTTAGGCAGTCAGTCTGAAGGTTACAGAGCAGGTAGCTAAAGTCAGGTCTCCATTAGAGGACTTAAGAAGAAAACATAAGAAATGGTAAGTAAAAAAAAAAAAAAAAAATCTTTAAGGACCTCGTGCTCTCGTCCTGATAGTTTTTTTTAAAGCTGCACCATTGCCAGCATCTGTTGCCCTACATATTCCCTGGTCTAATGGTACACTGGACGCTGGCATTATAGGGCGTCGGGTGCCTTGCCACCTTATAACACCAGCGTGCACGTACCATATTGGTTAGGATTCAGCTCACTGTTGTTGCCCAGTCAGGAAACATATATTTTTGCACTTTGAGATCAGAGGTAAAGTGCTTTGCAAATGTAATGTATGATTATTCTTTGTATCATTACAACATGTGGATCTTTAAGGGATACTTTAACTCTGGAAAGATTAATGTGCATTTAAAATTGGTCATTTATGTAGTAGAAATGTGAAATTATTTTTGAATTTGGATGTTTCTAGACTGAGAAAAGCCAGAAAATGTATTTTTGATTTATGGGGATGAAAGACAACAACTCCCAGATTGCAATGCTAAAACGCACACATCAATCAATCACATGTTTAGCATCCATGTAAACACTACATTCAGATTCACTAATCGGAATAAATTCAGTTAGATTGAAACAAAAGGTGTGCATGTAAACAATGACGATTTTTGCGTCATTTGAGGATTTTTTCCAGACAAAAAATACATAAATCTCTCATCTCAGGGGGATATGAGGGAGGAAAGCATGGTATTTCAAAAATACTAAAAAGAATTCGGTTTTCTAATGATACAAAGCTTAATGCAAAATCCTGAAGTATCCCTTTTAATGACTGTATGTGAAAAACAAAATCCTATAGTTTAGAGGAAAGTTATTTATTATATAACTTTTTATGAATTATGCATTTATTGTCACAGAAACAATGCAATTGTGCAAAACAGACCAGCATAGTTTATTATATTTCCCTTGTTCATGAGTTGTTTATTTTTTAGGCCTCATAGCATTCATCCTGCAGTGAGAGAGGGGATAAGAGAGCATATCTTGAGCTTCCCACGCCAACCGAACCACTACTCATGGATGAAGGGAGATTTGGAGAGGGAGTACCTGAGCCCTGATTTAACCTGCTCCGCATGTTCCGCCTGTACAAGGAACACAATCCAACATCCACTGCAAAGTTCTGGCTCTATAGGGACCTCTTCAAGCAGCAGAACCTCAGTTTTGGGCAGCCAGGAAGTGACACTTGTGCGAAATGTGACGCCCTGTTCTCAAAATTAACAGCTGCTACAACAGATGGAGAAAGGTTGAAGATCGCAGCCGAGAGTGAGCTTCACCACCGGAAAGCTGAAAAAGCGTACACCCAGTTGCAGGCTGACACAGAGTGGGCCAAAGCCAATGATGACTGCCATGTCATTTGTATCGACATGCAGGGGGTAGTGTTCACACCAAACCTGACACACTCCAACGTATACTATCAACGGCACCTGGCCAACTACAACCTCTGTATCCAGGAGATGGGCACTGACGATCCTCCTACAATGTGCCTCTGGCATGAGGGCATCGCTCACAGAGGTTCCATCGAGGTGGCAAGCTGTCTTTTGAAGTGGGCAGAAACATCTTTCGCTCCCCTAGTCCAGGCAAAGGAACGGAAGCTCATCATCTATAGTGACCGATGCTGTGGGCAGAACAACAACTGGCGAGTCCTAAACCTCATGGCCCTGCTCGTATCTAGAGGGTGCTTCAGTCAGATAGAGCAGAAGTTCATGGTGTCTGGTCACTCCTTCCTTCCCTGTGACCGTTCCTTTCCCACGCTGGACAAGAGTCGTAAGGTGTCCACACTCCACACCCCCAGCGATGTCGCCGAGATGATCCGTGGAGCCAGACAGCAGCATCCATTTAAAGTAATTGAGATGAAATGTCCAGACTTCAGGCATCTCCCTGATGCAACATTAAAGCGTCCACCTGGCTTCCTAATCACATCCATGATGTGGTTGAAAGTGGCAGGTAAAAAACTAAAGAGTTTTTCTGAGATTAACAGTTTGGGGATATGTGCGTGAAACAAGAATCTTTAATGAATTTCTTGTTGAATCATGATTTCAGCTGCCTGATCCATGGTGTGTCCACACAAAAGGGAGCCACCGCCTCAACGAGGGATGGAAGACCTGGCTGATCACCAAACAGAGGAAGAATCATCCACCTCCAGCTCCTTTGTTCTCCACCACGTATGCTTGTGCTTACGAGGACCCTCTGCCCGTCAAGGAGAAGCACCGTGACCTTATGAAAATTCTAGCCTACATGCCAGTGGAGGCCCAAGCATTTTATGGGACATTAGAATGCGAAGAGTTGCCTGGTATGTGTTGGTCATGTGCAGGGTAAGATGGGTGTGGCGAACAGGACGAGTCCGAGGGACGTGAGAGAACGACGCGAGGCCGGTGGTGCGAGTGTTAATGAACGTCACCTGTGAGACGCACCGGTCTCGCATCTTTCAACGTCGTCGCTCCTCCTTTATGCTTCCGCTCCTCCGTGAGAGATGCGAGACCAGTGCATCTCACAGATGTCACTCATTAACACTCGCACCACCGGCCTCGCGCCGTTCTCTCACGTCCCTCGGACTCGTCCTGTTCGCCACAGTGGGGTATACTGTGTATACTGTGTAAAATGAATCATAATAGTTGTTGTAGCTTATCTTGTATGCCTTATCTTATGTTGTATAATAGGAATATATAGGTATTTATTTATTTAGTAAATGAATGAATGGGGTGATTATTCATGAAATGTATTATAAAAGATAAAAGGAACAAAAAAAAAAAAGGAAGATGTATATGGTAAACTAGCATATACCATAGCATGGAATGATGGATGTCTGTATTGTTGATTGTATGTACGGTTTATTGTTTGTATTGACGTTTATTTTCTGTACTATAAGTAGGCCTATGAATTGTTCATTGTTCGTACTGTATTGTCCGTGTTTTTGTTCTGTGATTTACGTTGGCAAAAAATAAAAGAAATTGAAAAATAAATGCTTAATATTTTCTTTAAGGTTCTTTTACTGTATTAAAACTAAGATAAAGGAATCAAATCTCCAGTGGTTTAAAGTGATATGATGAATTGGACTTAAACTGTTATTCCACATTAACTGGACATATACTGTTCTTCCACATTCCAGAAATGTAAATTACTCTAACTTTTTATTTTTATGATTGATACTAAAAGATCTTATCTCATTAGAATTGTGAAGCTTTTGTGGTCTATCTTCAAGTTAAAAAAAAATATATAATAATACAATGTTCAGAGTCCAAATTAAAAAAATGTTATTCAAAAATTGAAAATATGGACTTATATGGTTCTTCGTCTCATGCGCTCAATTATTCACATTAAACTATATAGATTCTTGGGTGAATTTCAGGTGATCTCAGCATGATAGAAAGAGGGAACGGGGGAATGGGGGGGTCAAGGGAAAAAGATGTAGATTAGGATTGCTTAGGTGAGACTTGTGTCTCGGATGATGGCGCTAGTTTCACGAGAGAGTTCAAATGTTGATTTCCAGAAAGGTCATTTGTCTCATCAGGGAGTGGTCGTTCCTCAAGTAGACTGCCTGGCATTTATCTAATTTCTCAAGTCTCACAGTGCATTCATATGTTTCAGAACTCAAGTTATAGGATAATATATATATATGAACATATGAGGATTTCACTGGCAAGAAGATTACTAAAATGTGTTTACACTTTATCTTGTCTTACATATTGTAAACATGAATTTAAACATACTTTCATCATTGTATGACTTGTTTAATGGTTACTTAAGTATTGAATTTATAATAATGATAATTACTTTGGGATTTACAATCCAATCCACTATGCACTATATTTACGTCCAATTGACTATGTAGAAGCAGAAAACAGCAATGTAAAAAAAGCGAGTATTCACTATATTAGGCCAAACCTGAGAAAACGGCCCATCTTGTAAAATTGTTTTTTATTTTTTATTTTAAAACCTTGCCAACAGAACAAAGGTATATTAACAAAGACTGCATCATTTATAGTTAAGTGGCTCTGGGATAAAACGAAATTGGCAATTTTAATGAGTTTCAATGGGGACATTTTTGTCCTTAAGGTCCGGAGTGTGAATACTTTGTGTACAATGTGGAAAGGAAATAAGAAAATAAAAATAAAAATAAGCACTTGTGCCACACTTGATGCAGTTGGCATTAACACAGGATAAAAGGATTTAAAAAAAAAAAAAACTGAAAGAGACAAACATGTATTCAAGGAAACACAAGGGTAAAATTGGTTCTACATTTTACATTGAAGTGTGATTGATCAATGAGACCCTTTGATTACAGTATTATTATTGAAGAATAATTTGCAAAACTGTTTTATTCTAGAAGCAGAAGCAGATTTAACTGTGATTTTCTGCTGTAATAAACAGTTTAACTGGTAAGATCCTCAGAAGAGAAGTTGTGCAGAGATTATATAAGAATGGAAAGACAGTTTCTGTGAAGGATGTCCTGAATGTGAGTAAATGTGTGTTAGTTACAGGATCAGAGAATGACACTGTTCCTCTGTCATAGTCCAGCTGAACTCTCACACGCTGAAGCTTCTGTTTAACAGTAAAGACAGTGTGGCGTTTCTCTGGGGATTGTGAGCCGTATTTGCTGTCTATGTACCGCACACACCAGACATTAGACTTAAAGAAAACCTCTCCCTTCCTTTGGTTTGATGCTGTGGTTATTCCAAGACTCCAGCATGTATTGTCACCAACCTCCTCATCCCAGCAGTGTGTTCCTGAGTTAAAGCCCTCAGATCCCAGGACACATGGATACTCATCAATCCTCTCTGGATTATCACGAAGTGTTTTATCTTCATCACTGAACGACACACTGGTCAGATCAGCAGAGAGTGTGAGACGAGGATCTGCTGTGTTTTGATCCAGAGTCAACGGAGCTGCAAAGAGAATAACATCAGATTACAGGATGAAATATGATGTATTAGAAATGTAAATGTAAAACACATATAAAGACTTTGTTGAAAAAAATAATAAATAATGCTATCTTAACAATGGTCTCTCAGTTACTGTCAGAATGGATCGAGGCTTCAGGTTTAATATCAGTATTCAATAAACACTATTGTATCCTAATTCATAAACATAGACCATGAGGAATAGACTTTTATTATGAGTTCGCTGTATGATCTGATGATTTACTTTCATACAGTTCAAATTCACTTAGTAATTCAAGTGATTTTTAATATATATATATATATTGGCTATATATATGCACTGTGTCAGATCTGCTGAGACTCACTGTGTTGGACAGTTTCCAGCATTTTCTTCCAGACTCTGAACGGCAGGTTACCCAGATAACGCGACACATGAATCAAAGCTCCAGAACTCATCCGTGGATCCGGCTGTGAGATCTGGACTCTGAGGAACATTCAGGATTCAGAACTGCAGTGAATTTGAGTTCAGATCCACTGAGAGAAGAGATACGAGCATCTCACTTACCTTTCCATCCTGACTTTATAGTTCTGGAAAATATAGAGTTTGAGATCATTTTAATTTCTTATCAAACACTCTCACTGTCAATGAGTCTCTCTATACAAGTTGTTTTATGCACAAAGAATGAAGCCAGATTGATTTGTCACCTTTATAAACAAGACGTCATTGTCTTTCATCATCTCCTCCATGTCTCTGATTGTGTGTGAAAGAGCTGAGATGTGTGTTCATCTCCTCCAGCTTCTCCTTCATCCTCTGCTTCTTCTGCTCCTCTTCCTCCCTCAGTGCAGCGATTGTAGCTTCTTCTTCGTCTCTGAGAAACTGATGAAGCTTCTCAAACTCTTCTTTAATCTGACGCTCTGTGTGCTCAGCTTGAGACTGAAATCAAATCACATTCACTTCAATCATCTCAATCAACACAAATCTCAGATACCCGACATATAACAGATCCAGAAGCAGAAGCTGCTTGTTATTTACAGTAATAATCAACTGGAATTCATTATATTAAATATATCAAATCATAACGGTCAGGGATGTAGTGGAGGCTAAATGCACGTAAACGCCATTTGCGCACCTCCCAAAATTCGGAAATAGCGTTTACCCACATCCAAAGTACGTTTATCCACCTCTAAATATCCTATAGTTCCTAAGCCATTTTAAATTATTGTTCATTAATAGTTTCATAGGTTGTTAAACCTAAGACGAAGTCTTTAATATTGCGCTGCATTACTGTCAGTGTTGACCAATCTCTTGCGTAGCCAGCGCGTGATTTTTTCATGGACAGTAAAAGAAATGGACACAGCGACCCCATTGATTTAAACGGAGAAAACTGAAGCCCGATTATTGCACTCACTTCCTGATGGCTGAGCGACTGCGCAGGCTCAAACTGAGCTTGACGATAGTCTGACAGTTGTAAATCTTCTAGTAGCTGTGCCAAGACAAATCTGAATCACCTAATTCTTCAAAAACGTTGTTTGAAATATTTTGTCCTGTTGCTTTTATGGACTCTCTGCCTTTCACTGTAAAGAGATTGCTGTAAATTTTACAGTAACTTACTGGAAGCTGGATGCCAGTAATTTACTGTAAAATGTTTTACAGTATTATTACTGTATTTTCACTTACAGTATACTGTACCTTTACTGTATTTTCACTTACAGTATACTGTACCTTTACTGTATTTTCACTTACAGTATACTGTACCATTTACTGTATTTTGTCTGTTACCGTATTGTCATTTACAGTATTAGTATTGAGTTTTTTTTTTTACATGTTTTCCCCACCCCAAAAAATTACAACAACTCATGAACATTTGTCCTTAAAATATTCTTTTTAATCGTTGAACATTTTGTTTTTAGAAGTACAAATTACTAATCTTGACCTCAAAAAAAGGCAAAAATCACCAAGTCCATAGAACTAATCTCCTGGGGACCATTTGTATCTGTAGCATGGCAAAAACGTACACGCACTGAAAACCAAAACAGGCCTTAAAATAATAAAATACCGTAAAAGTCAGTTTGTGTTGTTACATTTCAGTAATTTTGCCAGTCAAAGTTGACAAGCTCTCTGATGAGAAACACTGAGGAGTTCAGGCTGATGCTTTTTTTGTGTGTGGATCTTTCCAGATTTCCATCTGCTCTGTGCCTTTAGTGTTTGGTGCCATCAGAGTTGATTCTCAGAATGAACCTGCAAGCACAAAGGGGGAAAAATACATTAATTTTGAGAACGGTGTTGTCAGAATTTGCCCTAACTCTCAAACTTGATGCTGCATGTACTTTTATGTTGATAAAAGCAAAACATCTGATTCTAAATGCACCTACAGGGATGGTACATAATTACCTCATAATCCATTACATTCAAATAATTTAAGCTTCAGTCTTTCACAATACATTCAATGAGTTTGATTTCCAGGGAATGGATAACTTAATAATAGGAACACGCCACCGTTTTTTGAAATAGGGGTTTTTCACCATCTACCCTATATTTAGATAGGTAGGCAAACACATTTTTGTCTCAGTGCATGCATTGTCTTAGTCTGGCAGTGCCGCCGCTAGCTTAGCATAATAAATGGAACCCTTTGTTGCCGGATAGCATGTTGGGAGTAAAAGTGATTAAAAAAAACTCAATTACTTCTTGTGGCCTGCGTATTCATAACGAGTACAAATAGCAATGCAGATTAAGACTAGACGATTTCCTAGGCAGAGATTGACTTGGGACGAAGCACAGGCGAAGCACTGCTACTTGGGCACAGAGATATCACGCAACACCTGAAATCCCCCAACTTCCGTCAACATACCGGCGTGAATATTAGCTGGCTATTTTTCCTACAGTAGACATAGTGAATGGCGATAAACATGGCGGATTTTGTGAGAGACGAAGAGGGTGACTTCTCAGACAGTCAAGATCCAGAACCATAACTCTACGAACCAGAGTTTTCAGAAGAGGAGCTGCGTGCTTTGGAAATAGACAGACAAAAGAAGGAGGTTTCGATTGCTCAACAGACTGAGGGCGTGAGGATGAGAGCCAACACTAACTGGTGGAGTGAGTGTGGGAATATGCCAGCCTATGCCGACTGAAATAGAGTATCTGTGCTGTGGCGAGTGGGACAAGGTACTGCCATCGATGACCAGGCTCAACGTGTCAGATCAAGATGAGGTGCCTGCAGTTGTGTCTCAGCTACCGAGGATTTCTCTGCATTGATCCATCATGCAGTCCTTGACTTTTTTGAGAAGTCATCCTCTTTGTCTCTCACAAAATCCGCCATATTCATCGCCATTCACTATGTCTTCTGTAGGAAAAATAGCGAACTAATATTCACGCCGGTATGTTGACGGAAGTTGGGGGATTTCAGGTGTTGCGTGATATCTCTGTGCCCAAGTAGCAGTGCTTCGCCTGTGCTTCACCGCAATATAGTCCGAAGTCAATATCTGCCTAGGAAATCGCCTAGTCTTAAAGGAACACGCCTTTTTGGGACTTTAGTTTATTCACTGTATTCCCCAGAGTTAGATAAGTCCATGCATACCTTTTTCATCTCCGTGCTTGCCGTAACTGTCTGACGCACCCACCGCTAGCCTAGCTTAGCACAAATACTGGAGGTAAACGGCTCCAGCTAGCATACTGCTCCCAATAAGTGACAAAATAACGCCAACATTTTCCTATTTACATGTTGTGATTTGTATAGTCAGAGTGTACAAATAACAAGGTCATATGAGACACAGACATATTTTAACCATATAAATACTGGGAACTATATTCTCAGAGGGCGAAGCACTGCTACTTCTGTGGAGTGATTTGTTCGCAGCACCAGAGAAGCCCTGTGGTGAGGAGCAGAGTTTGCTCAGAGCTGCGGTAATCAATCCACAGAAATAGCAGTACTTCGTCTTCTGAGAATATAGTTCCCAGTATTTATATGGTTAAAAGATGACTGTGTCTCATATGACCTTGTTATTTGTACACGCTGTGACTATACAAATCACAACATGTAAATAGGAAAATGTTGGTGTTATTTTGTCACTTATTGGGATTAGTGTGCTAGCTGGAGCCATTTACATCCAGTCTTTGGGCTAAGCTACTGTAGGCTAGTGGTGGGTGCGTCAGACAGAGTTACGGCACGTACGGAGATCAAAAAGTTATGTATGTATCTCATTCTGGGGGATACGGTGAATAAGCTAAAGTCCCCAAAAGTCGGGGGCAGACATGCTATCCAGACATGCTATCCGGCGGCGTTGCCAAACGCGAATAGAGCGTAAAATTCTCGTCTACCGCGTCTAGTTGGACGCTTTAACATTTTGAATCCATTCGCGTGTCCAAAGCTAAATTGACACGCGTAAAAAGCAAGTGTTTGAAGCGAAATTGACGCGCGTCCGAGGCAAAAATCCGCTTCCTGTGGGAGGGGCAAGTGCTAGACGGTTGTCTGTTTGCAAGATGGCTGATGTTGATTGACCTCTAAAGGTGCGTAATTGCGTCTTTACATTGACTTAACATTTAAATCACTCGCACCAGACGTTCTATTCGCGTTTGGTGTGAACGCACCATCAGACAATGCATGCACTGAGACAAAAATATGTTTGCCCACTTACCTAAATATAAAGGAGACAGTGAAAAAACCCTATTTCAAAAAACGGTAGCGTGTTCCTTTAAACTTAGATTCAATGTAAGTTGCTTTGGAAAAAAGTGTCTGCCAAATGCATGAATGTAAATGTAATGTAAAAAAATATATTTATTTTGGGTTACCTAATTCTGCATTCGACAAAATGGACAGTTAATGCTGAAGAAGAGTCTGTTAGCTGTTGTAACTGGATGATGATTCTTCATAGTCAGCATCCATGTTTTTGCTTAGAGAACAGACTCTCCTGAAACAGACAAAGTCACAGCAGCCTTTTAGTGTTATTATAGTTCACAGAAATAAAATACAATAACAGAACTTATTACTAACAACAACGACATGAGGGGTAAAGATAATGTAAGATATGATGTTGTATGGTGTTTATAGTTTTTTAATAAATTAAACAACATTTAAATATTAGTTAGCAAAATTTTGCTATATTGATAATGGTATATTGCTAACCCGTTCCTCCTCCTCAAACGTCAACCTGTTCTGTGTATTAGTGGAGAGCGTCAGCAGTGATGTACAGTCCGGAGGGAATGGCTTCTGCAAATTCAAAATAAAGAACAGAAACTGATGGATGATTATTTAAAAGCACTTTAACTCTGCTGCCTGGTAAACCCGTTTTCTCCCCTTCTGTTGATTTCATCGGCAGTTACATTATATTATGTCTGCCTGCTAAACTAACGCATACTTCAGCTAATTTGGTTGATGTTATCTTACTCACCTGTAGATGTCATCACCATTAGGACGGCAATCACAAGAAATGACTCCAAAACACACCTCTGACATTGCAGGCCACAAACTTGAAAATAAAACAAAAGATGTAATTAACAATGGTGTCGCTTAAACGGTTAGTTTACTTAAAAAATTAAAATTATGTCCATTTACCATTTACTCATCCTCAACTTGTTCATAACCTGTATTCATTTATTTCTTGTGCTGTATACAAAAGAAGATATTTTTAAAAAATATAATAAAAAAGATAAAACCAAACAAGTTTCTGGTCCCCATTGACATCCATAGTATTTTTTTTTACTATTATAGAAGTCAATGGGGACCAGCAAACTGTTCCATTACCAACATTCTTCAAAATATCTTCTTTTATGTTCAGAAGAAAAAACTTCATGCAGGTTTAGAACAACTTGTGGGCAAGTAAATTATGACAGAATTTCTTTTTGAGGTGCACTATTCCTTTAAATTATTTTTTCACGTTAGCTCACTTAACGTTGTTACATCTGCCTAGCTAGCTAAGTTGTGATAAATAGGGGACGGAAGTTCGCGGAACATACATATGGTATTCTCTGTTTAATAAGTTTACTTCGGCTTATTTAGGTGAAGTTAACCTACCAGTTGATGTTATGACGGCAATGAAAAGGCTCACACACACACACCTCCATCGTTGCAGACTGCAGACATTATACAGATCACAAACCTGACAATAAATCAAAGCATATACTTGACAATCTTGTTTAAAAACCTCACTTAAACAAGGGTTTCGTCTATCTCACTTTACCTCAGTATTTCACCACGACACGCTAGTTCGTTGCGGTTCACGTTAAGTAGCCTAACCGACGACTCCGCCTGGCGAGCTACATTAAAGAGGCAGAGATATGCACAAACTTTATTGTTATCGTTTTAACTAAAGAATATTTCGTATAATATAGGTGAACTTAGCTTACTTACCAGGTAATATTATCACCGTGACGGAGATCCGGCCGACTGTCAGGAAAAAAAAAAGGCACCAAAACCATTCCGACCAAAACAAAAAGACAAATCATGTTAGTTTGCTGTTAACATAAATGAAAACATTTGCAAATGTTTGTTTTACATAAAATAGAAATAATATACTAACCTTTTTGGAGTTACCGGTACATCTTTTGTCCACATTAACTGCCACTTCAACCATACAGTCAAAAAAATTCAAAAGAAATCTCTCTTGCCATTGGTCAGTTTTTCACGGGCAAGTTCACTACTGTAAATTGATTTACAGTAGAGAATAATTACAGTAGTGACCATATATTTTCCCATAATCCTTTGCGTTTTACAGTAACATACTGTATAAACATTTTACAGTATCTTACAGTACATATTACAGTAAAATACTGTTCAAATTACAGAAACCAGTTACAGTGTAGACAGTAAAAGATTGCCTGCGAGCTTCTCCTCCCGTCTACACGGTAATTTCTCTTTTGTGCGACAGAAAGTCGCGTTGTTATGACGCAATCGTTAGCCTATTTTTACAAAAAACTGCTTCTACGGGGCCATAACGTAAGATACAAAGTAATGGAGCCTTTTATACATTGTCGTGTTTCTTTAGAAATAAACAATGGACAAATTAAGTTTTTGGACGCGTCAGATGTAAAGTTATTCGCTGTCAAAGTGACGCCAAAATGAATGGGAGTCAATGGAATGCTAACAGCAGGTGAAGTTCTGCTACAATGGTGGCTCCCGGGAGGCTTCAGTTTCCGGCTGATGGATTACCCCCTTGGATTTTCCCTCCCAAACCACTTCAGTACTACAAACTTCATGTCACAAAACAGTACTAAACTTCATGTTTTTGAGGTTAAATTGGTTCATGGTAGATTCATGCCACCGACTAGTAACCTCTACCTTTTCCCATTAGCCAATGTTACAAGTAAAATTCAGGATACATAATCAGATAAATAACTGGATGTAATTATATGCATTCTCTGGCATTTAAACCACTGAAAGTTTGTGACAACAAGCTCCCTTTGCAAGTCAGCTAGCTAGTTAATGTTATGGCTATAGCTGTTCACGGTTTTGTATGCTCACTCATTGCATTTTTACAATGAGGTAATTTTGTTCTTAAGAACTTACACAACACAAGGAAGCTTGATTTCAATCTTTGAATTAAATTGGAAAAAAGTAGCACAATAAATACAATAGAATAAAGATACCAATAAAGAGAAATAAAGAGAAAAGTCTTTGCTTAGGTCTAACACTAGTATTCAGAAATAATACAGAGACTGAATAAAGTAATCAAATGTAAAATAACACTGGGTAGTATTTTAGTCCTGACTAAATTAAATACATAGGCTATTAATCCTGATTCCTTAAAATGAAAGCTGTGTTTTGTTGTTTTCACAACCAAATTAATGACAGACACATATGGTAACATATCTCTCTTAAATATTTTTGTTCTCTCTGTTTTGTCATTTAGTAAACTTTATAGATTTCAACCATATTATTCCTTCTTGAGTCTCTTTAACAAGACCTTAGATTAATGTATGAATTGAATAGTGATTGTGTGACCTATGATGAGGGAACAACCAGTGATACCCTTGGTAGTACCAAATGATAGCCTATTGCGATGTCATCAGGATACACATACACCGGTAGGCAGTGGCCCACCAGAATTTATAGTTTACCCACCTCTTTTTTTACCACTACACCTCTGATAACGGTATAAAGTGATCCTACAGCTGTAATGAAAATGACTCTTGATTGTTTCCTCACATTGATGTGTTGAGCTGTTTCCTCAAACTCTCCTTTCTTGTTTTCATTGTGTTGAAGTTTCTGTTGTAAGGACTTCAGTGCTGTATTGAGCTCCTCCTAGAATTGAACAAAAATACATTAAACACCAGATTACAGTGAAGAGAAGAAAATACAGTGATATGATCATACAATTCTGTGCAAAAGTATTTACCCCCACCCTGATTTCTTCTGTTTTTGTGTAAATCTCATACTAAATTGATTCAGAAATTAAAACTTACCATAAAACAAAGGCAACTCGAGTGAACACAAAGTAAAGCTTGTAAATGTCAATGTTATTTAATGAAGCAAAAAAGTTATCCAATACTAACTGGGTCTGCGTGCAGGGGCGTCGGACTGGGGGTAAAACCAGTACTGATTACCAGGGCCCCAAGGGGATGAAGGGCCCTTGAAAAGTCTGGAATAGCCTACAGACATCCCAATTCTCCCGGAAGTTTGATAGCGTCTCCCTGATGCCCGCAAATTAGTTAAAATCTCCCGGAATCTAGAAGGCGAATGCGAGACAGAACATCTGTGCGCATAACATACATAGCGCGTGCGCAATCCAACCCCCCCCCCCCCCCCCCCCCCCCCCCCGTCAACAATCCAAAAAGTATTTTATTTGGAACATAGGGGCCCATCAGGACTGACTATACATAGGGCCCGGGATCTTGTGCTACGCCCCTGTCTGCGTGATAATGTATTTGGCCCCATAGTTACTAATTCCTCAAATCTATGAAACTGTATTTATAATGTTGTTCAGCTGGACTAAACACAACCAGTCCTGATCACTGCAGCCCTGTTCAATCAAATAAACACTTAAATAGGACTTTTTCATCAGCATGAAGTTGGTTAAAATGTCTTAAACAGTAACACACTATCGACAAAGGTGAAAGAAACTACAGGAATAATGATGAAGACGGTGATTGAAATGCATTCGTCTGTAATGGATTACAAAGCTTTTTCAAAGGCTCTTGGACTCAAAGAACCACAGCGAGAGACATTATATACAAATGGAAAAAACTCAGGACAGTAGCAAACCTTCCCAGAAGTGTCTTAAAGTCACCTAAGGGACAAGAATAACATCGTAGAAACTGATTTGTCTTATTTTCTATCAGAAAATGCTAAAGGACAATATCTTATATTTAGTCTGCAAACTGAAGCTCAAGCAACAAGACAATGATTCAAAGAATAGTGAGTAAATCCACCTCTGAACGGCTCAAAAAAGCACAATTGTAATTTTGGAGTGGCCTTGTCAAAGGCCTGACCTGAAACCTTGGCAGTGGTTGTGAAGCAGTGTCACAGTGAGACAGTGTTATCTATTGTGGATTAGCATTAATCCTTGTGTTTATTCCAGACTGTTTACATAGGCCAGTCATGGATTAGCTGTTTTTCAGTAACGTTCTTGTGGAAAGCATCTGTGATCAAGATCTGACTTTTGGCAGAATTTTTGTTCAACGCCCTTTGTTTATTTATAGGAGATGTATAGGAGATTCGAGATTCGAATTTGAGATTCAAAGATGGCGGCGCACGCCTGTGGCAAGGCAGGTGCTATCTGCACCATCCTCAAGCAGACAGATGATAAACCTGGTTTTTGTTTTAAAATCAACGCCAAACAGGGGGAAATGATCAATACTTCGATTCAGAAAGCCATAGTCGTAAGCTAAATTTTTGCCCTTCTGATTTTATCCCTGCACTGCTGTTGGACAACAAACCTACAGCAACAAAGACAAAGTAAACAGCATGTTATTACCTTCGATCCACACAGCCAGTTTGTTATCCACTCCATGATACTGAAAGATGGTAAAGGGACTTCTCCGACAAAACAGCTTCGATCCACGGAGAGAGAAAAAACATCTCGGCGACTGAGGAGATCAGTTGGCTATTTTGCTATCACTCTCCTACTTGCAGGCGATATCCGTCAGAACCCTGGGCCTAACTCCAGCTGTAGTGGTGGCTTACAACTCACCACTGCATCTACTGGACAAGGTAGGCCCTCTGTTGATTTTAAACTGCGTCACCCCATGACTGAGATGTCCCAACGAAGTCATCCACCGCACTCTATTCAGTCGGTTCCGGAAAATGCGCTTCCAGCGCTTCCAACTATCCCAAAAGTGTGTGATAAATTACCCATTCATAAACAACGTAAACTTCTGCTGTTTCAAACAACAAATCATGCAAAAGTTTTATGGGACTTGCACGCAAAACCTAAAGGGTTACTCGGGGGACATTTAAACATTAGAAGCGTTGCTTCAAAGACTGATCAACTCGAAAAGCTACTTATGGACTCAAATCTGGATTTCCTTTGTTTGTCGGAATCATGGCTGACAGTTTCATCACCGGATACAGCATACCTAGTACCAGGGTATAATATCTTTAGAAAAGATCGAAAGTCTGGCAGAGGAAGTGGGCTACTGATGCATGTTAAAGACCGTATAAACTGTAATGAAATTGAACTAAACTGTATGGATATTGAATGTATGGCAGTAAGAATGATTTTATCTACCAGCATGTCATTCACTGTTATTTGTATATATAGACCCCCGTCATCAAATAGTATGTTTTTTGAACACTTGAGAAATATTTTGAAAGAATTTGACCGGAACAAAGAGTTGATTTTAATTGGAGACCTAAATATCAATTGGATTGAGAAGTCAAAAAGGAAAAAGCTTAAAGATATAACAAGTCAATTTGACCTAACACAATTGATACAAGGTCCCACCAGAATCACCCCATCATCTCAGACACAGATTGATCTTATATTTAGTAATAAACCAGAAAGAATAACTAAAACATTAATTTTTTGATTGGGGTCATCGGATCATAATCTGACAATGGTATCAAGAAAATTAACGAAACAAAGGTTCATATACCAGCAAGAAAGTAACAAGGTCGTAAACATTATGCCAAAGAGGTTTATCAATGAGTTTGAAAACCAGTTGAATCAATTAACTTGGAGTGAGATCTTGTCCACAGAGGACTTAGAGGTTGCTTCTAGGAGCTTAATGACTAATGTTAATAGCGTTAGAAATGAGTTCGGTAAAAGTGTTACTCACTCCAGAAAAAAGCAAAATCTGCCCTGGCTTAATGAACAAGTATGGAATTTAATGAAGCAGAAGGATCATGCATTAAAAACTGCAATTAAGTCAGGGTTAGTCCATCATAGGAGAACCTTTAAACAGTTACGTAATAAAGTTGTAAATGAATTGAGAAAGGCAAAAGCAAAGTTTTTTATTGATATTATACATGATTCAAAAGGTAACAGTAGGCAAACTTGGGAAAACATCAATAGAGCTTTAAAGAACTCCAGAAAATGAGATAAAGAGTTTGAATTACAAGTACATGGAACCTTAACTAATGACAAAGATCAAATTTCTTCTATGTTTAATAGCTACTTTATAGATTCAGTTCAAGGTCTGGCACAAGGCTTTGGTATAAGAGAGAAGGTCATTACACCATCAAATGATAATCTTCCACTGTTTAGCATCTCTAAATTTCCAGAATCTTCGATAATTAAAATCTTAGGCAAGCATAAGAACTCTAAGGCTAAAGATGTTTTTGCTTGTGATTGCGCATTTCTGAAGAAGTATAAAAGTATCCTTTATACTCCAATTGTTCACCTGGTAAATCTATCCATTAAACAAAGTTTTCCCCAATGCCTGGAAATCAGCTGTAATAACTCCTATTTTTAAGGCTGGAGATGCAACTAATATAACCAACTATAGACCTATAAGTATCCTCCCTGTTGTTTCCAAAGTAATGGAAAGGATAGTCTGTGACCAGTTGCTAGTGTTAGGATTTTGAGAGATTTTGTGTGTTGGTATCAACTGTCCTTGTGTGTGGGTTTGTCTTGCTCTCTTTTTCTCTCTGTATGTTAATAAGCTTGTTTCAGATGGGCGTTACCTCCGTTAATCTGTGGAAGACTGTGATTGGACCAGCTATGCACCTGACCTGGATATAAGGACCGCCTCTGACACTCTATCAAGGCCTTTGAGCCTCGCTGACTTTGTGCTTCTGTGTTTTGTGGTTGTACCGTTTAGGTACTTCTCGTTATCCATTGTTTGATTGAGTAAGAGTGTCGTGCCAGAGAGATTATTAGTGTTTAGTGAAATTGAGTAAGTGTTTGTTGAATGTAATACTATTTCGGGTTTTCTTCTATCTGATTATTGCCTGATTGACTACCTCTTTGGATTCTGATTCTGATACTATTTTAAATGTGTGTAAACATTCTTGTAATTATTACCATATCAAGGGATGTAGGGGGTTTGACGCCAATTTATTTATATCTATTTTTCACTTTGTTTATGTGTAAGGGAGTTAGGTAAGTTAAACTGTATTTTCATTTCTTCTTTCTTTTGTTAAAGGTTATTTAGATTCTAAAAAAAGTAAATTGTTTTGTTTGTTATTTTGGCCTTGTCCACCCCTGACAATAAGCCCTTATGGTCAATAAAATTCATATTACTCTTTATCTCTCTGGTAGTGTGACTCTCGTCCTTTTCTGTTGCGGCTGACCCCTAGCGGTCGTAACACTAGTCTATTTAAATCAAGGCCATTTTCCACTGCACCCTATGCAGTTTGGATTCAGGAAACATCACGCCACAGTAACAGCTACTTGTTATTTTATCGAGCAAATAAAATCCAGCCTTGACAATGAAAGGGGTTTTTGGGGCTGTTTTCCTCGATTTTAAGAAGGCGTTTGATACAGTGAGTCATAATGTTCTCTTTCATCATCTCGTTTCGAGATCCACCTATGGGAAGGGCATCCGTACCTGACTTCTGCAGAAGCATCCAATTGCACCAAGTCTGGCTAACAGACAGAAGCGCGCAGCCACTGCCAGGTAAGGCCACACCCCCTTACCTACGGGCATATAACAGCTGGGCGCGCTGCTATTCCTCAGTTGACATTCGCTTCTCGCGATCTCTGCATTGACACAGTTCGGTTGGATTAACGTTACGCTGTTCACTTTCGAGTCTTCAGGAGGTCATATCGCCAGATCAGCCTCCGCCAGACGTGAGTGACAGTCGTTTCTTCAGCCTATCCGCTGTGTTTTTTGCATCCGGAACCGCCCGAGCTCTCGCTGTCCTTCACCTGCTCCTCCTTACATGGCTGCCCGCCACGGATTTTTCCGAGCTCTTCACCGCTGGCCCACCCATGGCTATGTGACCGTCTAAACAGCCGCTTCCCCCGGGGAACAGCCTATCACGACGAGCCTGCCCGGCCGCGTGTGGTGCTCTCATCACCGCTGAGGACCCTCTCGTCCTGCGCGGTCTGCTTGGGCTTAACACGCTCAAGAAGCTTTGGAGAACCCGGAGAATTGCGGTCATTGTAATTGCTGCCCGTGTAGTTTTTACTTAGCCGGCCTTTAGTTGCACGACCCACCACGAACCGGTCGGTTCCGGCGACGGGGATGATGCGGTCCTTTTAGCGTTCCCTAGGCTAGCGCTCACGCGGCTTTGCCTCAGTCCATCCTCCTGGAAGTTTGTGAGCGAGCCACGACCCACCGCGCCGTGCTCGGCCTTTCTGACTCGGAGGGGAGACACGGTGATGATGACGCGCTACCGGGGGACTCCCGGAGCGCCACCTCTCTAAAATATTTGAGCTGACATCAGCCCAATCCGCATTCCCTGAAGAGGACGTCTTCGCGGGAAAACCCCACTCTCATTGACGAACCGGTCGGTTCCGGCGACGGGGATGACGCGTTCCCGTTAGCGTTCCCTAGGCTAGCGCTCACGCGGCTTTGCCTCAGTCCATCCTCCTGGAAGTTTGTGAGCGAGTGGCCGTTCGCCTCAACATTGTGTGGCCAGCTCCACAGAGCTCCACCGACCAGGATAGGAATATTTACGACGGGTAAGCGCTGGGACCACCGCCCAGTCTGAGGCAGCTGGAGCGTCCCGCTAGACTGTTAACACGGTCTCGCGGGCATTGATGTGTTACGATTACGTGTTGAGGCCTTCAATTTATGCCTTCCTAGGAAGGCGGCCCGGAACGCAAGCGGCCTGCCTGTTGTTCGACCATTGGGAGTAACATTACACAGGGTCTCCCACCGACGGTCGGTTAATCCCGTCTCATGGCTGCCCAGCCCGTGTGTTTAGTGGATGTTGTGTGTGTGTGTGTGTGTGTGTGTGTGTGTCCCCCAACAAGTTACAGGGGGTCTGTCGTGAGGAAAAGTATGTAGCAGTGTTACCACACCGCACGCACTTGGTTCCCCTCACCCAGTTATTAAAGGCTTCGGCCCCAGTGTTTCCCAACACAAAACACACACATTACTAAACAACACATTTAACAAACGAATCAAATGAATTTGTGCAGATTTATATATCTGCCAACATAGAGAGCAAATCTCTCTGATCCCATGCATGTCACCCTGAGTCCGTCCACAAGAGGGCGCCATTGCCTCAAAAATCAACCAGCTGGGCTCACACAGCTCAGTTGCGGCTGCCCAGCCCATGTGTTTTTAGTAGACGTTGTGTGTGGAAGGCCCCTGTGTTCCCCAACACAAAACACACACATAACTAAATAACACTTTTAAACAAACAAATTAAATAAATCCGTTACAGAGGGAGTATCTCTCTCCGCGGATATTATTTTTCTGCCTGCGCTTAAGACTGCCCAGTTCATGTGTTCAGGAGATATGTGTTTTTCCCCCACTTTCAGGGGGCACCTTGCGAGGGAAAGTTCAGCACAGTGGACACCACACTATGTTCCCCTCACTTGGTCAATAAAGGCTTCGGCCCCAGTGTTTGCCCAACACAAAACACACAAAGTTACGAATCAAATGAATTCGTTTTGGAGAGAAGACCTCTCTCCGCGGAGAAAACTTCTCACTGCAGAGGGAGGAAATCCCTCCGAACCCCTGCATGTCGCCTCTAGTGTGCCCACTAGATGGCGCCTTGCATCACAAATGAACCAGCTGGGCCCATACAGCCCCGCTCCGGCCCGAGCGGGGGCGCTCGCTAGTCACAAAGTGGCTTGGCAAGCCGTTTCAGCGCCCGAGTGGGTTTTTGCGTACCGTAACCCTGGGTTACAAGCTGCAGTTTGCAATAAAACCTCCGCATTTCAACAGCGTTCTCTCTTCTCACACAGAAGAAAACGCCTCACACATTCTGGAAGAGGAAGTTTCCTCCCTCCTAACAAGGGAGCGATTCAGATGGTGCCACCCAATCTGATAAACCATGGTTTTTATTCCTGGTATTTTCATGTTCCAAAAGGCGTGGCGCCCCCGCCCTATATTGGACCTTCGAGTGTTGAACAAACATTTGAGGAAATACAATTTCAGAATGTGACACAAGGCTCTCTCGCCTGTGCCATAAAGCAGAACGACTGGTTCACATCAGTCGATCTGAAAGATGCTTTCTTTCACATAAGCATCTACCCTCCACACAGGAAATATCTTCGTTTCGCCTACCAAGGCATTTGTTACGAATTCACAGTTCTTCCGTTCGGGTCCCCGAACGTTCTGTCTGTGTGCGGAGGTGGGCGTGGCGCCCCTGAGACTATCAGGGCTGAGAATTCTGACTTATATAGACGATTGGCTCATCATAGCCAAATCGAAGGAGAAGGTGTCGCTGGACACTGGGCGGGTGCTCGCGCACATCACATCCCTCGGGTTCTAGGTGAATGCGAGCAAAAACAATCTGACTCCCAGTCAGAATGTCATTTTCCTGGGCTTGGAATTGAACTCAGTCTCCATGCGAGCGCGTCTCTCTCAAGAGCGCGTTCGCTCTCTGATGAACTGTCTGTCGCAGTTCAGAGAAGGGGCGAGATTACAATATCGCACATGCCTCAGGCTGCAGGGTCTCATGGCTTTATCTATCCAAGTTGTGCCGTTGGTCTCCTGAGAATGAGAGCGTTCACGAAATGGGTTTTGTCACTACATTTCAGCCTGATTCGCGATCTCTGCCGCTCGGTAACAGTGACGCGCGCCTGCTCGGCGGCCCTGCGCCATTGGGAGAACTAGAACTTTTACGCACGAGGAACCCCCCTCGGGACGGTTACGATGCGTAAAGTTGTGACGACAGATGCGTCCTTAACAGGCTGGGGAACCACCCAGGAAGGCAGAACGGTGAACGGTCTGTGGCTGAGCAGACTACGTTCAGCGCACATTAACTATTTAGAGCTTTTACCAATTGGACAGCTCTGAATAATTTTCTGCCTTGCCTGCAGGGACATCCCGTTCTAGTACGGTGCGATAATACCACGGCAGTGGCTTATATCAACCGTCAGGGCGGCATGCGCTCGTCGAAACTCCACGCTCCAGCTTACAGGCTTTTGGTGTGGAGCAGACAGGTTTTTCTGTCATTACGCGTGACTCATGTCCCGGGCATTCCGAACAGAGGCGCGGATCTGCTATCGAGGGGAAACCCAATCTACGGGGATTGGCGTCTTCACCTGCAGATAGTGGAGAGGTTATGGATGAGATTCGGACAGGCAGCCATAGATCTTTTCGCCTCGCGCGAAAATCACCATTGTCCTATGTTCTTTTCGCTAAAGGACGTGGACGCGCCCCTCGGGGCAGACGCACTGGCCCACCCATGGCCCAAAGTTCTGCTGTATGCTTTTCCTCCCCTGTGCCTGATAATTTTCACACTGGCCAGGGTGAGAGAGCACGACCTGTCTCTCATTCTGATAGCACCCAGGTGGCCCAAAGCCTCCCGCTGCGTGTAATCGCCACTACTCAGAATGCCAGGGCCGTTTCCACGCGATCCCTATATGGCTGTAAGTGGCAAGTGTTCGAAGGGTGGTATGATGGGCGTGGTCTCACATCTTATCAGTGCTCGTGCCTGATATTTTGTGTTTCCTGCAAGACCTCATGAAAGAGGCAGGTCCTTTTCCACTATTAAGGTCTACCTGGCTGCGTTTTCAGCCTGTCATGTGGGTTTTGAGGGCTCCACCGTCAGGCAGCACCCTCTAACCTGCAGTTTTATGAAGGGTGCACACCGCTCTTTGCCGGTCATCAGGAGATCTGTTCCAGAGTGGGACCTCCCCATGGTGCTGGAAGCGAGGTCTCTGTATCCTTTTGAGCCTCTGAGGAGTATTTCCCTTAAACTGCTGTCCCTCAAGACAGCTTTGCTCTCGGCCTTGGCATCTGCTAAACGGGTCAGTGAGCTACATGCACTCTCGGTTCACCCCTCGTGCGCCAAATTCTCCCTAAGTGGAAATAAGGTTTTTCCTTAAGCCTTACCCGGCCTTCATGCAGAGATGGTTCCCTGCGTTCACTTCGGAGGTTTTGGAGCTATCCGCTTTTCACCCTCCACCCTTTGCCTCCCCGGAGGATCAGGAACTGAATGCTCTGTGTCCCGTCCGTGCTCTGCAAGCATATATGACCAGGACCAGTGCTTTCCGCAAGAGCGACCAGCTCTTTGTTTCAAGGGCTCCCCTGCATAAGGGGAGTTCCATTTCAAAGCAATGCCTCTCACGTTGGCTTGTGGACGCTATACTATGGCTTATGAAGCAAAGGGAGTGCAGCCCCCAAGGGGCATCAGAGCTCATTCCACAAGGGGCTTAGCCGCCTCTTGGGCTTTGTTCAGGGGAGTGCCACTGCAGGACATCTGCTCCGCAGCCAGCTGGGCCTCTCCTCATACCTTTGAGCATTATAACCGGTTGGATGTCACCAGAACTTCGGTGGCACACTCGGTCCTAGGGGTAGGGTCCTCTTAGCCCTTTCCCACAGCCCCGTTTGGTTAACCAACGAGGAGTGAATGGGCCGGCTGGCCATGTTCATTCCTGTCACCAAGCATTCGCATTCCTTCCTGGGTTTAGCTATGTACATTGGTGTAGAGCTTAGATCGGGCCCAAAAAATCAAGCCCGACCCGACCCGAGCCCGTGCACGTTGTGTCCGAGCCCGGCCCGGCCCGACACATTAACTGTAATTATGAGCCCGAGCCTGATTTAAACCCGACCATTTTTAATACGTGGGCCGTTATAACCAGGGGCGACGACAGATCATTTTTTAACACATGCAGGTGCTGAATGGGTGCTAGACCATTGACAGTGTGGAGCTGCGCAGTTTTATATATATTATATAAATACTATCAATAAATGTGCAAAAATTGGCCACTTAATATTTAATATTAAATTATTTTAATTATCACAACGATAGTTTTAATTTTTATTAAATCGAACAAGCACAACATTCAGCATTCAATCAAATATTATTAAAGATTCATTATTATTAATAATGTTATTTCGACATATGTGTGCGTGCAACAAGCAAGATGTGAATTTGTAAATTCGGTGACAAGCGTGCCGAGAGTTGATTTAATTTTATGATGAGATGCTCCAGTTCACGTGCTATGGTGACCGCGGCTCACCGGCGCCTCCATGTCATGATTATTGTCTGCTATATTTGCTTCTTATTTATTAAATCCAGGCAATTGGTTGATGAAAAATGGATTAAAATTAAGATACAATTTATACAAAATGAAATTCACTTTAAAGAAAGGCTTTCTACAAAACAAAACATAATGAAGTGGTCAAAATCATGCCTGAACCACTCCATGTCTCCTGATATTGCGCATCCTCCTTTCTACTCTGTTCACTTTCATAATCAACATAGATGGAAAAAAATAACATTATAATATTTTAATAAATATTAAACTAAATGCGCTTATTTAATGGCTACAACACGTACAGACTCTCTATCAGCGCACCGCACTTGCACTTACCAAAGCCAACACATATGTTGTCAATGGCCACGAGTTTAAAATATTTAAAATATTTTTTAAATAAGTTAATTCTCCTGTTTTCATTTTTTTCTTTACTTCTTCAAGCTCCATGTTGCACTTAAGCTACACAATACAGCCCAGCGTGCGAGTGGAGGAGACGCTGCTCGTGACACGTGACGTGCTTGATCAAGGGCCCGACCCGAGCATAGTGGCGGGAAATATCGGCCCGGCCCGGCCCGGTTCCTTCAGAACCTCACTGTGAGTGTATTGGGCAATCGGGGAGCTGTCCATGTCTCTCCCATTGGTGGATCTCGAAACGAGATGATGAAAGAGAACAATAGGTTACTGTCGTAACCCCGGTTCTCTGAAACATCGAGTGGAGAGATCCACCAGCTTTGCCCCGCTTGCCGCACGAGAAGTGAATATACTTACTGAGGAATAGCAGCGCACCCAGCTGTTATATGCCCGTAGGTAAGGGGGTGTGGCCTTACCTGGCAGTGACTGCGCGCTTCTGTCTGTTAGCCAGACTTGGTGCAATTGGATGCTTCTGCAGAGGTCAGGTACGGATGCCCTTCCCATAGGTGGATCTCTCCACTCGATGTTTCAGAGAACCGGGGTTACGACAGTAACCTATTGTTTTGTTATCCAAACTGTCAAAGATTAACTTCTCTCTCAATGCTCTGACATGGATGGAGTCTTATTTAGATTCTAGACAGCAGTGCACTAGGATTAATGATAAATGCTCCTCATTTGCTAATTGCACTACTGGAGTCCCTCAGGGATCTATTTTAGGACCAATTTTATTTAGTTTTTATATTAATGACTTGCCATCGATCTGCCCAGAAGTTCACATCCCAATGTACGCAGACGATACAGTTATCTATACCCATGCAAAAACTAGAGAACAAGCCGCAGCAAAACTTACTGCAGCCTTGACCAAAGTATCAGATTGGTTAACTCTTAACTGTCTTACTCTTAATATAAGCAAAACAGTGGGCATGTATTTCTCTATCAAGAGAAATGTTACACAACATCAGCCTGATACATATTGTTGATCATTTCAAGTATCTGGGCTTAATTATTGACTCTAACTTAAGTTTTAAAAAAACACATAAAGAAGATCTCCAATTGTGTCAGAGCTAGTTTGGCAAATTTTAGACATATAAGACATCAGTTGCCGATAGCCTCAGCTAAACTGTTTTTACCTACAATGATCTTCTCACATTTATCTTACTGTTCTACAAGCTGGTCCCAGGCGGGTGGGACTACGCTAAAACCCTTATGTACCCTTTACAAACAAGCTGTAAAAATTCTTGACAAAAAAAACAGGAAACTACCACCATTGCACCATCATAAAAAAATACAACTTATTAACCTTTGACAGTTTTCTAAGCTTTGTTGACATGTGCCTGATGTATAAATTGATCTATGATCTTGCACCACCTCCACTCAAGCATTGCGTGTCATTTTGCAGAGATAATGTAAGGGTCACCAGGGCTTCTGTAAGAGATGACTGTTACACTCAATTTAGGAAGACTA